>WOXC01008834.1:0-421462 GCA_011680675.1 Gymnobelideus leadbeateri
GTCTCTCCCCATCTCCTCTTGCCACTTTCCTCTCTCACCTCATAATTTCATCCCTTGAGTATTCTCCCTTCCCAACAAATTCAACCTATGCCCTCTATCCATATAACTGTAACCATATACACACACATTCACATATGTATTCATATGACCACACCCCCTTCTTCCATTATTTTCATAGTGAGAAAGATATCATCAGTCACAGATATTGCTTTTCCATATAGGAATGTAAATAGTTCAACTTTGATAAGTTCCTTTTGATTTCTTTTCCCTGATTACCTTCTCAGGCATCTCTTACTTCTTGCGTCTGGATGTCAAATTTTCTATTCAACTCTGGTTTTTTCCTCAAGAATGCTTGAAAGTCCTCTATTCCACTGAATGACCATATTTTCCCCTGGAACAAAATACTCAGTTTTGCTGGGTAGGTGACCCTTGGGTTCATTCCCAGTTCTTTTGCCCTCTGGAATATCATATTCCATGCCCTTCGATCCCTCAGTGTAGAAGCTGCCAGGTCCTAGGCTATTCTGATTGTGTTTCCACAATATTGAAATTGTTTCTTCCTGGCTGCTTGGAGTATTTTCTCCTTGATCTGGGGATTATGGAACCTGGCTATAATATTCCTGGGAGTTTTCTTTTGGGGATCTTTTTCAGGAGGTGATCTGTGGATTCTTTCAAACTCTATTTTGCCCTCTGGCTCTAAAACATCAGGGCAATTTTCCTGGAGAATTTCTTGAAGGGTGATTTCTAGGTTCTTTCCTTGATCATGGCTTTCAGGTAGTCCAATAATTTTTAAATTGTCTCTCCTGGATCTATTCTCCAGGTCAGTGGTTTTTCCCATGAGATATTTCACATTGCCTTCTAATCTTTCGTTTGTTTGGATCTGCTTAACAGCATCTTGATTTCTCATAAAGTCATTAGCTTCCATTTGCTCCAGTCTAACTCTAAGGAATGAATCTCCTCAGTGAACTTTTGAGATTCTTTTTCCATCTGGCAAATTCGACTTTTTAAGGCATTCTTCTCCTCATTGCCCTTTTGGGCCTCCTTTGCCATTTGAGCCAGTCTATTTTTTAAGGTGTTGTTTTCCTCAGTCAGGCTGTTGACCCTCATTTCATACTTTTCCTGCATCCTTCTCATTTCTCTTTCCAATTTTTCCTCCACTTCTCTTATTTGATTTTTAAAGTCCTTCTTAAGGTCCTCTATGGCCTGCAACCTGCTCATGTTTTCCCCTGGGGCTTTTGGAGCAGGACTTCTGACCTCACAGTCCTTTTCCCGCTCTATGCCCCCAAAATAGGAGTCTAGGGCTGCATTTTTCTGTTTCCTTTGCCTTGGCAGGTTGCCACTTGATTGCTTGACTTTTGGGCTTGTTGCCACACTATGGCTTTAAGGCCAGATAGAGGAATTTTCGTCCCGAACGTGTGGGGGGCAGCTTCCGTTTCTGGCAAGCTGTAAACCCACCCAGAACTTCCACCCTAGATCACAATCCAGATCCAGGGAGGTTAAAGCAAGAGCGATTACCCCCCAACACTGATCGCTGGATCTCCCCACGATTTGTAGGCTGGCAGCCGGAAATGCCTATGAAAACTACAAAATGGCGTGTCTCCTCAGAGGCTTCTAGCCCCCAGGGGAGGGAGCTGACGCATTCCCCAAATACTGGTCCCAAAGTCCATAGGATACTAACCTCTTACTTTGTCCTAAGCATGTCTATGTTGATAATTCTGGAGTTGCCACAGCTGCTGGTGTTCTGGGGTTCCTCCAGCCAGCTGCTGGCCCTGCCGCCCTGGGGCTAAAACCTCGGCTCACGCAGACCTGGGCTCGGCTCGGCTCGGCTCCTGCGCTCTGTGCTCTGCGCGCTGCCGGCTCCCAGACCGCTGCGCTGGTCCTTCCTGCAGGGCTGCTGGGCTGTCCTCAGCGGGAGGTTAGCTTCTCTGTGTCGTTCTGTGGGTGCTGGGGCTCCAGAAGCTGTTCAGAGTCCTTTTTTACATAGTTTGTGGGGAATCTGGGGGCAGAGAGGCTTGGACGAGCTGTTTCTACTCCGCCATCTTGGCTCCGCCCCCCTCCTTTGCCTTTCAGTACAGTATATCAGGTTATGGAATTTTGTGGCATATTTTCAATATTAGATAATGCTTGCTTATGAGACTTTAAGCATTTATTTCATAGTGAAAGAAATAAATAGCTATCATATCCCTTTGTATGAGTTCTGCCATTTAAGCCTAATGCTAAAAAAGACATTTAAAATAATCTTTTAGGCAAATATCCTTTTGGTAGTTCAACAATGTGGCCAACCCATCAGAGATGCTCTCTCTCCAGTAACGTTTGAATGCTTGGTAGTTCAACTCAATAAAGTACCTCAGTGTTTAGTATCTTGTCTTTCCTGGTGAACTTCAGAATTTTCCTAAGGCAATTCAAATGAAAGCATTCAGAATTCAGGCAAGAGACACTGGTAGACTCCAGGTTTCATAGGCATACAACAATGAAATCAGGACAGTGTTCTTCACTTTGGTAGGCAGCATAAAACCTCTCCTTTTTCACACTTTTTTTCAAGCTAGAACAGGTCATTTTATTTTATTTTGCAAACAGTTTTTTTTTATTTTTTATTCACATAAAAGATAGTTCTCAACATAATTTTTTATGAGATTTTGAATTCCAAATGTTTCTCCCTCCTTCCAGTCCCCCCTTCCCAAGATGGCAAACAATCTGATATAGGCTATATATGTACAATCGTTAAGCATATTTTCACATTGGTTATGTTGTGAAAGAATCAGAACAAAAGGCAAAGATTATGCAAAAGAAAAAAGAAAAAATGCCATGCTCCCATCTGCATTCAGACTTCTTGGTTCTTTCTCTGAATGTGGACAGCATTTTCCATCTTGAGTCTTTTGGAATTGTCTTAGATAACTTTTTCTAAGTTTATTTAAATAGGTCATTACACAAAGTTGCTGTTACTATATTCAGTGCTCTCCTGGTTCTGCTCACTTCATTCAGCACCATTTCATATAAGTCTTCCCAGGTTTTTCTGAAATTCACTTGCTCAGCATTTCTTATAGCACAGTAATATTTCATTAATACATATATTGCAACTTGTTTAGCCATTCCCCAAATTAATGGGAATTCCCTCAATTTTCAATTCCTTGCCACCACAAAAAAGAGCTGTTATAAATATTTTTTGTACATGTAGGTCCTTTTCTTTTTTATGTTTTTTTGGGGATGTGGGCATTCCTGGATTAAAGGGTATGTACAATTTGATTGTCCTTGTTTCCCACACTTTCAGAGCCTCCCAAATGTTGAGCTAGTTCTGACAATGCATGCATCAGCCTCATCTATGAATACATCATCTATGTATTCATCTCTGCAACGTATACTGCTAAGGCAATTGAACTTATCCATAGCATTCAAAATTTCTCCATTTACTATAACTGGTGATTCTACATGAGGATGGTGTGGTGCTTTCTGGTACAGAACCTCTTTTTTTCTTGGTGTTTGTTGTCAGGTCAAAATTAGCATAAGCAGCAGAGAATCAGTCCATAATTTGGTGCATCCCCGCCTTAGAGGCTGAATGAGTGCTTAATCACCCTTGAACAAAAACTTGTGCACCAACTCTCCCTCCACTTTAGTCTTGGCTTGTAGCCTTTTCAATTTAAATAATTTACTGTCAGTGTGGTAGCTGACCTTGTATTACCTTTTTGTCCTTTTGATAATCCTTTTGATATCCATCTGATAACTTTGCTGAAAACATCATGCTAAAAAACGTGGTAATAAGCACACAACCCTGCTTTACTCCATTGGTGACTGGAAAAGCACAAGAACACCGTTCATTATCCAGAATACTGCAAGCATGTCCTCATGAAAATGGTATACAATACTGATGAACTTCTCTGGGCAACCATATTTTGCCATGATCTTCCACAAGCCCCATGATACAATAGGCAGTATCAAAGGCTTTGGTCAGATTGATGAGCATAGTGTACAGACCTCTGTTCTGCTCCTGGCATTTTTCCTGGAGGAACAAACACCATGCACACCATTCCTTGGCCCTTTCTGAAGCCACAGTGGCTCCTTCCAGGTAAAGGATAAGCCTATTAAGGAGAACTCTGGGAAGAATCTTACCAGAAATGACTAAGAGAAAGAACCCCCTGCCCTCTGTGATTGAAACAGAACAAGCTATTTACCTGATAAATATGGACAATGCAGGCATCCTTGAACTCCTAGGAGATAACTTTCTCTTGACATATAACTTGGAAGATTTCAATAAACTCTTATATGAGCAGTCAACCCCCCCTGACTTTTAGATCTCTCCTGGAATAGAATAAGCAACAAGTGCTTTGCCACATGAGAAGAACCTAATGCCATCCAAAATCTCTTCTTCAGTTGCAAGTTCAGCTATAGAGGGATTGACTTCAACCTGAGGTATACAATTAATGGCTTCAACATTGGTTGTTGATGGTCTGATGAAAACCCTATGGAAGTGTTTAGCCCATCTCTGCATGATCTTGCCCTTGATCAGTGTGGATCTATCCCTGCTGAGTAGTTGAGAAACACCAAAGGTCTTTGGCCCATGAATAACCTTTAGGGCATCATAAAAGCGTTTTGGATTGTTTCTATCAGCATAAAACTGAATTTCATTTGCCTTCTTACTGAGTCAAAAATCCTACATCTCTCTAAACTTCATTTGTATTTTATTGTTGATGGAATTAGAAAGAGATGTTATTCTGCTGGTAAAATCTATGGAGTTCTCATTTTTCATTAGAAGCCTCTGAATTTCCTCATCATTCTTGTCAAACCAATCTTGATGTCTGTGAGTGTTCTGGCACAGAGGAGTAAATGCAGTGCGGTACAGCAGATCTTTGAAAGTCGCCCACTCCTTTTCTGCTCCACTGTTGCTAGCCATGTGTTGGCTTAGTTTTCCCTCCAAGTTAGCACCAAATAGTTCACACATAGAAAAGTACTCTAATCTTTTGACACTGAATCTTCATCTTGGGGCTGCAGCTTTTATTGAATGTAAATGTTTAGTTTGAAGAGGATAATCAATCCAAAACTCTTTACCACACATGTCCTTTATCACTTTCACAGCCCATCTGTCTCTTATCCTTACAATGACATAATCTAACAAATGTAATGTTTGCTACAAGGTTGTATCCAGGAAGTTTTATTGCATCTAGGTAAACAAAAGGCAATGTTGGTAGTGAGAAGGTGCACAAGTTTTCAGTAGTAAGTGACCATTACTGTTCCTATTTCCAACTATATTCCTCCCAAGGACTCCCTGCCATGTCTGATAGTCAGTGCCTACTCTAAAGTAAAAGTCACCTGGAATTTAAACTCATCCTCTTTGAGCACATTGATGTTGAGGGTCTCTGGGTTTTCATAAAATTTGTCTTTGATGGCATCAGGGTTCACCATAGTAGGAACACATGCATTAATGATATACATGGTGATCTCCTGCAAATAGCAAACACATTCTTATGAGTCTGTTATTCATTCCTTTGGGGAGGCATACAAGCTTGTTGACTAAAATAGATCTGATTGAAAAACTTCTACCAACTTCACAGTGCTCCTCACCACCATAGTCACTTCAGAAAACACATGTTTCATTGAATGCTGAATTCTTTCACAACAAAAACTGTTTCTTTTTTAGGTCTACTGGATTTTGTGCTGTCCATAAGTGTGTGTGTGTGTGTGTGTGTGTGTGTGTGTGTGTGTGTTCTATGTACCAATGGTTAGTGGAATTATCTTCACAAAAGTTTTTCCCCCCTTTTTTTTTTTTTTACATTTCAACCCTAGGGTGGGATCTCTGCCAGCCACAGTAAGCAGGCCAGCATTAGGCAAAGCAGAAAATTTTTAGAACACCTTTTCTAGCCCCTTCACACCAGGAGCTGAGCACTGTAGTCCTTAAAAAGGCTACTTAGACACCCACATGGCTGCTGAATCCCACTGCCACTTCACTCCAGCGAGAAGATGACCCTATGCCCTGGGCTGCCTGTGTGGAGAGTCGTGCCTACAGCTCACAGTGCATCCACACCCTCTGCTTCATCACTTGCCCACCCCCACAGGATTTCAAAGTGGATAAAATAGTAAAATGTTAACATAATAAAATTATAACATAGCAGAGTAGTTGAGAGTAAAATAACAAAAGAGTTAAATGGCATAGCTAATGTCTTTTGATTCACAAATAAGTTGGATTTAAGAGACAGAGTTGTGTGAAGTAGTTAGCCTTACTCTCTCGTCCAGATCATCAGAGTCCATTGACAAGAAAAAAAGTCAAGATGACTCTCAATCATTTTGGATACAGTGGATGACCTTGGCATCTTCAATGTCTGACCAAACTCTAAGCACTCCACAGTGCCTACTTCTCCCTTCCTCATGGCCCATTGGAACAGATTATTTGCTTCTACCTTTTCTTCTGGGAAAGTCTTCACTTTGGGGTAGACCCCCTTCCTCCACCAACTCACTGATGGATCTATGGTCCAATGTTACCCTCAACCTGGTTTAGCCCATCTGCAGAGACAATTTTTACTGGGGTGTGGCTGCTGCACATGCTGCAACTTCTTGGAGCCACAGGTGAAAATAGGGTGGCAGGTGAACACCAAAGGTGAATGAGCAGCCTGAAAAGGGCTAAGCAGCCCTCTTACTAGAGGCCTCCCTCAACATCCCATATATGCCTATGAAATGAAAATCAAATGAAATGGATAGATTTTGAAACTGTGTTTGTGCAAGACACAATCCTTATCCTCTGGGAACCTGTACTCTAATTAAGGACACAAAAGTTATTTAACAAGTTCACACATTATGCATTCTGGCAAAATGGGCCTATTGTTGATATTTTATCACATCTTACTGAACCTCTTACTTTTTTTAATAGCAAATTATATTTAAGAGATTGACTGAAACTCTGGAGTAGAGGCAAGAGGTCAGACAGTTCAAACAAACAAAAACAGAAAACAAAAAATGCAAACTTGATCTCTTCTCTTAGGAGACATGCTCCCAAAGAATGAATCAGGCCTACTTGAGAACAGAGTCTGAGGTTCTTGCATGAGCACTTCACCAAGAACTGTGCCAGGCACTGGAATCTTAGGGCAATTGTGTACTATTTTGTACCTCTCTGAGTTTGAGAATTTCTTTAATTTAGGAATTTTTAGCTCAAGAAAGGGAAGGATGGGATAAATATTTATTTATCACCTACTATATATTCTTTGATAACTCCAAAAAAGAGATCTCCAGAACCAGTCATGTTTGTGTGCAGTGTCATTCACCAAGGCTTATTTAGGTGGATATATTTCCTAAAGTCCAGACTTCACTGACTTATAAATAGATTGTGCCAAGCACTTTACAAATATCATACCAAGAAAGAACCAATCAGACAAATTATTCACTCCCCCATCTGAAAATTAGTGCAAGTTTCTTACAGGCTCCCAGGGGTTCCTTAGGATCTAACACTATCTTTTAAAATTTTTATTTTATTTCTTAACATTTAGTTTTAACATTTTTGAGTTCTAATTCTTTCCCTCCCTCTTGCCTCTTTCCTATCCATTGAGAAGTCAAGTGAAATGATTTCAGTTATACGTGTAAAGTTATAAAACCACATTTCCATATTAGCCATTTTAAAGGAAGAAAAATAAAGAAAGCTTTAAAAATATGTTTCAGTATGCACACAGAATTCATCAGTTCTCTTTCTGGAGGTGGATAATATTTTTCATCATGGATGCTTTGGAATTGTCTTGGATCATTGTTTTGATCAAAATACCTAATTCTTTGGGTTTTTAAAAACATTTTTAGTTAGCATTTTATTTTTCCACAATTACATATAAAAAACAATTTTCAGCATTCATTTTAAAAATTGAATTCTCTCCTTCCTCATTCCCCTCATTGGGGAAGAAAGCAATTTTATATAGGTTATATATGTATAGACATGCAAACTATATTTCTATAGTAGTCATGTTGTAAAAGAAAATGTAGACAGAAATAAAAACCTAAGAAAAAGAAAGTTAAAAATAAAAGTATGTTTCTGTCAAAATTGAGAATCCATCAGTTCTTTCTCTGGAGATGCATATTTTTTTTTCATGAGTTCTTTAGAGATTTCTTGGATCATTGTATTGCTGAGAAGAGCTAAGTCATTTACAGTTGATTATCCTATAGTATGTCTATTACTGTGTATAATGTTTTCTGCGTTCTACTCATTTTGCTTAGCATAATTTCACATAACTTACCAGATTTTTCTGAGAGCATCTACCTCATCATTTCTTAGAGAACAATAGTATTCCATCACAATCATATACCACAACTTTTCCAGCCATTCCCCAATTGATGGGCATCCCCTCAATTTATGATTCTTTGCCACTAGAAAAGAGCTTCTGTAAATATTTTTACATGTAAGTACTTTTCTTTTTCATCTCTTTTGGGATACAGACCTAGAGGTGGTATAGCTAGGTCAAAGGGTATGCTTGGTTTTATAGCCCTTTGGGCATAGTTCCAAATTCCTCTAAACAATGACTGAATCAGTTCCTTTTTTTATACTATTAGTAGTCGATCTAAATCTATGAAGTAGTACGTCATAATTGTTTTAATTTGCATTTCTCCAATCAATAATGATTTAGAGGATTTTTTTTAATATGGCTATAGAAAACTTTGATTACTTCATTTGAAAACAGTTCATATCTTTTGATCACTTATCAACTGGCAGATGGCTATTATTTTGATAAATTTCACTCAGTTCACTATATGTTTGAAAAATGAGGTCTCTATCAAAGATTTCTTCAATTTTTTTCACATTTACTGTTGCTAACTGTATTTCCCTCTCTCCTATTCCACCCTTTGTTAATTCTATTTTCTCTCCTTTCACTCTGTCCCTCCTCAAAAGTGTTTTGGTTTTTACTATCCCTCCCTGAATCTGCCATCCCTTCTATGAATACCTAACTTCTCTGATCTCCTTCCCCTCCTACTTTCCTGTTGGGTAAGATAGATTTGTATAACCAATTGAGTGTGTATAGTATTCCCTCTCTGAGAAAATTCTGATGAGAATAGGGTTCACTCAATCACCTTTAACTACTCCCTTCCTTTCCCTCCATTGTAAACGTTTTTTCTTGCCTCTTTTATGTGAAATAATTTACCCATTCTACCTTTTCTTTTTCTTTTATTCCAGTATATTCCTTTCTAATCCCTTAATTTATTTTTTTAGATATCATCCCTTCATATTCAACTCACACCTGTGCCGTCTGTCTATAGGTATTCCTAATAATGAGATACAAGTATCAACTTCCCATGTAGTAATGCAAACTCCTTAACCTTATTAATTCCCTTATGATTTCCTTTCCCTATTTACCTTTTAATGCTTCTCCTAAGTCTTGCATTTGAAAGTGAGATTTTTTTGGTTCAAGTCTGGTGTTTTCCTCAAGAATGCTTGAAAGTCGTCTATTTCATTGAATATCCCTGAAGGATTATACTCAGTTTTGCTGGGCAAATGCTTTCTGGTTGTAGTATTAGCTCCTTTTCCCTCCAGAATATCATATTCCAAGCCCTCTGAACCTTCAATGTGTAAGCTACTAAATTTTGTGTTATGCTGACTATGGATCCATGATACTTCAATTGTTTCTGACTGCTTGCAATATTTTCTCCTTGAACTGAGAACTTTGGAATTTGGCTACAATATTCGTGGGAGTATTCATTTTGGGATATTTTAAGAGGTAATTGGTAGATGCTTTCAATTTTTATTTTACCCTCTGTTTTTAGAATATCAGGGCAATTTCCTTTGATAATTTTTGAAAGATGATGTCTAAGCTCCTTTTACCAATCATGACTTTCAGGTAGTCCAATAATTTTAAAATTATCTCTCCTGGATTTATTTTCCTGGTCAGTTGTTTTTTCCAATTTCACATTGTCTTCTGTTTTTCATTTTTTAGTTTTATTTTATTAAGTTTCTTGATTTCTCATAAAATCATTAGCTTCCATTTCCTCCATTCTAATTTTTAAGGATTTATTTTTTCAGTGAGATTTTGTACATCATTTCCCACTTGATCATTTCTATGTTTTAAGGAATTTTTTTTTTTCTACAGTGAATTTTTGTGCCTCTTTTTCTGTTTGGCCAATTCTACTTTTCAAGGCATTCTTCTCCTCACTGGAGTTTTGGACCCCTTTTACTAATTGGCCTAGTCTGTTTTTAAGGTGTTATTTTCTTTAGTACTATTTTATTTCTCTTTTACCAAACTGTTGACTCATTTTTCATCATTTTCTTTCTCCACTCTCATTTCTCTTCCCAGTTTTCCCTCCACTTTTTTCACTTGATTTTCAAAATTCTTTTTGAGCTCTTCCATGCAACCATCCCATGTTTTTCTTGGGGGATCTGGATGAGGGAGTTTTAATTTTGTTGTCTTCTTTTGATTGTGTGTTTTGATCTTCTTTGTCACCAAAGTAAGATTCTATACTCTGAGGTTTGTTTTGTTTTTTTTTGTTTGTTTGTTTTGCTGCTTGCTCATTTTCCCAGACAATTACTTGACTTTTTAACTCTTTATTAAGGTAGAACTCTGCTTCTAGTGTGTAGGGTGTACTGTTCCAAGATTCATGGCTTTTGTGCAGTTGTTTTCAGTGATACTTCTAGGGTCCTGTAAAATTTTCAGTTCTTCCAAGGTGGTATGAGCAAAGAAGTAGTGTTTACTCCTCTCCTGGCCTGTGCCTTGGAACTGTGTCCTCTCCACTGTGCCTATGGGAGTGCCTTGGAACTGTGTCCTCTCCACTGTTGCCACAAGCTCCACCTCCTCAACACTCCTCCTCACCCCAGGATTGCCACCCACGACTGGGCTCCAGAACTAAGCATGGGAAAGAGGCAAAACAATCCTGCCTCAGCACCAGTAAATAGATCCCTACATTCCCCCTTTGATTAGCTACTTGATTCCCCAAATATCTGTGGGCTGAGAGTTCCAGAAGAAGCCCCTGCCACCACCACTACCACTGTCCCAGCCCTGCTTTTCTCTCGCCAAGGTCAATAGACCTTTCCTACTCAAATTATTTTTAAATGCATTATTAACTTCTGGTTTACATCATTCATTTCCACCAGATTTTGAGTTACAATTTTCCCCCATTTTCCCCTACCTACCACCCCAGAATAGCAGTCCCACAGGTTATCCCCTCATCCAATCTGCTCTGTCCCATATCTTCTCCCATACCCCCTTCAACTTTTCCATTAGGGCAAGGTGAATCTCTGTGCCCCAATGCCTATATAGCTTATTTCCCAATTATATGTAAAACAGTATTGATATTAGTGTGTATATATATATATATATATAAAACATTTGATTTTAAAACTTCACATGCCAGATTCATTTCCTTCCTCCCTTGTCACCCAAACTTTCTGGGAAGATAATCAATTCAGTATATGCTGTAAATGTATAGCTATGCAAAACATCACCATAGTACATATATTGTAAAAGACTTATTATATTTCCCTCCCACCTATCCCACACCCCCACTTGGTCCATTCCCTACTTTGATCCTGTCCCTTTTCAAACATGGGTGCTTCCAACTTCCCGCCCCCTCCCCCCCAAGCAGGCCTTCCATTCAATCATTCCCCTCTCATGCCTCTTCCCCATACTCTCCTGTAGGATGAGCTATCCCATTTATTATGTATGTCATTCTCTCCCTGAGCGAAATTCAATGAGAATATGGTTTTGCCTTTTTGCCTTCCTGTTTTTCCCCTACCTTTCAACCACTTCCCCTTGCCTCTTCTATACGAGTTAGTTTATGCCTGTCTGTCTCTCCCCATCTCCTCTCATTATATTCCTCTCTCACTTCCTAATTTCACCTTTTAAGTATCATCCCTTCCTATTAAATTTGACCTGTGCCCTTTATCTGTGTATACCTGTAAACATATATATACATTCACATATGTATTCATATGCCCATATACCCTTCTTCAACTATTTTCATACTAAGGTTTCATCAGTTGCAGTTATCATTTTTCCGTGTAGGAATGTAAATAGTTTAACTTTAATAAGTTACTTTTAATTTATTTTCCCTGTTTATATTCTCAAGCATCTCTTGCTTCTTGTGTCTGAATGTCGAATTTTCTATTCAGCTCTGGTTTTTTCTTCAAGAATGCTTGAAAATCGGCGGAGCCAAGATGGCAGAGTAGAAACAGTGTGTCCAATGCACTCTCCCCCCAGATCACCTCCAAACTAAGTGAAAGGGGACTCTGAACAACTTCTGGAGCCCCAGCACACACAGAACGACACAGAGAAGCTAACCTCCCGCTGAGGACAGCCCAGCAGCCCTGCAGAAAGGACCAGCACAGCGCTCTGGGAGCCAAAAGCACGCATCTCTGAGAGCCGAGCCCAGGTCCACCTGAGCTGCAGTTTTAGCCCCAGGGCAGCTGGGCCAGCAGCCACGTGGAAGGACCCCAGAACACAAGCAGCAGTGGCGATTCCAGAATTATCAACTCAGATATGCCTAGGACAAAGTGAGAGGTTAGTGACCTTTGGACTTTGGGCTTGAAGCCACTGAGGAGACAGGCCATTTTGTAGTTTTCAGTGGCAGCTCCAGCTCCTGGCCTGCAAAATGTAGGGAGATCCATCAATCAGAGTTGGGGTTTAATCGCTCTTGCTTTAAGCTCCCTGGATCTGGATTGTGATCTGGGGGGGGAAGTCTGGGGTGGGTATCCAGCTTGCCAGAAAGCTGTGAAGACCCGAACATTCAGGACAAAAGCTCTCTTGTCTGATGGCAGAGTCCTACTGTGGCAACAAGCCCAAAAGTCAAGTAATTAAGTGGCAACATGTCAAGGCAAAGGAAACAAAATAAACAGAAAAATGCAACCTTGGACTCCTATTTTGGAGGCAAAGAGGATCGGAGCATTTAACAGGAAGAGGATTGTGAGGTCAGAAATCCTCCTCCAAAAGCCACAAAGGAAAATATGAGCAGGTTCCAGGCCATGGAGGATCTTAAGAAGGACTTTAAAAATCAAATAAGAGAAATGGAGGAAAAATTGGGAAGAGAAATGAGAAGGATGCAGGAAAAGTATGAAATGAGAGTCAACAGCCTGACTGAGGAAAACAACACCTTAAAAAATAGACTAACGAAAATGGCAAAGGAGGCCCAAAAGGACAATGAGGAGAAGAATTCCTTAAAAAGTCAAATTTGCCAGATGGAAAAAGAATCTCAAAAGCTCACTGAAGAGATTTATTCCTTCAGAGTTAGAGTGGAGGAAATGGAAGTTAATGACTTTATGAGAAATCAAGATGCTGTTAAGCAGATCCAAACAAATGAAAGAATAGAAGGCAATATGAAATATCTCATGGGAAAATCACTGACCTGGAAAATAGATCCAGGAGAGACAATTTAAAAATTATTGGGCTACCTGGAAGCCGTGATCAAAGAAAGAACCTAGAAACCACTCTTCAAGAAACCCTTAAGGAAAATTGCCCAGATGTTTTAGATCCAGAGGGCAAAATAGAGGTTGAAAGAATCCACTGATCACCTCCTGAAAAAGATCCCAAAAAGAAAACTCCCAGGAATATGATAGCCAGGTTGCAGAATCCGCAGATCAAGGAGAAAATACTACAAGCAGTCAGGAAGAAACAATTTCAATATTGTGGAAACACAATCAGAATAGCCCAGGACCTGGCAGCTTGTACACTTTGGGATCGAAGGGCATGGAATATGATATTCCAGAGGGCAAAAGAACTGGGAATGAACCCAAGGGTCATCTACCCAGAAAAACTGAGTATTTTGTTTCAGGGGAAAATATGGTCATTCAGTGGAATAGAGGACTTTCAAGCATTCTTGAGGAAAAAACCAGAATTGAATAGAAAATTTGACATCCAGACACAAGAAGCAAGAGATGCCTGAGAAGGTAATCAGGGAAAAGAAGTCAAAAGGAACTTATCAAGGTTGACCAATTTACATTCCTACATGGAAAAACAATAACTGTGACTCATGAAACCTTTCTCAGTATGAAAATAATGGAAGACGGGTGTATGGTCATATGAATATATATGTGAATGTGTGTATATATGTTTACAGTTATACATGGAGAGAGGGCATAGGTTGAATTTTCCAGGTCAGTGGTTTTCCCATGAGATATTTCACATTGCCTTCTATTCTTTCATTTGTTTGGATCTGCTTAACAGCATCTTGATTTCTCATAAAGTCATTAGCTTCCATTTGCTCCAGTCTAACTCTGAAGGAGTGAATCTCTTCAGTGAGTTTTTGAGATTCTTTTTCCATCTGGCAATGGAAGGAATGATACTTAAGGGGTGAAATTTTGAGGTGAGAGAGGAAAGTGGAAAGACGAGATGGGGAGAAACAGGGGAGGGTAAACTATCTCATGTAGAAGAAGCAAGGGGAAGTGGCTGCAGGGGAGGGGAAGAATAGGAAGGCAAAAAGGCAAAACCACATTCTCATGGAATTTGGTTCAGGGAGAGAATGACATACATACTAAATGGTATATCTCAACCTGCAGCAGAATAGGGGGAAGGGGGATGAGAGGAGGGATGATGGATGATAGGGCATTCTTGGGGGGAGGGGAGGTTGGAAGTACCCACTATAGAAGAGGGACAGGATCAAGTAGGGAATGGACCAGGTGGGGGGTGGGATGGGTGGGAGGGAATTATAAGCAGCCTTGTCCAATATATCTACTATGGTAATATTTTGCATAGCTATACATGTACAACACATACTGAATTACTTATCTTCCCAGAGGGAATGGGTGGCAAGGGAGGAAGGGAATGGATCTGAAATTCGAGGTCTTAAAATTAAATGTTTCAAATATATATAAAGAAAAAAAAAGAATTTGGCTCCTATGCCATTTGGCATGTATAAGTTCAGTACTGATATTAATTAATTGTCCATGTTACCTTTTAGAAAAAAATGTACTTCCCCTTTTTGTGGGTGCTACTATTTTCCCCTGTATAGATAAGCAAAATTGGGTAAATAGAGGTAAAGTAACTTGCCACAGTTAATAAATTTCTGAGACCAGAAAAAAAAAAAACTTGTCTTTATTCAACTGTGTTATATTATTTTTCCCCTGTATATAACTACAATGTTTGGAAATGAAAAATGTGGCCACTTTCATGTCTGAATCAATGAAATCAACAATCATGTTATAAAAAGAAAAAAAAAGAATGCTTGAAAATCCTCATTTCCTTGAATGAGCATATTTTCCCCTGAAACAAGATACTCAGTTATGCTGGTAGGTGATTCTTGGATTTAATCCCAGCTCCTTTGCCCTCCAGAATATCATATTCCATGCCCTTCAATCCCTCAATGTAGAATCTGCCAGATCCTCTGTTATCCTGATTGTGTTTCCACAATATTGAAATGCTTTCTTCCTGGCTGCTTATAATATGCTCTCTTTGATTTGGGATTTCTGGAACCTGGCTATAATATTCTTAGGAGTTTTGTTTTGGGGAGCTTTTCCAGGAGGTGATCTGTGGATTCTTTCGATCTCTATTTTGTCCTCTGGTTCTAAAACATAAGGGCAAATTTCCTTGAGAATTTCTTGAAGGATGATTTGTAGGTTCTTTCTTTGATCATGGCTTTCAGGTAATCCAATAATTTTTAAATTGTGTCTCCTGAATCTATTTTTCATGTCAGTGGTTTTTCCCATGAGATATTTCACGTTGCCTTCTATTCTTTGATTTCTTTCGATCTGTTTAACAGCATCTTGATTTCTCATAAAGTTATTAGCTTCCATTTGCACCAGTCTAATTCTTAAGGAATGAATCTCCTGTGAGTTTTTGAGATTCTTTTTCCATCTGGCAAATTTGGCTTTTTAAGGCATTCTCCTCATTGCCTTTTTGAGCCTCTTTTGCCATTTGAGTTAGTCTATTTTTAAGGTGTTATTTTCCTCACTCAGGCTGTTGACTCTCATTTCATACTTTTCTTGCATCTTTCTCATTTCTCTTCCCAATTTTTCTTCCACTTCTCTTATCTGATTCTTAAGGTCCTCTATGGCTTGTATCCAGCTCATATTTTCCTTTGGGGCTGCTCTCTAGCAGCCCTCTAGCTGGCTGTTGGTTCGGCTGCCCTAGTGCTAAAACCTCTGGCTCAAAGCGGCCTGAGCTTGGCTCTAAGAGTACTGTGCTGGTTAGTCCCAGCCTGCTGGGTTTTCCTCAGGGGGAGGTTAGCTTATCTGTGTCATTTTGTGGGTTCTGGAGTTCCAGAGATTTTCCAGAGTCCCCATTTGTGTATCTATTGGAAGTGGTGTGGGCAGGAGTGCCAAGGAAGTGTAGTTTCTACTCAGACATCTTAGCTCCACCACCCCCCCACTCACCTTTTTAGTTGTCTTTGGCATTTGTGGATTGAGTACTCTTGAAATCACCACAGCTGCTACTGATTCAATCCCTTGAGTTTACTGAATCCAGGTTTGCTGGGGCCTGGTCTATACTGGTGCATTTTATACTGGACTGTGCTCCTGTCTGAGACTGATGTAACAAATCTTTTCTGTCAACCTTCAAGGTTCTCTTAGATGGTAAATTTGTTTTACTCTGTCATTTTGTAGGTTCTGCTGCTCTAGAATTTGTTTGGAGTCATTTTTTCAGGTACTTGGAGGGGTTTGGGGTAGATCTCAAGTAAATCCCTACTTTTACTCTACCATTTGTTTCCACCCACCCTACCCCCCCACCATCCTTCTTTTTAAGAAGTTCTTTTCCTCAGTGAATCGGTGAGCATCTTTTCCCATTTGGCCAATTTTACTTTTAACTGAGTTCTCTTCAGTGAATTTTTGCATATCTTTTTTTCCATTTGGCCAATTCTACTTTTCAGAGCATTCTCCTCATTTGAATGTCTCAGCCTCTTTTACCATTTAGCTTAATCTGTTTTTTAAGGTGTTATTTTTTTCATTTTTTGGCCTCTCCCTTATAAAGCTGTTGATAATTTTTTTTTCATGATTTTCTTGCATCACTCTCATTTCTCTTCCCAAATTTTGCTCTACATTTCTTACTTGATTTTAAAATCCTTTTTGAACTCCTCCATGGCCTGAGACAAATTCGTATTTTACTTTGTATATTTTGGTTGTAGGAGTTTTGACTTTGTTATCTTCTTAGTAATGTGTGTTTTGATTTTTATTGTCACCATAGTAATTTTCTAGAGTTAGAATTGTTTTTCTGTTGTTTGCTTATTTTTTCAGTCTAAAAGTGGGTCTCTGCTTCCAGGGTGAAGGTTACACTGTCTCAAGCTTCAGGGGTTTTATGAATCTATTTTCAGAGATATTTCCAAGGTAGGATTATTTAAGGAGAAGTTTATTTACTGCTCTCCTGGCCTGTGGTATGATCTATCAATAACCCAAATCACCCTTTTTTGTCTTTGAACTGTCTCTGTGCCTCTTCCTCACCCTGTGATTGTCACCCAGGATGGTCCTAGATCTTGGTATGAACAAAGCAACAAAATCATGCCTTCAGTGCCAGGAAAGAGACCCTGTAATATTCTGACAAGTTGTTCTATCCCCTTATAATCTGTGGGCTCAGATCTATTGGAGTAGCCCCTAATATTGCTGATTCAGTCACTACCAAAGCCCACTGCTGGTTTGTTGGGGCTCAGTCACTGGCATAGCCTGTGCTGGACGGTAATACATCCTCTACCTCATATTATAGACCTTCTAAGTTGTCTGGGGCTGAACAATTGTTTCAATCTACCCTTTTGTTGTTACTGGTGCTCTGGAATTTGTTTTAGGGAATTATTTAATGGTGTTCAGAGGGGTTTGGGGGACAGCTCAGGTAAATCTCTGCCTTTTCTCCACCATCTTGGCTCTGCCACTTCTCCCAAGATTTTCACAGGTAATCATCATTATGATATTGCTGTTACTGTGCACAATATTCTCCTGGTTCTGCTAACTCATTTTGCTTCAGTTCATATGTCTTCCTAGTTTTTCTGAAAACATCCTGATGATCATTTTAATCCCTGTCTTTGAAACAAATATGTTCACTAATGGACTCTAGGAAAGAAACTATTGTCTTTAAAAAGAAACAACTGATCATAATTCTTATTTTTTTAATTATCGATTCAAAATAGTTTTCTTAGAACAATACATTTTTAACCCAATAAAGCACATGTTAGAAAGAAAACCACCATACTAAAGGGAGTATTATAGCAAGGTCTTCTATTCTCTGTTTTGATTGTTCTAATAAGCTATGCTCCTTTTAGTTGATCGTTTAAATTTCTATTGTTTTAGGTAAAACTGTGTTTTCACAAAAGCACTTACAGAAAAAGGCAAATATTGATGTAGGCAATATCCATCCTTGTCTATTGGTCTATTTCTCTCTTATTTATATATGGTATTGTCCCTAATAATTGAGTAGTCTGACTCCTGTGAAAGAAGAAGAAAAACAATTTTGTATAAAGAATAAGTAATAAATTTGTGAAGAATGTAAAATAATTCCCTTTTTAGAGGAGAAGTTTGGCAACTGAAATGTAGCAAAAAAAAGAACTTTTGTTTAATAAAAATTGCTAATATATACATATAAACATATCTATCTATCTATATCTATATCTATATCTATCTATCTATCTATCTATCTATCTATCTATCTATCTATCTATCTACCTATCTATCTATCTATATATAGTTCTTAGGTGGAATGTAAGCAACTTCATTGCCAAAGGGGGAAGATGACTGATTTTTGCCTAAATAAAAAGACAAATAAGAAGGATGAAAGGTGATAGCCTTTATGTTTGTGAGCTTAGTGTTGAAAAGGGGTAGAGAGAGAACTTTTATATTTTTAAAGTTCAAGTGTAAAGAAACCCAGTTTGTTAAAAGAATCAATTTGAGGACTTCAAAGTGTTTGTGGTTATAGGGCATTGTGGTCCCTCAGCTCATTTGCATATAATTAATTTTTGGTTTTAAGAAGATAACATTACAAAAAAGATGAATCAAACAACTGCTTGAAGACTGTGGTATGATTACATAAAAAATTATTAGTTTTTTTTATTAAAATAAAAAAAAAAGAAAGTTCTTTAGGTTTTTAATCTAACAGGTGAAAGGTGAGTCACTGGTGAATTGAGGTATTGATTTGAGACATTAAAATTGAAATAAAGATCCTGACAGAAGAAGTGTAGAATCTTTGAAGAAAACTTAGCAGAAGGGATGGTATAAATGATGCTCTGTGAAGAGACCAGCCAGAGGTGAAAGCACTAGTAAGAAGGCTTTGGCTGTTAGTCCCCTATTGGCTACAGAAGAGAGGTGAAGTCTCTCAAAGATGCTTCTTGCTCTGTTGTCCTTTCTGGTTGTGAGAGAAAAATTAAAAGGGGAATGCAATCTTTGCAACTAATGTGCTGTTGAGTTAGCCACTTGGTAGCTAATTGAAAGAGAAATAATTCTAGTTAATGAAAAGATTCCTGGGTTTGTCTGTATTGCTCAGAGAGAGTCAATCTGATGAACTTTCCAGTTTTTTCGCTTTAAGGGAACTTCTAGCCAATATGATGATGTTACACTTTTTCTTTTTTTTCTTTTTTTTTCCTTTTAGGAGAGTAATTGGGGTTAAGTGATTTGCCCAAGGTCACATGGCTAGTATTTGTCTTAAGTGTCTGAGGCTGGATTTGAACTCAGGTCCTCCTGACTCCAGGGCCAGTGCTCTATTCACTGCACCCCTAGCTGCCCCAGTGTTACATTTTTTTCAATCCCTCTTAAAAGATATTGCAATTTATAAGAACTTGTCAATACATTAACAATTTGAGAATAGGAGAGATTTGCCAAAATAGGAGAACGGTGGAGGAGGATCAGAACAAGAACAATTAGCAAAGAAGCAGCTTCTAGTAGTGAAGATGTTCCTGAATGAATCAATAACATGAAAGCCATGAACATGAGTTCATACTCACCCTATAGATACGGAATACATGAGTGTCAGAGTATAACCCAGGCTTATATGTAGGCTGTCTTGATTATTCCTACTATTGAATGTGTTGTATTGAGTACTGTTGCTAAATATTTTTTGTTTAAGATCTAATGGGATAACTATGATGAGTGACTAGTTTTATGTAAGCAAATAGAAGCATACCAATGAGGACTTCAGAACTATAATATCAAGTAAGGGAAATATATTTCCCCAATACAGGGTTACCTTGGATCCTTGAGAGAATTTGAGTATAACCACATAATCTTTTATGATTAGCTTACAGGCTTGGACTTTTCCAGAAGAAAAACAAAGTTGGGGTCACTAGAGAGACCCTAGAATACTCTGGTGAATTCTACCTTTATTCATTGGGACCTATACATTCCTCCAGCTTTATATTATCCTAAGAGTTTGGATTTCACACAGAAGGAGAAAGAAATTTTAAGTTTCTATACTGGTAACTCCTGAAATCTGCCCTACCTGAATCACTAACAGTAGTAACAGAGAGCAAAGTTCAGATTTTTTTGTTACTTCTATTTTAGCTTTGGGGTCATATGTTTTATCTTTTTTTTTCTCCAAAAGCCTAGGTCTGTCCAGAAATTATCCCTTCTTTCTCTAGACAGCTCTGTCCTAGGATTCTCTTTTGTTTAATAGACATATGCTTTCCATGAACACTCTGTGCTCTCACTAGAAGTCTGGATCTCTGAACTCCCCAGGAATTTGTCATACCCAAGATGCTGTTAAAATTGTCCACCCTTTTTGGAGACCACATGGCTGAAAAACCTCACCACTGACTTTTAATTGCTACTTTTTGACCCATGTGCATGCAAGCTGCCACTGCAAGCTGCCTTTGCCTCTTCCAGGTTATCATTATTGACTCTTGTCAGAGAAGTTATACACATGTACAGACTTTATTCCTCCATCCCAGGACCACCCATTGTTCTTCTGTGATGTTCTATTTCTTTGTCTAAGCATTTGCTTCTTCAGTGAAAACTTCATGATCCCTTCTATAATCACCCATTTAAAGAGGAGTTTTTAATCCTATATACCCTAATCCAATCAAATCAATCTTAGATATTTGAGTTCCACCACTTATGTCAATAAAGTGTGAATGAGTTTATAAATATCTAGGCCCAGCTCCTGTCATTATTCTTTTTCAGTGGGTAGTTATTGTTCAGTTCCACATTCTCTTTAAGGAGAGAAAAATCAAAGTGCACTCAAATGGACTCTATCCTTTATTCCTATCAAATGAATATAGCTCCACTGCTTCCTTTAGACTGGCATGAGATTAATTAAACTTTGAAATTTAGTCATATACTATATCCCTAAAATCTTAGTGCAGTTTTAAGCTACTAAAGTTTAAATGCCCAGTATGAACCTTGGTATGTTCTCATGTAATGTAATTTATTTTATATTTGTCCAAAATATTTGTGGTATTTGATGACTTAACCATTTATTTTATTGTAGAAATGGTCTAGTTCCTTTAAGAATTAAATTTGTCAAATGTGCTATTCAGCTAGAGGGAATCTCAGACTTGATTTAGTGGAAATGAGGGGAGGGAGACAGGAAAAAGAAATATGAAAGAATATTGCGGGGCAAATAATTTGGAAAAGAGGGAAAAAGTGGAGAAAGGACAACCAAAACAAAGAAAAGCTGGTTGCTCTGGAAGACAAATGAGACAAAATAGGGAGAGAAGTTCATAAAAAAAAAAAAAACTGAGAGCTTAAATTAATTGGGTGAGAAATTATTATGCCAAATTATATATAAATGAAGTGCAAATGTGGTATTTAATTCATAGAGACTATTTTTTGCATATCACCCAATCTAATAAGTGTATTACGCACAAACACTAATAACTGTAGCACATACTTATATGTTTAAACATTAGAGAACTATAAAAAAAAAGTGCTCCATTTAGTCCAAGGGGAAATATCTGTATGGACAGAGTTGATGGAGGAGGTAGTATTGAGTTGGGTTTTAAAAGATGAGTAGAAGTTCAAAAAATAAAGTGGAACAAGCAGGATCATAGGAGCATAGATAGAGTTGGAAGAGACCTTAGAAGTCCACAAGTCTGTCCTACTTCATTTTACTGGTAAGGAAACTGAGGCATAGAGAGCTTATTGGATGTGCCCAGGATCAAATTTCAAGTCAAATTTGAAGTTTTATCTCCCTGACTACAAACTTCAGGATCCTATTCACAATGACACTTCACCTCACAAGGCATTCTAAACTTAGGAATGATGAGAACCAAAAAAATACCTGAGGAAAGCACTAGGCATTTTAAGTGAGAAGATAGTAGTCTAGTTTGGCTAGAATTTATGATAAGGGGAATAATGTGAAATAAAGCTGAAAAGGTAGGATAGCTCCAGATTTTGGAGGCCTAGATAAAGGAGATTCAACTGTATTTGAAGGAAAATATAAAGTCAGTGATGAGTTTTATTCAGAGAAATGATATGAACAGATCTATGCATAAGAAAAATTATTCAGGAAATGGTCACAAGGTGGATTAGAGCAGAGAGAGAGCAGAGATCAGAAGACCTATTAGCAGCCTATAAAAACCAAAATGAGAGTGTAGTAAAAGCAATTTCATATTTTTATTTGTTTCTTTGATTTTTAAATTTGTTACTTATTTTTTGTATTTTTTTCGTTTTAAATTTTGAGTTCCAGATTCTCTCCCTCCTTCTTCCTTCTTCCCACACACATTGAGAAGGCAAACAATATGTCAATTACATGAGTCATATCATGCAAAACATATTCTCATATAAGTCATATAAAAAACAAAGCAAGAAAATTATACTACAATTTGTATTCAGAGTTCACCAGTTCTCTCTGGATGTGGGCATCATTTTTTATCATCAGTCTTTTGGAACTGTCTTAGATCAATGCATTAATCTGAGTAGCCAAGTCTTTCACAGTTGATCATCTTTATGATACTACTTCTACTATGCAGAATAATCTCCTAGTTGTGATCATTTCACTTGGTATCAGTTCATATAGGTCTTGTCATTTTTTTCTGAATGCCCCCACATTATTTCTTATATCACAATAGTATTCTATCACAGTCATATGCCACAACATATTCAGTCATTCCTCAATTGATGAGTATCCCCCAACTTTTTAAAATCTTTGCCACCACAAAAAGAGCTGCTATAAATAGCTTTGTACATATTGATGCTATCCCTTTTTCTTTAATCTCTTTGGGTGACAGACCTAGTAGTGATATTACCGGATCAAAGGATACACAGTTTTATAGCATAGTTTTATTGCATAGTTCCAAATTGTTCTCCAGAATGATTGAACCATTTCTACTCTCCTATCAATTTACCTATTTTCCCTCATCCCTGACATTATTTGTCATTTCTGATTGAGGTGGTACCTCAGGGTTGTTTTAATTTGCTTTTCCCTAATCAATACTGATTTGGGACATTTTTATATGACTATTGATATGTTTTATTTCTTCTTCTGAAAATTTCCTGTTCATATCTTTTGACCATTTATCAGTTGTCTCTTATTTTTCTATGTTTGGCTCAGTTCCATATATATTTGAGATATAGGGGCTTTATCAGAGAATTTTCTTTTAATTTTTTTATATTACTTCATAATCTATGGTACCTTTTAGCAAAATATAGTTTCCCTGATTATCTCTTTCAATTAGGTCTAATTTTGCCTTTACTTTGCCTATGATCATGATTACTACCACTGATCTCTTCATTTCAGTTGAAGCATAATAGATTCTGTTCCAGCCCTTCATTTCAATTTTGTGTGTCTTCCTATCATAAGCCTGACCTTCTATTCAACATAAACAGCAGTCCTTTTTTTTTTCTTTTTTTACATATCTTATACGGGAATGTGTTTTGTGTGATTTCACATGTGTGAAGTGTGATGAGAAAGAAGAAACAAAACAAAACAAAAAGAGAGAGAGAGCAAGTAGTTTGCTTCAATCTACATTCAGACTGTAGTTCTTTCTCTGGATGTGGAGAGCCCTCTCCATCATGAGTCTTTTGGAGTTGTCTTATAACCTTGCATTGCTGAGAGGGGTCCAGTCTATCAAAGTTAGCTGTCACACATAAAATGTGCCTGTAATTGTGTACAGTTGTCCTGTTTTTGCTCCCCTCACTTAGTATCACCTTATATCAGTCTTTCCTGGTTATTACGAAGTCAGTCTGCTCCTCATTTCTTAAAGCACAATTGTATTCCATTACGTTCATATTCCATAACGTGTTTAACCATTCCCCAATTAATGGACATCCCCTTGATTTCCAGTTCTTTGCCACCACAAAAAGAACTGCTATTAATATTTTTGTACATACTAGTCCTCTTCCCACTTGTATAATCTATTTGGGATATTGTCCTGGAAGTGGTAATGCTGGGTCAAAAGTTGTGTGCATTTTTATAGCCCTTTGAGAATAATTTCAGGTTGTGCTCCAGAATGGTTGGATCACTTCACAGCTCCATCAACAATGCATTAGTGTTCCAATATTTCCACATACTCTCCAGCATTTATCATTTTCCTGTTTTGTCATTTTAGCCAATCTGGCTGGTGAAATGTAATAACTCAGAGCTGTTTTGATTTGCATTTCTCTAATCAATAGTGATTTAGAACAATTTTTTCCTGTGCTTATAGATATCTTTAATTTCTTCCTCTGAAAACTGCCTGTTCGTGTCCTTTGACCATTTATTAATTGGGGAATGACTTGGATTCTTATAGATTTGACTCAATTCTCTGTATATTTTAGAAATGAGGCCTTTATCAGAGACACTTGCTGTAAAAATTCTTTCCCAATTTTCCACTTCCCTCTTAATCTTGGTTAGATTGGCTTTATTTGTACAGAAACTTTTCAATTTAATGTAATCAAAATTATCCATTTTGCATTTCATAATGCTCTCTAACTCTTGCTTGGTCATAAAATCTTCCCTTCTCCATAAATCTGAGAATCATGCTATTCCTTACTCTCCCAGATTGCTTTCAGTATCAGCCTTTATATCTAGATCATGCACCCATTTAGACTTTATTTTGCTATATGGTGTAAAATATTGGTCTAGGTCCAATTTCTGAAATGGTATTTTCCAGTTTTCCCAGCAGTTTTTGTCAAATAGTGAGTTCTTATCCCAGAAGCTGTAGTCTTTGGGTTTATCAAACAGTAGATCGCTATAGTCTTTGACTATTATGTCTCATTTACATAATCTATTCCACTGATTCACTAATCTTTTCCTCATCCAGTCCTAGTAGTTTTGATGGCTGCTGCTTTATAATACAGATTAAAATCTAGTATGGCTAAGCCACCTTCTCTAGCATTTCTTTTCATTAATTCCCTTGATATTCAGGACCTTTGGTTCTTCCAAATCAATTTTGCTACTATATTTTCTAGCTCTATAAAATAAATTTTTGGTAGATGAATTGGCATGGCACTAAATAGGGAAATCAATTTAGGTAAAATTATCATTTTTATTATATTAGCTTGATTTAACCATGAGCAACTGATGCTTTTTCCAATTATTTCGATTTCTAACTTTATTTGTGTGAAAAGTGTTTTGTAATTGTGTTCATATAGGTATTGAGTTTGTTTTGGCAGGTAGATTGCCAAATATTTTATAATGTCTACAGTAACTTTACATGGAATTTCTCTTTCTATCTCTTGTTGTTGGATTTCATAAGAAATATATAGGAATATTGAGGATTTATTCGGGTTTATTTTATATCCTGCCATTTTGCCAAATTTCTTTATTATCTCAAGTAGTTTTTTACTTAATTCTTTAGGATTCTCGAAGTATATCATCATATCATCTGCAAAGAATGATAGCTTAGTCTCTTCTTTGCCTAATCTAATTCTTTCCATTTCTTTTTCTTCTCTTATTGCTACAGCTAACATGTCTAGTACTAAATTGAATAAGATGGGTGATACTGGGCATCCCTGTTTCACCCCCAGTCTTATTGGCAATGCTTCTAGTTTATCCCCATTACATATGGGGATATGTACTTGCTGATTGTTTTAGAGAGATGCTACATATTATTTTTTTAATTAATTTATTAGTTTAGTTTCAGTTAACAAGATTCAATTCCATAGTTCCTTGATTTTCAAATTTCCTTTACTTCCCTCCCCCCTCCCCTCATGACAGCATATAGTACAGTATAGGGTCTGCAAATGCATTCATATTAAACATTATTCCAATTACAAAGGCATATTGTACTAGGTGGGATGAAAGATGGTAAGGAAGAAGTAAACCAAACAATGAGAAGAACAAGATCATTTAGTTTGCTTCCATCAGGATTCAGGCTCAGTTCTTTCTAGTTATATCTCTGGATGGCACATTTCTCACTTTCTTGAGTCATTCGGGATTAATTTATATCACTGCATTGCTGAAAAGAGTCCAGTATGTCATAGTTGGTCGTCACAGATATGGTATGTCTGTGATTGTATACAAATTTCTTCTGATTCTACTCTTCTCGCTCAGCATCAGTTTGTATAAGTCTCTCCAGGTAATTATGAAATCCGCCACCTCCTCGTTTCTTATAGCACAATAAAATTCCATTACATTCATATACCACAACTTGTTTAGCCATTCCCCAATTGATGGGCACCCCTTTAGTTTCCAATTCTTTGCAACCACAAAAAGGGCTGCTAAAAAATATTTTTGTACATAAGGTTCTTCCTCCCACTACTATGATCTCTTTGGAATATAACCCTAGAAGTGGTATGGCTGGGTCAAAGGGTATGAAATTATTTATAATCCTTTGGGCATAATTCCAGATTGCTCTCCAGAATGGTTGGATAAGTTCACAACTCCACCAGCAATGTATTAGCATTCCAATTTGCCCACATCCTCTCCAGCATTTGTCACTTTCTTCTTTTGTCATCTTAGCCAATCTGACTGGAGAGATGTGGTATCTCAGAATTGTTTTGATTTGCAGTTCTCTAATTAATAGTGATTTAGAGCATTTCTTCATATATTTATAGATATCTTTAATTTCTTTCTCTGAAAACTTCCTATTCATATCCTTTGACCATTTCTCAATTGGGGAATGACTTGTATTCATATAGATTTGGCTCAATTCTCTATAAATTTTAGAAATGAGTCCTTTATTAGAGACACAAGTTGTAAAAATTCTTTCCCAATTTCCCACCTCCCTCTTGATCTTGGTTACATTGGCTTTGTTTGTGAAGAAGCTTTTCAATTTAATGTAATCAAAATGATCCATTTTGCATTTTATAATGCTCTCTAATTCTTGTTTGGTCCTAAAATCTTCCCCTCTCCACAGATCTGTCAGATAAACTATTCCTTGCTTTCCCAAATTGCTTACAGTATCATCCTTTACACCTAGATCATGCACCCATTTGGACTTGATTTTGGTATATGGTGTTAGATAATGGTCTATGCCCAGTTTCTGCCATACTGTATTCCAGTTTTCCCAGCAGTTTTTGTCAAATAGTGCATTCTTATCCCCAAAACTGGGGTCTTTGGGTTTATTGAACAATAGATTGCTATATTCATTAACTGCTGGGTCTCCTGCACCTAATCTATTCCTTTGATCCACTACTCTACACCTCTGCCAGTACCAAGCAGTTTTGATGACTGCTGCTGTATAATACAGATTAAGATCTGGCATAGCTAGTCCACCTTCCCTAATGCTACATATTATTTTAAGAACAATTCCATTTATTCCTATACTCCCTAGTGTTTTTATAGGAATGGGTGTTGTATTTTGTCAAAAGCTTTTTGTGCATCTATTGAGATAATCATATGGTTTCTACTAGTTTTGTTGTTGATATGATTGACTATACTAATAGTTTTCCTAATATTGAACCATTTTTGCATTCCTGGAATAAATCCTACCTAATCAAAGTGTATTATCCTGTGATAAGTTCCTGTAGGCTTTTTGCTGATATTTTATTTAAAATTTTTGCATGTATATTCATGAAGGAAGTTGGTCTATAATTTTCTCTGTTTTGTCTCTTCCTGATTCAGATATCAGTACCATATTCGTGTCATAAAAAAGAATTTGGTAGGATTCCTTCTTCTCCAGTTTTCCCAAATAGTTTGTAGAGTTTTGGAATCAATTGTTCTTTAAATGTTTGATAGAGTTTGCTAGTAAATCCATCTGGCCCTGGAGAATTTTTCCTAGGGAATTCTTTTGTGGCTTCTTCTTTTTTTTTTCTGAGATGGGGTTAAGTAATTTACTTCCTCTTCAGTTAATCTATGTAACTTATATTTTTGTAATCATCCATCCATTTCAGTAAGATTGTCAAATTTATGGATATACAATTAGGCAAAATAATTCATTTATTATTTTACTTTCTTCTTCATTGGAGGTAGATTCACCCTTTCCATTTTTGACACTAGTAATTTGGTTTTCTCCTTTCGTTTTTTATCATATTGACTAAAGGTCTATAAACTTAATTTTTTTTTATAAAACCTGCTCCTAGTTTTTTTTTTTGATAGTTCTTTTATTTTTATTTATTTATTTATTTTTTAAACAAATACTTTATTAACTTCTGTTTTACATCATTCATTTCTGCCAGATTTTGAGTTACAATCATTTCCCCCCCATTATTCCCCTACCCAACCTCCCAGAATAGCAGTCCCACAAGATATCGCTTCCTCCAATCTGCTCTCTCCCATACCTTCTCCCATACCCCCTTCGACTTTTCCATTAGAGGAAGGTGAATCTTTGTGTCCCAATGCCTGCACATCTTATCTCCCAATTATAAGCAAAAGAGTATTAATACTAGTATTTATATATATTTGAAACATTTAATCTTAAGACCTCGAATTTCAGATCCATTTCCTTCCTCCCTTGTCACCCATTCCCTCTGGGGAGATAAGTAATTCAGTATATGTTGTACATGTCTAGTTATGCAAAACATTATCATAGTAGATATATTGTACAAGGCTGCTTATAATTCCCTCCCACTCATCCCACCCCCACCTGGTCCATTCCTTACATGATCCTGTCCCTCTTCTATAGTGGGTACTTCCAAACTCCCCTCCCCCCAAGGATGCCCTCCCATCCATCATCCCTCCTCTCATCCCCCTTCCCCCTATCCTGCTGCAGGTTGAGATACCCCATTTAGTATGTATGTCATTTTCTCCCTGAACCAAATTCAATGTGAATGTGGTTTTGCCTTTTTAGCCTTCCTTATTCTCCCCCTCCTTTTCACCCACTTCCCCTACATGAGATAGTTTACCCTACCATGTCTCTCCCCATCTCCTCTTGCCACTTTCCTCTCTCACCTCATAATTTCATCCTTTGAGTACTCTCCCTTCCCAACAAAATCAACCTATGCCCTCTATCCATATATAACTGTAACCATATACACACACATTCACATATGTATTCGTAAGACCACACCCCCTTCTTCCATTATTTTCATAGTGGGAAAGATATCATCAGTCACAGATATTGCTTTTCCATATAGGAATGTAAATAGTTCAACTTTGATAAGTTCCTTTTGATTTCTTTTTCCTGATTACCTTCTCAGGCATCTCTTACTTCTTGCGTCTGGATGTCAAATTTTCTATTCAACTCTGGTTTTTTCCTCAAGAATGCTTGAAAGTCCTCTATTCCACTGAATGACCATATTTTCCCTGAAACAAAATACTCAGTTTTGCTGGGTAGGTGACCCTTGGGTTCATTCCCAGTTCTTTGCCCTCTGGAATATCATATTCCATGCCCTTCGATCCCTCAGTGTAGAAGCTGCCAGGTCCTGGGCTATTCTGATTGTGTTTCCACAATATTGAAATTGTTTCTTCCTGGCTGCTTGGAGTATTTTTCTCCTTGATCTGGGGATTCTGGAACCTGGCTATAATATTCCTGGGAGTTTTCTTTTTGGGATCTTTTTTCAGGAGGTGATCGGTGGATTCTTTCAACCTCTATTTTGCCCTCTGGATCTAAAACATCAGGGCAGTTTTCCTTGAGAATTTCTTGAAGGGTGATTTCAAGGTTCTTTCTTTGATCATGGCTTTCAGGTAGTCCAATAATTTTTAAATTGTCTCTCCTGGATCTATTTTCCACGTCAGTGGTTTTTCCTATGAGATATTTCACATTGCCTTCTATTCTTTCAATTGTTTGGATCTGCTTAACAGCATCTTGATTTCTCATAAAGTCATTAGCTTCCATTTGTTCCAGTCTAACTCTGAAGGAATGAATCTCCTCAGTGAACTTTTGAGATTCTTTTTCCATCTGGCAAATTCGACTTTTTAAGGCATTCTTCTCCTCAATGCCCTTTGGGCCTCCTTTGCCATTTGAGCTAGTCTATTTTTTAAGGTGTTGTTTTCCTCAGTCAGGCTGTTGACCCTCATTTCATACTTTTCCTGCATCCTTCTCATTTCTTTCTAATTTTTCCTCCACTTCTCTTATTTGATTTTTAAAGTCCTTCTTAAGGTCCTCTATGGCCTGCAACCCGCTCATGTTTTCCCCTGGGGCTTTTGGAGCAGGACTTCTGACCTCACAGTCCTGTTCCCGCTCTATGCCCCCCAAATAGGAGTCTAGGGTTGCATTTTTCTGTTTCCTTTGCCTTGGCATGTTGCCACTTAATTGCTTGACTTTTGGGCTTGTTGCCACACTATGGCTTTAAGGCCAGATAGAGGAATTTTCGTCCCGAACGTGTGGGGGCAACTTCCGTTTCTGGCAAGCTGGAAACCCACCCACAACTTCCACCCTAGATCACAATCCAGATCCAGGGAGGTTAAAGCAAGAATGATTACCCCCCAAGACTGATCGCTGGATCTCCCCACGATTTGTAGGCTGGGAGCCGGAAATGCCTCTGAAAACTACACAGTGGCGTGTCTCCTCAGCAGCTTCTAGCCCCCAGGGGAGGGAGCTGATGCATTCCCCAAGTACAGGTCCCAAAGTCCATAGGACACTAACCTCTTACTTTGTCCTAGGCAAGTCTATGTTGATAATTCTGGTGTCTCCACAGTTCCTGGTCTTCTGGGGTTCCTCCAGCCGGCTGCTGGCCCTGCCGCCCTGGGGCTAAAACCTCGGCTCACGTGGACCTGGGCTCTGCTGGGCTCCGCTCGGCTCCTGTGGTCTGCGCGCTGCAGGCTCCCAGACCACTGCGCTGGTCCTTCCTGCAGGGTGCTGGGCTGTCCTCAGCGGGAGGTTAGCTTCTCTGTGTCGTTCTGTGGGTGCTGGGGCTCCAGAAGATTTTCAGAGTCCTTTTTTACATAGTTTGTGGAGAATCTGGGGGCAGAGAGGCTTGGATGAGCTGTTTCTACTCCGCCATCTTGGCTCCGCCCCCGATAGTTCTTTTTAAAAAAAAATTTTTCCCTACCCCCCACCCCAGAATAGCAGCCCCACTAGATATCCCCTCATCCAATCTGCTCTCTCCCATATCTTCTCCCATACCCCCTTCGACTTTGCCATTAGGGCAAGGTGAATCTCTGAGCCCCACTGCCTGGACATCTTATGAAACATTTAATTTTAAAACTTCGATTTTCAGATCCATTCCCTTTCTCCTTTGTCACCCACTCCCTCTGAGATGATAAGCAATTCAGTATGTGTTGTACATGTATATCTATGCAAAACATTCCCATAGTAGATATATTGTAAAAGACTGCTTATATTTCCCTCCCACCTGTCTCACCTCCCACCTGGTCCATTCCCTACTTTGATCCTGTCCCTCTTTGATAGTGGGTACTTCTAACCTCCCCTCTCCCCAGAATGCCCTCCCCTCCATCATCCCCCCTCTCATCCCCCTTTCCCCTACTCAGGAGGGTGAGTGAGGGTAAGATATTTCATTTAGTATGTATGTGATTCTCTCCTTGAGCCAACTTCAATGAGAATATGCTTTTGCCTTTTTGCCTTCCTGTTCTTCCCCTCCCCTGCAACTACTTCCCCTTGCCTCTTCTACATGAAATAGTTTGCCCTACCCTGTATCTCTCCATCTCCTCTTGCCACTTTCCTCTCTCACCTCTTGACTTCACCCCTTAAGAATCATCCCTTCCTTGGGGCGGCTAGGTGGCGCAGCGAGCAGAAAGCCAGGCCTGGAGCCAGAAGGACCCGAGCTCGGATCTGGCCCCAGACACCTAACACACAAACAAAAACCCAGCCACGTGAACCTGGGCAAGTCACCCAACCCCAATTGCCCTCCAAAAAAAAAATAATAATCATCCCTTCCCATCAAATTCAATCTGTGCCCTCTATCCATGTATACCTGTGAACATATGCCATGTACCCTTCTTCAATTATTTTCATAATGAGAAAAGTTTCATCAAACACAGTTATTGTTTTTCGATGTAGGACTGTAAATAGTCCAACTTTGATAAGTTCCTTTTGATTTCTTTTCCTTGATTACCTTCTCAGGCATCTCTTGCTTCTTGTGTCTGGATGTCAAATTTTCTATTCGACTCTGTTTTTTTCCTCAAGAATGCTTGAAAGTCCTCTATTCCACTGAATGACCATATTTTCCCCTGAAACAAAATACTTAGTTTTGCTGGGTAGGTGACCCTTGGGTTCATTTCCAGATCTTTTGCCCTCTGGAATATCATATTCCATGCCCTTTGATCCCTCAGTGTAGAAGCTGCCAGGTCTTGGGCTATTCTGATTGTGTTTCCACAATATTGAAATTGTTTCTTCCTGGCTGCTTGTAGTATTTTCTCCTTGATCTGGGGATTCTGGAACCTGGCTATAATATTCCTGGGAGTTTTCTTTTTGGGATCTTTTTCAGGAGATGATCTGTGGATTCTTTCAACCTCTATTTTGCCCTCTGGGTCTAAAACATCAGGGCAATTTTCCTTGAGAATTTCTTGAAGGATGATTTCTAGGTTCTTTCTTTGATCATGGCTTTCAGGTAGTCCAATAACTTTTAAATTATCTCTCCTGGATCTATTTTCCAGGTCAGTGGTTTTTCCCATGAGATAGTTCACATTGCCTTCTAATCTTTCGTTTGTTTGTATCTGCTTAACAGCATCTTGATTTCTCATAAAGTCACTAGCTTCCATTTGCTCCAGTCTAACTCTGAAGGAATGAATCTCCTCAGTGAGCTTTTGAGATTCTTTTTCCATCTGGCAAATTTGACTTTTTAAGGCATTCTTCTCCTCATTGCCTTTCTGAGCCTCTTTTGCCAATTGAGTTAGTCTATTTTTTAAGGTGTTATTTTCCTCAATCAGGCTGTTGACTGTCATTTCATACTTTTCTTGCATCTTTTTCATTTCTCTTCCCAACTTTTCCCCCAATTCTCTTATCTGCTTCTTAAGGTCCTCTATGGCCTGTAGCCAGCTTGTATTTTCATTTGGGGCTTTTGGTGCAGGAGTTCTGATCTCACAGTCCTCCTCCATGCTTTGAGCCTCTTTGCCCCTAAAATAGGAGTCCAATGTTGAACTTTTCTGTTTATTTTGTTTCATTTGCCTAGGCATATTGCCACTTAATTATTTGATTTTGGGGCTTGTTGCCACAGTATGACTCTGCCACCAGACAGGGGAGCTTCTGCCCAAACGTGGGGTCTTCACAACTTCTGCCAGTTGGGTGGCCTCTGTAAAACCTCCACCCACTCTGGCAAGTTGGATATCCACCCCAAACTTCCCCCCAGACCACAATCCAGATCCAGGCAGTTTAAAGCAAAAGTGATTAACCCCCAGACTGATTGCTGGATCTTCCTACAGTTCGCAGACCAGGAGCCAGAGCCACTAGTGATGCTGCAAAATGGCTTCGGTGCAGCTGTTTCTTCAGGAGCTTTTTGCCCCCAGGGGAGGAAGCCACGTGTTCCCCAAATACTGGTCCCAAAGTCCATAGGGCACTAACCTCTCACTTTGTCCTAGGCATATCTGTGCTGATAATTCTGGAATTGACACAATTGCTGGTGTTCTGGGGTTCCACCAGCCGGCTGAAGGTCTGGCCGCCCTGGGGCTAAAACCACGGACCTGGGCTCCACTCTGTGGGCTGCGCAGTAGGTTCCCAGCCCTCTGTGCTGCCTGCTCTCAGAGCGCTGGGCTGGCCACTCCCTGCAGGGCTGCTGGGCTGTCCTCAGCAGGAGGTTAGCTTCTCTGTGCCGTTCTGTGGGTGCTGTGGCTCCAGAAGTTGTTCGAAGCTCCCTTTCACGTTGTTTGAAATTTGTGTGGGGCAGAGCACATTGGAAATGCTGTTTCTACTCTGCCATCTTGGCTCTGCCCCCACCTGCTCCTAGTTTTATTTATTAATTCAATAATTTTCTTAATTTCCATCTTATTAATCTCTCCTTTGACTTTTAGTATTCCTAATTTACTATTTAATTAGGGATTTTCAATTTGTTCTTTTTCTAGCTTTTTCAGTTCAGGCCCAATTTACTGACCTCAATTTTCTCTATTTTATTCATGTATGCATTCAGAGATAGAAAATTTCCCCTAAGAGCTTCTTAACCTTTATCCCACAATTTTTGGAATGTTGTCTCATTATTGTCATTCTCTCTCTCTCTCTCTCTCTCTCTCTCTCTCTCTCTCTCTCTCTCTCTTTCTCTCTCTCTCTCGCTCTCTCTCTTTGCTTTTTGGAAGGGTGAAGACAGGGAAGTTGGGGTCAACTGACTTGCCCAAGATCACAGGGCTAGTAACTCTAAAGTGTCTGAGGTTGGATTTGAATCCAGGTCCTGCTGACTCCATTGCCACTGCTCTATTCACTGTGCCATGTAACTGCCCCATGGTCATTCACTTGAATGAAGTTACTCATTGTTTTAATTATTTCTTGCTTGATCCATTTATTTTTTAGAATTAAATTATTTACTTTTCAATTAGTTTTTAGTCTGTTTCTCCATGGTTCTTTATTACACATAATGCTTATTGCATCATGATGTGAGAAGTATGCATTTAATATTTCTGCCTTTCCACAATGAATTTTGAGGTTTTTATACCCTTATACATGGTCAGTCTTTGTGTATGTGCCATATACAGCTGAGAAGAAGGTATATTCCTTTTTATCCCCTTTCAGTTTTCTCTAGAGGTTTATCATATCTATCTTCTCTAAAATTCTATTCAGTTCCTTAACTTCTTTCTTGTTTATTTTGAGGTAAGATTTATCAAGTTCAGAGAGGGCGAGATTGAGGTCCCCCACTAGTTTAGAATTGCTATCTATTTCTTCCTCTAACTCCTTTAACTTCTCCAGGAATCTGGCTGCTATACAGCTTGGTGCATATATGTTTAGTAATGATATTGCTTTATTTTTGATGGTTTCTTTTAGCAGGATACAGTTTCCTTCCTTATCTCTTTTAATTAGATCTATTTTTGCTTTTGCTTTATCTGAAATAAGGATAGCTACCCCTGCTTTTTTTTTTTTACTTTGGCTGAAACATGATATATTCTATTCCAGCCTTTTACCTTTACCCTGAGTGTATCCCCGTGTTTCAAATGTGTTTCATGTAGACAGGATATTGTAGGATTATGTTCTTTAATCCATTCTGCTATCTGCCTCCATGGGAGAGTGGGGGAGTTTTTATGGGAGAGTTCATCCCATTCACATTCACAGTTATGATTACTGTGTCTTTCCCTCCATACTATTCCCCCCTCTGTTGGTGCTTTTATTTCTCCCTTCTTTCTTCCCCTCCTTAAGAATTTTCCTTTTGACCACCACCTCCTTCAATTTTCCCTCCCTGTTCACCCCCTCCCTTTACCTACTCTTCCCCCTTACTACTTCTCTCCCTTCTAACCATCTCCCCATTTTTTCCCATTTCCCCTCCTACTGCCTGTAGGACGCAATAGATTTTTATATTTAATGAAATATATTATTCCCTCCTTAAACCCAATATGATGAGAGTCAATTTCATACAGTGTTTCTATCCCTCCCTCTGTTTCCTCTACTATAATGAGGTTTTTTTTTGTCTTTTCAAGTTATAATCCTATATTTAACTAATTATGTTATTCCCTCCTTGAACCAAAACCAATGAATATAACATTCCTCTCCCTCCCTTCTTTCCCTCTACTATAGTATGTTTCTATGCCCCTTCATTTGGCATAATTTACCATTTTCTGCCTCTTCCCCCCCCTTTTCTCCCATTACAATCCGTTTGTACCCCTTAATAAGATTTTTTATGATCAGATTAGTTAATTTATACCCACACCCTCTATCTATCTACACCCTTTTAAATGTTACAATAATTATACAATTCTCAATATTGACAGGTATCAGCTTCTCATATAGGGAGTAAACAGTTTGATCTTATTGAATCACAAGTTGTGTGTGTGTGTGTGTGTGTGTGTGTGTGCAAGTGTGTTTTCATTTTCCTTTTTATGTCTCTCTCGAGTCTTTTTTTTTGAAATCAGATTTTCCACTGACCTCTGGCTTTTTCATCAGGAAGATCTGGAAGTCCCTTATTTCATTGAATGACCATGTCCTTGCCTGAAAGATTGTTCTCAGTTTTGCTCAATAATTGATCCTTGTTTGCAGTCCAAGCCCTTTCGCCTTACACAAAATCATATTCCAATCTCTTTGATCTTTTAATTTAGAAGCTGCTAGGTCCTGTGTGATCCTGACTGTAGTTCCACAATATTTGAAGTGTTTCTTTCTGGCTGCTTGCAGTGTTTTCTTCTTGACCTGATATTTCTGGATTTTAGCTTCGATATTTCTTGGAGTTTTCAATTTGGTATCTCTTTCAGGAGGTGTCCAGTGAATTACTTCAATCCATATTTTAATCTCTGGTTCTAGGACCTCAGGGCAGTTTTCTTTGATAATTTTTTAAAGGATATAGTCCAGGTTTCATTTTCATCATGGCTTTTTGGTAGACCAATAATTCTTAGATTATCTATCCTGGAACTGTTCTCCAGTTGTTTCCCCAGTGAAATATTTTATAATTTCTTCTAATTTTTCAATCTTTAGGTTTTGTGTGACTGATTTTTGATGCCTCATAGATTCATTAGCTTCAATTTTACTGATTCTAATTTTTAGCAAATTATTTTCTTCAGGTTTTTGCTTTTTTCTTTGTTTTGATGTGGGTTTTTTGGTTTTGTTTTTTTTTTTTTTTTTTGGAGGGGGGAAGGAAGGGCCATAAGAGTTAAGTGTCTGGGGCCAGATTTGAACTCACATCCTCCTGACTCCAGGGCTGGTGTTCTATTCCCTTCACGACATAGCCACACCCCCTTCAGTTAGTTTTTGAAATTCCTTTCCCAAATGTGCAGATTTCATTTTTAGGGAGGTGTTTTCTTCAGTTAGATTTTGAACCTCCCTTCCCAATTCACAAATATTGCTTTTTAAGGGTTTTCTTCGATGAGATTTTTTTTTCCATTTTGGCAATAGTAATTTTATTTTATTTTTTTTAAACAAATGCTTTATTAACTTCTGTTTTACATCATTCATTTCCGCCAGATTTTGAGTTACAATCATTTTCCCCCCATTATTCCCCTACCCAACCTCCCTGAATAGCAGTCCCACAAGATATCGCTTCCTCCAATCTGCTCTCTCCCATACCTTCTCCCATACCCCCATCGACTTTTCCATTAGAGGAAGATGAATCTTTGTGTCCCAATGCCTGCACATCTTATCTCCCAATTATAGGCAAAAGAGTATTAATAATAGTATTTATATATATATTTGAAACATTTAATATTACGACCTCGAATTTCAGATCCATTTCCTTCCTTCCTTGTCACCCATTCCTTCTTGGGAGATAAGTAATTCAGTATATGTTGTACATGTCTAGCTATGCAAAACATTATCATAGTATATATATTGTACAAGGCTGCTTATAATTCCCTCCCACTCATCCCACCCCCCACCTGGTCCATTCCCTACATGATCCTGTCCCTCTTCTATAGTGGGTACTTCCAACCTCCCCTCACCCCAAGGATGCCCTCCCTTCCATCATCCCTCCTCTCATCCCCCTTCCCCCTATCCTGCTGCAGGTTGAGATATCCCATTTAGTATGTATGTCATTTTCTCCCTGAACCAAATTCAATGTGAATGTGGTTTTGCCTTTTTAGCCTTCCTTATTCTTCCCCTCCTGTGCAACCACTTCCCCTACATGAGATAGTTTACCCTACCATGTCTCTCCCCATCTCCTCTTGCCACTTTCCTCTCTCACCTCATAATTTCATCCCTTGAGTATTCTCCCTTCCCAACAAATTCAACCTATGCCCTCTATCCATATATAACTGTAACCATATACACACACATTCACATATGTATTCATATGACCACACACCCTTCTTCCATTATTTTCATCGTGAGAAAGATATCATCAGTCACAGATATTGCTTTTCCATATAGGAATGTAAATAGTTCAACTTTGAAAAGTTCCTTTTGATTTCTTTTCCGTGATTACCTTCTCAGGCATCTCTTACTTCTTGCGTCTGGATGTCAAATTTTCTATTCAACTCTGGTTTTTTCCTCAAGAATGCTTGAAAGTCCTCTATTCCACTGAATGACCATATTTTCCCCTGAAACAAAATACTCAGTTTTGCTGGGTAGGTGACCCTTGGGTTCATTCCCAGTTCTTTTGCCCTCTGGAATATCATATTCCATGCCCTTCGATCCCTCAGTGTAGAAGCTGCCAGGTCCTGGGCTATTCTGATTGTGTTTCCACAATATTGAAATTGTGTCTTCCTGGCTGCTTGTAGTATTTTCTCCTTGATCTGGGGATTCTGGAACCTGGCTATAATATTCCTGGGAGTTTTCTTTTTGGGATCTTTTTCAGGAGGTGATCGGTGGATTCTTTCAACCTCTATTTTGCCCTCTGGATCTAAAACATCAGGGCAGTTTTCCTTGAGAATTTCTTGAAGGGTGATTTCTAGTTTCTTTCCTTGATCATGGCTTTCAGGTAGTCCAATAATTTTTAAATTGTCTCTCCTGGATCTATTTTCCAGGTCAGTGGTTTTTCCCATGAGATATTTCACATTGCCTTCTAATCTTTCGTTTGTTTGGATCTGCTTAACAGCATCTTGATTTCTCATAAAGTCACTAGCTTCCATTTGCTCCAGTCTAACTCTGAAGGAATGAATCTCCTCAGTGAACTTTTGAGATTCTTTTTCCATCTGGCAAATTCGACTTTTTAAGGCATTCTTCTCCTCATTGCCCTTTTGGGCCTCCTTTGCCATTTGAGCTAGTCTATTTTTTAAGGTGTTGTTTTCCTCAGTCAGGCTGTTGACCCTCATTTCATACTTTTCCTGCATCCTTCTCATTTCTCTTTCTAATTTTTCCTCCACTTCTCTTATTTGATTTTTAAAGTCCTTCTTAAGGTCCTCTATGGCCTGCAACCCGCTCATGTTTTCCCCTGGGGCTTTTGGAGCAGGACTTATGACCTCACAGTTCTTTTCCTGCTCTATGCCCCCAAAATAGGGGTCTAGGGTTGCATTTTTCTGTTTCCTTTGCCTTGGCATGTTGCCACTTAATTGCTTGACTTTTGGGCTTGTTGCCACACTATGGCTTTAAGGCCAGCTAGAGGAATTTTCGTCCTGAACATGTGGGGGGCAACTTCCGTTTCTGGTAAGCTGTAAACCCACCCACAACTTCCACCCTAGATCACAATCCAGATCCAGGGAGGTTAAAGCAAGAGCGTTTACCCCCCAATACTTATCGCTGGATCTCCCCACTATTTGTAGGCTGGGAGCCGGAAATGCCTATGAAAACTACAAAATGGCGTGTCTCCTCAGCGGCTTCTAGCTCCCAGGGTAGGGAGCTGACGCGTTCCCCAAATACAGGTCCCAAAGTCCATAGGACACTAACCTCTTACTTTGTCCTAGGCATGTCTATGTTGATAATTCTGGAGTTGCCACAGTTCCTGATGTTCTGGGGTTCCTCCAGCTGGCTGCTGGCCCTGCCGCCCTGGGGCTAAAACCTCAGCTCAGGAGGACCTGGGCTGGGCTCGGCTGAGCTCCTGCGCTCTGCGCTCTGCGCGCTGCCGGCTCCCAGACCGTTGCGCTGGTCCTTCCTGCAGGGCTGCTGGGCTGTCCTCAGAGGGAGGTTAGCTTCTCTGTGTCGTTCTGTGGGTGCTGGGGCTCCAGAAGTTGTTCAGAGTCCTTTTTTACATAGTTTGTGGAGAATCTGGGGGCAGAGAGGCTTGGACGAGCTGTTTCTACTGCACCATCTTGGCTCCGCCCCCCGGCAATAGTAATTTTAAAAGAATTGGTCAATTTATCTTCTACCTTTCTAATTTGGCTTTTGAAATCCTTCTTGAGCTCTTCCAAGAATGCTTTCTGGGCTTGAGATCAGTTCATATTTCCTTCTCTGGTCTCATGTGTGGTTATAGAGTCAGTGCTATACCCCTCTGTATTTGGTTCTTCTCACTTGCAATAATAGGATTCAATCCTCTTTGTTTTTGCTTTTCCAACTTGCCTCCTACCCATTGTGATTGCCTATTTCCTGGCTTTTAAAGTGGATTTTTGCTTCTAGGGTACAGAGGGCTCTGACCCACATTTCTCAAGCTTGGAGCTAGGGGCTTGGTTGTTGACTTTAGTGGCTTCTGGGTCACAGAATGGGTCCAAGGCCAGGCCTTTCAGTGTTAACCACTGGGTTACACTGAGGCTCACAGAGTAACATGTGGAGGAGGGGTGGCCTGGCCATTTCAGGTTTTCATGTCTGTGCCTCTGGGCTAGAGCTCAGGCAAGCTCAGTAGCTGATGGCCAGGTTTGCACTGGTGTCTGCAGATTCCCCTGATTTTGCTAAGGCACAGCTGGGTTTCTGGTGTTAGTGCTTGCTGGCTCCAATCCCCTGGCTCTTCTGTGTTCTGGTCTTGGGTCTGCACTGGTGTAGCCCCCGCACAGTATGCAGTGCACCTGCCCAGTCCTAGGTGCATACTTTCCTGGACTGGAAATCTGCCACACTCTGTCTCCCAATAAATTCTGTCACTTTAAAAATCTGTTCAGATTCACTTTTTTGCTTTTTTTTTTTTTTTGGAGGGCAATTGGGGTTAAGTAACCTGTCCAAGGTCACACTGCAAGGTTTTTGTTTGTGTGTGCCTTAAGTGTCTGAGGCTGGATCCAAACTCAGGTCCTTCTGACTCCAGGGCCAACACTCTACTCACTGCGCCACCTAGCCGCCCCTGAGAAAAGAGAAAATACTACAAGCAGCCAGGAAGAAACAATTTCAATATTGTGGAAACACAATCAGAATAGCCCAGGACCTGGCAGCTTCTACACTGAGGGATCGAAGGGCATGGAATATGATATTCCAGAGGGCAAAAGAACTGGCAATGAACCCAAGGGTCACCTACCCAGCAAAACTGAGTATTTTGTTTCAGGGGAAAATATGGTCATTCAGTGGAATAGAGGACTTTCAAGCATTCTTGAGGAAAAAACCAGAGTTGAATAGAAAACTTGAAATTCAGACACAAGGAGCAAGAGATGCCTGAGAAGGTAATCAGGGAAAAGAAATCAAAAGGAACTTATCAAAGTTGTACTATTTACATTCCTATATGGAAAAACAATAACTGTGTCTGATGAAATCTTTCTCAGTATGAAAATAATGGAAGAAGGGTGTATGGTCATATGAATACATATTTGAATGTGTGTGTATATGTTTACAGTTATACATGGATAGAGGGCACAGGTTGAATTTGTTGGGAAGGGATGATACTTAAGGGGTGAAATTATGAGGTGAGAGAAGAAAGTGACAAGAGGAGATGGGGAGAAAGAGGGTAGGGTAAACTATCTCATGTAGAAGAAGCAAGGGGAAGTGGTTGCAGGGGAGGGGAAGAACAGGAAGGCAAAAAGGCAAAACCACATTCTCATTGAATTTGGTTCTGGGAGAGAATGACATACATACTAAACGGGATATCTCACTCTGCTGGAGAGTAGGGGGAAGCGAGATGAGAGGAGGGATGATGGATGGGAGGGCATTTTGGGGGGAGGGGAGGTTGGAAGTACCCACTATAGAAGAGGGACAGGATGAAGTAGGGAATGGACCCAGTGGGGGGTGGGATGAGTGGGAGGGAATTATAAGCAGCCTTGTACAATATATCTACTATGGTAATGTTTTGCATAGCTAGACATGTACAACATATACTGAATTACTTATCTTCCCAGAGGGAGTGGGTGACAAGAGAGGAAGGAAATGGATCTGAAATTCGAGGTCTTAAGATTAAATGTTTCAAATATAAAAAAAAATAACATTCACTTTTTAGAGATTTGGAGGAACTGCAATCTAGAATTATTTATGAGCCATGGATAGTCAGTGCTAGATGTACCTAGTATCAGCAAAGGGTCTCCTGTAATCTTTTTTCTGTCCATTTATATGACCCCCTTACTATTTCTGGATCTGCTGATGCTGCTTCTGTTGTGGCTGCCTCTGAGGCCCAGCACTGGTGCTTTTGCCTAATTCTGGACCTGTGTCCACCACAGTGTTCCAGATCCCTCCTGTGATCCTTCTAATTTGTCTTAGGTGGAAAATCTCTCCTCTGACCTTTTGCTTTTTTATCTTCCACCAAAATTTGATTTGACGTATTATTTTAAAGTTGTTTGGAGAGTAATGTTAGGATAATTCAGCAGAGTCCTGGCCTGTTCTCCAGCATCTTGGCTTCACCCCAAATGGAACAATTTCTTTTAAAACTGGATGGTCCCTACTTTATATTCTAGTTTCCCCCCTCCCCTGCCTACCAAATTCAGTGAAACTATCCTGGTGACTTAATTGGTTCAAGTAACTAAGGTTGAGTGTCTTCTCTATCAACTTAGGCATAAATCTCAAATCAATAAGCATTTATCAATCACATGCTGTACACATTGAAAATTTAAATGAAAATGCAGGTACAAACTGAAAAAAAAAACTCATTGCTTATACTTAAAGAGCTTTTCTTTTAATGGGGGAAGACAACACATGTAAAGAAACTGAAATAATTTGAGGAGCCAGATTCCAAGATGAAGAGTTTTCTAAGGCTTTTTAGAACAACTCCTGGAGAGTCATGACTGCATTTTGGAAAGTAATGAGGTCTAGACAACTTAGGCATCTACCTGAAAATGAATGTTCTGAGAAGAACCAGCCAATCAGAGAAAGAAACAGCAGGGTAGAGGGTACTTCTAATGTGTGAAATCCAGAGTGAGGAAGTTTCTAGGGCATTGTAGAGAAAGTTTGAGACAATAGACTTCCACTTCCATGTGAGTCAAAAAGTGCAATTTAATTGCAAATATAGAACTGAGGGAATCTCTACCCAAATGAATCAACACTCTGTATTTGCTGAAGATCCTTTCCTTGCTATTGTTCAATGGACCTCCTTTTATTAAAGGCTATAGAGTCTGTCAGTGCCTTATTTTATTCCTGTCCCAAGCTTAAACTACTGGACTAACATGATTCAAACTATTCCCATAACAAAATGGGAAAAGAGAAGGGCTGGATGAGAGAGATGTTGAAGAAGCAGGATCTTTATAATTGATTGATTACAGAAAATAATTAATATTTTCAAGGTTTTGTGAATGGTGTTGCCACATTTCCAAACAGGGAAAGAAGGGGGAAAATAAAAATAAGAATATAGAAAAAAATAATAAGTATGATTTGGAGCATGTCTAGTTGGAGGTTAAAAGGGGACACCCATGCTCCCAGAGACCACTGATCATACAAGTCTGGGATTTAGATGATGCGCAGGATTGAAGATATAGATTTAGGAGTTATCTGAATAGAAGTATCATTTGAAATCATGGTAGTGAATGAAATTGCCAAAGGTTAGGATGTAGAAAAAAGTTTAGCATGAAGGACATATCCTTGGGGAATAATCACATTAAAACATCAGGACAGGATGAAGAGTTGGTAAAAGAGAGAAAGGAATAACTGGAGTAGAGGAGGAGAACCAGAAATCTGTGATGTTACTGAAGTCGAGGGGTAAAATTCATCCAGTGGTAGGTAGGGTGTCAAATAGTTCACTTTGATTAGGATATAGAATACACATAGAGGGGATAGTATAATGAAGGCTAGAAAGGTTGGGTGAAAAACTAGAGGCTCTTTGTAAATTCTTAAAACCAGTTGATAAATATTAAAAACTGGTCATATTAACTACACTCACATCATCATGGCTTTAGAGAGTTGGTAAATTGGCCCTCTACACTAATTTAAAATTTGAGCAGGGGAAGATGGTATATGAATTTCACATTTACATTTATTTCCAATACCAGCACCTTTTTAGATCCATCTATTTCTGGGTGCTCAGAAATGTTAAATGACTGATAGGGTTATAAGTGCAGAGATCTGATCCACAGTCCTGTCCTTCCTCATTAAACCTTTAAAAGCTTAAAGTAGTTTTCATTCAGAAGCTTTGCTTCTAGGCTAAATGCCCCCCACCCTGCCTTGAAGTGGCTGCTTCTGGAGCTTCTTCTCTGCTATTATTAGGGGATAATTGCTTAATATTTTCTAAAGGTAATTAACCTTGCCTTTGAAACCAAAAAAATCCCTAAATTGAAGAGTATGATGAAAGTCATCCTTTCAAGTAATTTAGGCTCATCAGCCAATACCAGCCATTAAGCACATCAATCTCTCTAGCTCAAAAGCACTGCAAGAGAATAAGCAATTGCAATATTTTCAAGGGAGGGGTCCAAAAAACCCCAATCCCTGAGGTTTTGTGTTTTCATTCGCAATTTCTTCAGCACAGTCTTGCATAAGCAGCAGCCAGGAGAAAGCAATTCTGAGGCTTACTACTATCCATGAACAGTGCTGAAATGACTATGGAGAACCATAGTTAAACACTGTGGGGGGAAACTTCTGACAAGAGTAATGTCCACTGATTGCCTGGCCTTCAAGCTAGCAGTAAATTGTGAATAACCAATTCCTGTCATATGTGATTGAGTGCCTTGATGTAGTTAGATGTCCAAATCAGAAAGCTGTTTTCTGGCTTCTTTATATTCCTATAAGTACTGTCTGTGTTAAAGATTTTGTATCTTGTGGAGAAGGGGAGAAATAAACATAATTCTTGGCAAGGGAGAGATTTGGGGCATTTTGTCCAGTTTTACCATGGGCACTTACCATAGTAATAGCACATGCTATTTTGATATTAAGTAGTTAAACAATGCTTCACACTTCACAGATTCTGGGAATTGAAAGAATGACTTCAAGTTAACTGTTTCATCCACCTGCTTCCAAATAGGAGTATAGCTAAGCTGACTCTGATTGAAAAATATCTCTGATATCTTTTTGTTCTTTATTTTCCCATATTACCAAATTAGAGACTATCTCCCTAACTAAGCATCTTGTTTCAAGGGTTGTTAGGAGTTTTGTGCCATAAAACAACTTTGTTTGTTGTTCTTATTCCATGCCTGAACTACTGGACTAGCCTGATTCAAACTTGACCCATAATAAAATAGGAAAAGAGAAGAAGGTCCCAATCCCTACTGCCCGGTGGGCTAGGTGCGAAGAAAGTTAACTACAGGATTTTTATCATCCGAGTTGGAATAAGGTTTCAGGATGACCCTGAGCCAGGCACTGAAAAAAAGCAAAGGCCAAATCAGGGAACTGTCTGCTTACCATGAAAGCCCCATGTTTAGACCACAGCAGGGAGATAACAACAGCATCCCCAAACCCAAACCAAAAATATCCGAGCTCAATTCAGGAAATTCTTCTTCCTATTTGAGCCACGATAATTGCTTGGATTTTAAATTTTGGTTTTTTTTTCAACTTTAACACCAAAACAATAAGCATTTCCAAATATACACACAAAATTCAAAAAGAAGATTGTATATGAAACCCTGAGTCTCCATTTCATACCACTTAATTTTTTAAATGATTTAATAAATTCTACATATTGCTTTGAAAACCATCCTTTATGTCTGTGATTCCTTCAAAATTTTCTTTAATTTTCTTTCATACCATTTTAGAAATGTTTCAATGCCCCTCTTTTTTGGCATCACTACTACTAACCATTTTTTTCTCCTCTTACTCTCCCCACTCCAATTAAAAATGAAAAGAAAAAAGATACTTCGGGAGGCTGTGGTAGCCCTTTTCATGTTTTTGAAAGACAGGCCTGTATGAAAATAATGTAAATAGTTCTGCCTGGTTACAGAATACAGAACTAGGATGAAAGGATGACATTTGCAAAGAGGAAAATTTTGGCTCAGTGTAATGTAAAACTTCCTAATAATTAGAACTATTCAAAAGTAGAACAAAGTGACTCAAAAAGCAAAAGTCTGCCTCTAATTAGAGCTCTTCCTAATTTATAGATGACATAGAAAGCATGACCAGTTTTCTTCACCTGTATACTTCTTATCCAGTGAAATTGTTTTTCAGATAATGTTTTTTAAGAACTGACAAAGTGACTTAGAACCAAACTTAGCCTAAATCCATGCCTTGTTCATACCTAGTTCATATTATTTTACATTGAATATGTGTTCTCATCGGACAAAGTTATCAAGGCAGAGCATCTTTTAAGTAGAATAGTTCAATTGGCTGACTCACAATTCACATTAGGATAGAACAGGCTTATAATTGAGATCTTTTGGCATGATTTTTATGTTTTACAGAAATTTGTTTTCTCTTTCCAAATACACATACACACATACACAGGTGTGTATATATCTGTGGATATATGTATATGTGTGTATACATACATATATATATATATATATGATATTTTTGGCTAAAATGTGATCTATTGAACCTAGCATCTATATAATCTAGCAAGTCAAATAATTTCAGGTGATTTTCTTTTAGAAATAAGTCCCCAGCTGGACATTGAAACACTTAGTCACTATGTCATTATTTTTGGTTGAGGGAGCCTCTTGAAATGCAGCTTACTGTCAATGGCTGCTAAGAACTGTTGAAATCCAAATCTCTTATGCTTCATTTTCTCTGAGGGCAGAGGATTGGAAAAAGACAGTTTGTTGTATTAGAGAAGGCTCTCTCATCAGGCATTCCCAAGCAATTAGGAACAAAGAAGTTATTGGAATGTCTTTGTTTTTCCAGGGTTGGGGTAAAAAATGCATTTTAAATAGGTACTTTCCTCTTAACATGCCTGGTCTTGAGCTCAGTTCATCCATGACACAGTTTTAACCCTTTATTTAGTTGAGCACAGAATACCTCTTGGCCTCTTGTTCTAATATAGAAAATGGAATGGGATGGTGGTGGTAAGATATTAATTTATACTGAACTAAAATCATCTTGGAAAATATTTTGGGGCTATACTTTTTAGTAGTGCCCAGATATAAAGTGCCAAGTGAGGAGGTAGCATCACATGATGGAAAGAACATTCTTTCTAGTATAAAGGGAGTTGGACTCAAATGTCAGTTCCTCTAGAAATTCCAAATCTGTTAAATCAGATTGTGGGATTTAATGATTATTATTTACTTCCATGCTCTAAATTCTATGATTCTGTAAGGTTTTCAAAATCATACTGTTGTGAGAACCATAGAAGACAAATAAGATTATGGGTAGAATAGTGGTATTAAACTCAAATAGAAACAAGGGCCAATAATCTTAGCTTTAGAAAACTACATCCTAACACTATCTATGTTTTATTGTATTGTTCTCAATTTTTTTGAGTATTTCCCAATTACATTTTAATCTGATTTGGTCAGCTCTCAGGAGTGTTGAGTGCCATTTTATGTTTGATTCCTCTGACTGCAGATATTATTTTTTAAATGCATATAGAGTTTATTGATTGGCATGAGAAAAACACTTTGTAAAGCCTCATAAAGCACTATTATAAATTTGAGTTTAAGATTTTCCAGTCATTCATTGACCATTTATTAAATAGTTATTAAATTAGGTGATTGAGGAGATAAAAATGCAATTAAGGCATAGTTATTCTCAGAGTTTACATGCAATCCTGTAGGGAAAATACAGAATATGCCCATTGACAATATGATAAATATCCAGAGTTATAGCGCAAAATAGAATATATAAAAACATTAAGACAAGGACAAAGGGTTATTCAAGAACCAAGGAAAAAAAGATCATTTCTTACTGGAGAGTTTTAAGTTAGGTTTCCTGAAAGAGGTTGCATTTTCAGAAAAATGATGAGCCTTCAAGAGGGGAAAGGGAGAGAATTGTTTCCCAGAACACTCCAGGCACAGGGAATACTGAGAGTAAAGGCATGGAGTTTGGCTATAAGTCTTTCCCAAGGTTAATTTTTTATTCTTCCTACCTTCTTGTTAGCTACTTATGTTGCTGGGACACCACAAAATGACTCAATTGCTTTCGAATGAAAGTGAAGTTGGGTAACCACTCTACCCCATAAAGACCTTAACACATTCCCTGTAGTGTATGCTCTCTTCTGAGCTTTGTAGTTAGGATACCATGAGTTTCTATTTGATCTTGTCTTCCCATCAAATACTGCAACTCCTACAGCACACTATTACTTTCTACAAACTTGCTAATAATTAAGCTGTGTTTGGTCCTGAGAAAGCCACTACTCTTAGGTCTTTAATCTTCAGGTTGCATGGTTCCAATCCTTAGTGCTATCATAGCTAAGTCATGGTATTAAGAGATAAAGAGGATAGTAAGTCCATGGACCAAACCCAACTCTTATTTTAATTTCACTCATCCTGACAGGTATCCTAAACTTGAATCTTTTCTCCAATTAATATAAAGAAATTATACTTGGGTGCTTATCTAGAAGAGAGAAATGCAGAAGGTGGTCTCAGACTAGAACTTATCTTTTCTGGCAGAGAGAAAAAGGAGGTGCTAATGGCAAATTGGATGAAGCAAATGTTTTAGTGGTGAGGTGGTGGGAGCGTGGAGAGTGACAGTATAACACAGGCTAGGCACAGTTAAGCAAAAGCCAGAAACATTCTGGTACTGAAATAAAACCATTTCCTCTTAATAGCTAGCTGGAAAAATATGTTTTTATAGAAAGGGATCAGAGCATAGGGCACTGGCTAGGAATCAGTAGAGGTTCTAGCCTGCCATAAGGTATCCAAAGAGCACTAGTTGCCCTGCGGGCAAGGGCTATCAGTAGGGGAATTTCTGCTTAAAAGTAGAAGGGTGCTAGATTGGTTTCACAATTTTGCCCTAATAGAATATTTTGGCTATCTGGGAAATAGAAAACAACTTCCTTTCTTTCATCCATAGCTACAAATGCCATTCTTGTAGAACCCTAATTCCTTTGCTAAAATTAAATCAAAAAGTATGTGTACTGTTTAGTTACTTCCTAACCACTTGTTTGCCCAGCCCCCTATAATCTGATGGCTGTTACTCACATCCCTCTTATGAAACTATTCTCTAAAGTTACTTAAGTCCTCTTAATTGAAAAACTCAATGGAACTTCTGTCCTCATCCTTCCTCACTGTTATGCAAAATCTGACCCCTTTGACCATTGCCCTTATTTTTACTTTGTTTCCTAGGTTTTCATTCTTCTCCCATACCTTAAATGTAACTCTCTCTCTATCCCCATTTACACCCCCAGTACCTCTTTCTTGACTTTATATACTCACAGGACTAACGACCCCCATGCCAGTGATTGACAAACCTGTCTCTTGTTCTGACCTCTTCTGAGCTCCAGACTCACATTTCTATCTGTATCTACTTATTGTACAGCTCCATGCAGACATGAGACCAAGTCAAACTCAACAGCTCTTCTCCATCTAATTCACCATTCTTCCGAATTTCTACTTAATAGCATCATTTTCCCAACTTTCCCAAAGCTAGAATCTTGGGGAACATTTTGACTCCCCAAACCTTTCAAATCAGTTCCCAAGTCTTATGGATTCTACCTCTGCCGTCTCTTTAAGATATCAATACTGTCGCTGGCTAAGTTCATGCCTGTTGCATTTCAAGTCCAAGTTTTCAAACTGATCTCTAAACGTGTCTCTCTGTCCTAATTTACAGGGCCAGAGCCATTCTAATGTACCAGGGCACACTATTCTGCCCATCTCTCTCCCTTGCTGAAAATTAATAATTTCTCATTTCTTTTCTGGACATGAACCTAGATTCCTTAGCCAGGCATTTAAGACTTATTAGCTTTATTCACACAATCCTCCTTGAGGAACCCTAAGGAAGGAGATAATTCACTGGTCCTTGAATTTTCCCACCTCTATATTCTCGAAGGTTCCTACAGCTGGACTACGAACTGGCTATGTGTGACTTTGAATTCCTCCTTCTGTTTCCTCATTTGTAAAATGAGAGATTAGATTGAGTGAACTCCAAATTCTTTCCTGGCTCTAAAACACTGTTCTGTATTCTATTGTGCATTTATTATTATTATTATCCATTTCCTCCTACCACACCAAATGCCCTTTGACAGTAGGGACTTTTATTTATCTGTCTGAAACACCTTTGCCTAGAGTGTCACTTAATGTGTTCTTAATTGTAATGAATTAAAGCAGCCTAAGTAAAAGAAAACATTGTCTTACCTGTAGACCATCCTGAGTACAATTTACTAATATACAACTAGTGAAACATCCATTCTTTATTGTCTAAGAAGCCTGTATACTTTTTTTCATCATCATACTTTGATACATATTCTCACAGCCTAACCTGTTTTTCCCCAGCACAAAAAGGCAGAAACATTTCTGTCTAGATGTCTTTTTATTCCCAGATAGTACTAAATTTGCGATACACACTGGTCTGGACCACAAAGGGCCACAGAAATCATAGGATGGCAGGGTGAGGCCTCACGGAATGTACGAATAGTCTTTTCAAAATATTAGCAGCAGCCTTAAAGTGAACTTAATTACTATACAAGTCTACTGAAGATGGAATGAAGATGTTGGGATGTTGGCTATGTGTAGCAGCTACAATAGAATGATCCAGCTTTCTATGCTGGGGAAGGGACCAGTGGAATAAAAGATAATTAGGTACCATTAGGAAAGATCTGAAAGGATAGGCAGATATTCCAAGGAAGTGGAATACCAATTTTTCACTTCTCCTACAACCTCAGGGCAGAAAGCTAAATGGCTCAAGCAAGGAGGCAAAGCTGGCCACTTTCTAGAATACAAAGTTGGCAGCAGGGAAAGGAGGGGCCAGGCAGCCTGTGGGTCAAAAAGTCTTCTTTGAAGATGCCTGCATGTTTTCCACAAGAGAACAGACAAGTTGCTCCCACTTCTTCGCAGCCAGGACCCCAGCCGCCAGTACCTCTTCATGATTGGCAGTCTTCTGGCTCTTGCAATCCAATACTGATTTGTTGTTAATGAGGGAGAATCCAAAGACTCGAATGCCACAATGCCTGGCCACTATCACCTCTGGTACTGTATTCATGCTAACAGCATCAGTCCCCAGTTTCTGCAGAAAATGACACTCAGCAATGGTTTCAAAGTTGGGACCTCCCATCATTACATAGGTCCCTTCCTATAGTGGTCGTTCCTGTTCCATTTGCTTCCATATGCAATGGGCCTTCTGTCTCAGAATCCTGTTGTAGGCATCAGACATAGGAGGAAACCTTTCTCCAAACCTCTCATCACTGGGGCCTCTGGGTGTATTCTGGCCAGTGAGGCCTGCCAAGTTGATATGATCTCAGATCAGCATAACATCCCCAACTTCATATTTAGGGTTCAGCCCACCAGCAGCATTGGTAACAATTAAGGTGTGCTCATTCATAAGTCAGAAAACCCTCACAGGGAATGTTACCTTCCAGAGTGTGTAGCCTTTATAAGGGTGGAATCGGCCTGGCATCATTACACAGCACTTGTCTTTTAATTATCTAAATACCAGCCGCCTTGCATGTCCCAGTACTGTGCTTTGAGGGAAGCTGGGTATCTCACTGTAGTCAAAGGCCTGGAATTGGGTCAGTCTATCTGCCAACCCCCCAATCCAGAGCCACAGATTACTGCAATTTCAGGTCGATATTTGGTATGGGATAAAAGCCACTCAGCAGTTTTCTTATAATCCTCATACTTGAATTGGTTCTCCATGGCTCCTCGTGATATTCTCGTCTCTGCCTCAGTGTACTCCGCTCAGCTCCGCACCACTTGGTTCTGAATGCCCATCAGCAAGGACTTGCACATAATTCACTGGCTCTTGGCTTTAAGCCCTAGCCCGTAAGGTCTCCAGCCAATGGCTCGACTGCAGATATTATTAACAGTGATAAAAATATGAGGTGATATTGTGTAGTGTCCAGGGGTCAAATATATGGCCTACAATGCTCTTGGGTGCTGCCCAGACCAGAAGAAATTGAAATTAGGAAGTACTTAACAAAACCAGTAACAATAAAATAAAATATAGATACTGTTAAGATGTGGTTTTTAAGTCACTATGTGGCAGCAGAGTTCCTAATATACAATTTAGTGGGCCCTGTTTCTATTTGAGGTTGACACCATTAGTATAGTGGATAGGAAGTTAGCCCCGAAGACAGGATGACCTAGGTTCAAGACCCCTACAAGCATACACAGGTTGTATTTATTTGGCAAGTACCCTTAGCCTTTCAGTGTCCTATATAACTCTTTGACTATAAGTTGCAGGGTAGAAGCTAATTGCATTGTTAGAACTGTCCACACTAGGGTTTCTACATGCCAGAGAAATCACATAAATTTTAAAAGGTGACATTATATCACATTTTCATAACCTACCCCATTGCAGAAGTAGGAGACCCACAAGGGCTGCATATATTAATTTTCCTCTTCTTTTTCTTATTTTGTGTCTTAAAAACATTATTTGTTAGGTTGGATAGCTCTCAGGAAGGGGAAGTGGAAGGCATGTTGGGAGAAATTATGGTGATATAAATAACAAAATACAGCAATGAAACATTTTAGATGAAAGTTTTAAAACAATTTTAAAATAAAAAAAATATTTCATCAGTGCGGAGAGATCCTAGGGAAGTAAATTACATTTAGCAATGACATTTGTTAACTTCTCAAATATATAGTCTCTAAATTGCCTGTGGTACTGAGAGATTAAATGACTTGCCCAGTTTCACACAGTCTGTAATGTGTCCAAGGAGCTGCTTGAACCTAGGTCATTCTAACGCAGAGCCCACCTCTGGATCTGATGCATTCAGCTGCTGCTTCTCTTGAAATTTAGTGTCATTATTGTGAAGCACCTCACTACTCTTCAGATCATTTTCTTTATAAGATATCTATCAGGCAGAAGACTGGCAGAAATTACTATTCATCAAACAATCAGTCAACATTTTTTTTAAGTTTCTACTATGTGTCAGGCACTGTGCTAAGAACTGGGGGTACAAAAAGAGGCAAAATCCATACCCTCAAAGAGTTTACAATCTAATGAGAAAGACAACATAAAAATACATGTATACAAAACAAGTCATATTTAGGAAAAATAGGAAATAATTAACAGAAGGAAGGCACTTGAGAAAGGCTTCTTGTAGAAGGTGGGATTTTAGTTGAGTCTTAAAGGAAGCCAGGGAGGTCAATAGAGTAGAAGGGATGGGGGACAGCTAAAGAAAATGCCCTGTTGGAGTTGAAGTGTCTTGTTTGTGAAACAGCCAAGAGGCCAGTGTCAATCTATCAGACATGTAATAACATCTGAAAAGTAGGAAAGACTTAAGTGGTGAAGGACTTTAAATGGCAACACAACATTTTGTATGTGATCCTGGAGGCAATACGGAACCACTGTAGTTTATTGAGTTGGGTGTATGGAGGGGCTGCTGTGATGGGACCTGAACTTTAGGAAAATCATTTTAATGCCTGAAGGGAGGATAGATTTAGATGGGGAGAGATTTGAGGAATATTTAACAGAATATTTTATTAATAATAGTATTTATATATATTTGAAGCATTTAATTTTAAAATTTGGAATTTCAGATCCATTCCCTTCCTCCCTTGTCACCCACTCCCTCTGGGAAGATAAGCAATTCAGTATGTGTTGTACGTGTATAGCTATGCAAAACATTACCATAGTAGATATATTATAGAAGACTGCTTATATTTCCCTCCCACCCATCCCACTCCCCACCTGGTCCATTCCCTACTTTGATCCTGTCCCTTTTTGAAAGTGGGTACTTCCAACCTCCCCTCCCCGCAGAATGCCCTCCCCTCCATTATCCCCCCTCTCATCCTCCTTCCCCCTACTCTTCTGCAGGGTGAGATATCCCATTTAGTATGTATGTCATTCTCTCCCTGAGCCAAATTCAATGAGAATATGGTTTTGTCTTTTTTGCCTTCCTGCATTTATTTCACCAGTGTGATACCCACAGCAGCTGCTATAAATATGCAGATGTATTCCCAGGTTTAAATCACAAGATATAACAGACTCTCTTCTTGGAGATGAAACCAAGACATTTATTCAAACACCAGTAAGTCAAATCCATTATAGTAACAAAGTCTATACACATTACCAATGTGGGGAGCAATGATATCCCAAGCATTCTTTTTAAGACAAAATCGATCCTTAATAATGCAGGAAACACCAGCATCCCAAGCCTTCCTTCCCTTAGGTCACTCCACAAAGCAAATTCCCTTAGGCAAAATCACTCCCTCTCTCTCCCAGATAGCAGTTCTGCTGGCTCTGCCTGCTCTCTCTCTCTCTCCCTCTCTCTCTCTCTCTCTTAGCTCCACCTCACTCTGCCACATCCTGCTCCACTCCTCCTGCTCTCTGCTCATGCTGTTAGATAAACTCCTCCCACACTGAGCTCCATGTGACTCAAGCTGTGGACTGGGCCAAAGGTAAAAGCAGGTCATATAGGCCTATTAAAAGGCAAGGGAGATCTTCAAATTCACTTAACATTATAGTATTCTTTCTATTTGGGTTGAACTAGCTAATACTGTGAATGTCTTTTTGCTTCATCATAAGAACTATATCATGCAACAAATGGGTTGGAGGAGGTAGGCAGGGGGCAGGGGTGTTGTGCAGCTCAAATGAGAAAAATGGATATAAAGCATATTGTAAAATGAAAGGCATTATATAAATGCCAACTTTTTTTTGCAGAAATAAACTTGCTTTATACCAATACAATTTCTGTGGCTTTGGTGGAAGGAAGAGGGAAGAAGCATTTATACAATTTGAATCTAGAGGCAGGGATGAAGAACAGTCCCTCCAGTTCCCTTTGGTTTTGGGGAATAAGGTTTAAAGCTGTGCATGGGAACTGGAAGCTAGCAGTCTGGGCAAGAAGAAAATATCCCTCTGATTGATTCAACACTGAGAGTAAGGGTGAGAGGTTTTAAGCTGTGTGTAATGGCAGGAGTGTTGGTTGGATGGGAGGGAGTGCCCCACATTGTGATTCAACCCTGAGAAAAAGGGTATGTTGGAGTGAGTAAATGATTATCAGTCACTAAGATCTAAAAGTATGGAAGGGTCCAGGAAATACCAGATCAAGGAGAAGGGTAGTCCTTCCCAAATGGAAGGGAAATTTTGGAGTTGGTTAGGGGTCACTGATTGTGTTTCTGGTAAAGGAATAGAAGCTGATCCCAGAAGAAGAGTGAGAGGATGGTATGGGGGCCAATTCTGAAGTAAGAAGCGCCCATGCCCTTGTACATGCCCCAGATGCCTTCAGTTTGAATTGTTTGCATCACTGCATCTGGTAGTCCCCAGTATATCAGACCCTTGCCACTGGCATCTGTAGGTTGGTTGCAGAGCCTGGTACTGACTACATTGAAGGGTGTCATGGCAAGGACAACAGCCAGTCTATTCACCATTGCTGCGACCAGAGCCAACTTCCAACTCTGTGGTGGAAACACCTCCCACTGGGTCACAAGATCTTTGATGGATGAGAAGGTGCAGAGCTGTGTGGAGGATCCCACCATAACTCAAGGGAGTCCTCCCAATGCCCCTCTCCATAAACCCCCCAGGTCCTGTTTTCTTCCAATCACAGACCGTGCTTGATACATGCCCTGATGCTTATATTGATGCCCAACTGCAATCTCAGAGGCTGATTGTGCCTGCAGGTGTGTCTTCACCATGTAGATGGGGCTCCCTATGTAGGCACCCATTACTCCAGCAAGGGCCCAGGCAGCAGCACTACAGCTAGGGCTGTGGTTCCCGTTGGAGTCAAGAAGATGACCCCCAGCCTCCACCAGCTCATAGGTCCCCTGCCTTATTCCATTCATTAAGAACTGGTACACTAAGGCAGGGGCCAGGCCCTTCTGCAGGGCAGCCAACCCATCCACTTGCCCAATGGTGAAGAAGGCATGGAAGACATTTTCTGTAATGTCGCTGGTAAGAGCTTGGTGCCTGGAGCTTACCCTGCAACTGCATTCGGGGTGGTGAAACACACAAGTGAACACACAGGCTCCACAGGTGGCCAGGCCACTCAGCAGGAAGTCCATGGCTCCTGGTAGGCTGTAGGAGCTGGACCAGAAGTCAAGAAGTCAACAAAGGTTAAGATGCTAGGTTGAGGGAAGGGTTAGGGGGTTAGGGGGGTGAGGGTGGGGCATGTGGAAGAAGGAGGGAGGGTGGATGGATGTCAGGAAAAGCTCAAGTTCAAGAGGAAAGGAAGGAAAGGACTGTTGAGGGTTAGAAGTCAAGAGGTCAGGAAGTTCTGGAGTTTGGAGATCAGCAGAGCTAGATGGCACCAGAGTTAAACACGGTCAAGGGAGACAAGTAGCAAGACTTTTGGCGTACAGGAAGCTTAAAGGGAATAGTGATCAGAAAGTCACTACTGTAAGGCTGAAATAGCATGCAGAAATTGGAGGGGAGGGGTGGGGGAGAGACCTATCTGTAGGAAGGATCCTGTGGTCTAGGGTTCAAAGCCAAAGAGGAGGGTGAGTGACAGGCAGAGAGAGAGAGAGAGAGAGAGAGAGAGAGAGAGAGAGAGAGAGAGAGAGAGAGAGAGAGAGCATGGGGAGCTCTTTAATTAACCATATTCACCAGGCTTCCACTCTGGTGATAACTTCATTTCTTGAAACTTCTATTGCACTCCTGAATTCAAGCAATGTTTATAGAGTAATATAGGGGTATGTTGATAACTGGATAGTCAAAAAAATGAACACATTTTTAAGTTTAATCTTCACAATTAGCACTTTCTTAAATTTAGACAATCAACAAAACAAGCCATGACTTATAACATTTGGTTATTTATGAAGTATAAATGCTTTCCTTGAAAAATATAAATTAAGTTCTTGAACCAAAAGTATACCACTGGCAGTGAGATTTTTAATAAAGGAAACTGATTATCCAGGAATCTGAAAGGACAAGAACTTTTCCATTAGTTCAAGGATCAGTAGAAATCCCTTTCTTTTCCTAAATGTGATAACCTTACTTTCTTTAGGTAATAATCTAAGTTATCTTGTAAAATCAGGATAAGATTGAACTAGATGGTTTTTAAGATTCCAAATATGAGCTATCATAAAGCTTTAAGTGATTTTCCCTGAGGATCCAATATGACTCATGCCTAGAGTCTCTCCAAAAGAGAGAGGAGAGGCATTAGCGTATATGCATATATAGATCAAGTAGATGTAGATGTAGATGTAGATCAAGTATAGGACAACAAGGTATTTTCCCCCATAAGTGTGGCACAAGAATAAACCATGATGGAATCACTGATAATTTCTGACATACTACCCCAGGAAAATGATCCTTAAAATATTATTTAAATAATCTTCCAATTACATGAAAAATAATATTAACTTTCATATTTTTAAACTCTGAGTTCCAAAAATTATTTCCCTCCTTTACACTGCTTTCTCTGAGACAGCAACTTAGAGCTAAAAGTGATTGCCACTGTAATGAGATGAACTGTGTTTGAATAGGCAAAATATTACTGTTGCTATGTTATAATGTTATCCTGGTTCCACTCACTTTATTCTGCATCAGTTCATGTAAATCTTTCCAATTTGTTTATCTGCTTGCTCATTATTTCTTATAGCATAAAAGTACTCCATTACAGTCAAATACTACTTATTCAGCCATTCCTCAGTTAATGGGTATCCCATCAATTTCCAATGTTTTTGCCACCACAAAATCAGCTGCTATAAACATTTTTGTACAAATGAACCCTTTTTCCTTTTCTTTTTTATCTTTGGGATAGAGATCTAAAAGTAGTATTGCTAGATAAAAGAGTATATACAGATTTATAGTCCTCTGGATATAGTTACAATTTGTTTTCCAGAATGTTTGGATCAATTCATAATTCTATCAATAGTGCATTAGAGTCCCAATTTTCCCACATCCATTTCAACAATTATCATTTTTCATTTCTATCATATCAACCAATTTGATACGTGTGAGGTGGTGCCTCAGAGTTGTTTTAATTTGCATTTCTTTAATCAATAGTGATTTTGAGCATGCTTTTCATAGCTTTGATTTCTTCATCTGAAAACTACCTTTTCATATCCTTTGACCATTTATCAATTTGGGAACAATGAACATTCTCATGAATTTGACTCAGTTCTTTATGTATTTGAGAAATGAAGCCTTCATCACATACATCTGCTGTAAATTATTTCCCCAGCTTCCTTCTTTCCTTCAAATCTTGACTATGTTGTTTTTGTTTATGCAAAAGCTTTTTAATTTAATATAATCAAAACTATCCATTTTACATCTTGTAGTGCTGTCTATCTCTTGTTTAGTCATAAATGATTCATTTGTCATTAGATCTTACAAGTAAACTATTCCATGCTTTTATAATTTCCTTATGGTATCACCTTTTATGTTTAAATCATGTATTCACTTTGACCTTAATTTGATATATGGTGTGAGATGTTGGTCTCTGCCAAACTGTTTTCAAACTATCTGCCAAAATAGTTTCTGCCAAACTATTTTCTAGTTTTACCAGTGGTTTTTGTCAAATAGTGAGTCTTTTACCAAAATGCTACATTACTGTTGGTCATTTACTACTGTGTATTATTATGCACCTAATCTATTCCATTGATCCTCCCCTCTATTTCTTAGCCAGTACCCGATTGTTTTGATCATTACCATTTTGTAATACAGTTTGGAATCTGGTACGCTTAGGCCACCTTTCTTTGCATTTTTCCCCATTAATTCCCTTGATATTCTTGACGTTTTGTTTTACAAGATGAATTTGGTATTTTTTTGAGCTCTTTAAGATAACTCTTTGGTAGTTTAATTGGCAGGAAGCTGAATAAATAAACTTATATAGAATTCCCATTGTTTCTGCCTAACCATGAGCAATGAATATTTTCACAATTGTACAGATCTGACTTTGTGTGTTTTGTAATTGTGTTTATAGTTCTTGGGTTTGTCTTGGCAGGTAGATTCAAAGTACTTTATATTGTCTACAGTTATTTTAAATGTAATTTCCATTTCTATCTCTTGTTGCTGGACTTTGTTGATATTATATAGAAATGCTGGTGATTTGTGTGGGAGTATTTTGCATACTGCAACTTTACTAAAGTTGTTAATAATTTCAAGTAGTTTTGTGTTTTTATTTTGGAGGGGGAAAGCAGGGCAATTGGGGTTAAGTGGCTTGCCCAGCTATTAAGTGTTAACTGTCTGATCCCGGAATTGAACTCAGGTACTCCTGACTCCAGGGTCTGTGCACTATTCACTGCACCACCTAACTGCCCCCAAGTAGTTTTTTAGTTTATTCTATAGGATTTTCTAAGTTTAAAATCAAATCATCTGCAAAGAGTAATAGTTTTGTTTCCTCATTGCTTATTCTAATTCCTTTCATTTTATTTTCCTATCTTATTGCTATAGTTAATATTTCTAGTACAATATTAATTAATAGAGAAGACAATGGGCATCCATAGGCCACCCTTGCTGATGGCTTCAGATATCTATTGATGTTTTTGTTGCTGTCAATAAGTCCCAACTCTTCATGATCCCAACGACCAGGTCCTTCTATCTTCCACCATCTCTCAAAGTCATTCCAAATTTATTTTTGTTGTTTCCATGACTCTATCCATCCAGTCTCTATCACCCCTTTTCCCTTTACCTTCACTCTTTCTCAACTTCAGTGTCGTTTTCAATGAATCCCTTTCATTATATGGTCAAGGTACTTAAAATCTATCTCCACTATTCCAGTGAGTAGTCTGAATTAATTTCTTTAAGTATTGACTCATTTTATGTCCTTGCTGTCCAAGGGACTCTCAAAAGTTTTCTTCAGCATCACAATTCGAAAGTGTTGTTTCTGTGGAACTCAGCTTTCCTAATAGTTCAACTCTCACAGTCATACATTGTTGGAAAAATCAGTTTGGCTTGTAGGGACCTTTGTCGACAAGGTGATGTCTCTGCTTTTCAGTATGCTGTCCAGATTTGCTGTATTTTTCCTTCCAAGGAGCAAATTTCTTTAAATTTTATGGTTGCTGTCACCACCTTCAATCATCTTTGAGTCCAAGAATATAAAATCTGACACTGTTTCCATTTCTTCTCCCTCTATTTTCCAGGAAGTGATGTGACCAGCTGCCAAGATCTTAGTTTTTTTTTTTTTTTATGTTAAGCTTCAATCCAGTTTTTACTCTCTCCTCTTTCACTCTCATCAAGAGACTTCTTAATTCCTCTTTACTTTCTGCCATCAGAGATTGTCAATATTTCTCCCAGCAACCTTAATTCTGGTTTTTGATTCATCTAGCTTTGCATTTCACTTGATGTACTCTGCATACAAGTTAAACAGATAAGGTGACAAAATACAGTCTTGTCATACTTTTTCTATCTTAAACCAATCAATTGTGCAACCTTCAGTTCTAACTGTTGCTTCTTTACCAATATAGAGTTTCCTCAGGAGACAAGTAAGATGCTCTGATACTCTCATGTCTTTGAGGTCTTGTCACATTTTGTTGTGATCTGCACAGTTAAAAGCACAGCATGTCAGACATGGCAGGGAGTCTTTGGGAGGAATGGACTTGGAAATAACAACAGTAATGGTCACTTACTATTGAAGACTCATGCATCTGATGACCTTCTCATCAACACTGTCTTCCAATCACTTAAATGCAATAAATTTTTGTGGATACCTTCACATCATGCATTGGCATTTAACAGACTTTGTCATTGTAAGGAGAAGAGACAGAAAGGATGTGAGAGTGACAAAGGAGATCTGTGGCACAGAGTGGTAGAATGGATCATATACTTATCCTTCCCAAAGTAAATATTCACATTCAACAAGAGCAGCGGCCCCGAGGCAAGAAGACTACCAGAAGGCTTAATGTCAACACATTAGAGCACTTCTCTGAGCAAAAGCAGTTCATTGCTAACTTGGAAAGAAAACTGAGTCAACATATGATTGGCAACAGTGGTGCAGAAAAGGAGTGGGCAACTTTCAGAGATTTAGTGTACAGCATTACATTTACTCATCTGGGCCAGAATATTCACAAACATAAAGATTGGTTTGACAAAAATGATGAGGAAATTAATAAGACTACTAATGAAAAATGAGAACTCCACAGGGTTTACTAGCAGGATAGTTCATCTATCTCTAAGAAGGCAGCATTTAACTCTTTCAAAAATAAGGTGCAAGGGAAGCTTAAAGACATAAAGGATTCTTGATTCAGTAAGGAGGCAAACGAGATTAAATTTTACACTGATAGTAGCAATCCAAAGTGTTTTTATGATGTATTGAAGGCTATTTATGGGCCAAAGGCCTATGGTGTCTCTCAACTACTTCATGATGATGGAGCCATATTGACCAGTGTTAAGGACATGATCCTGGGGAGATGAGCTGAACACTTCCATAGTGTTCTCCACAAACTGGCATCAATCAGTGCTTTAAGCTGCTGTCCAGGTTGAAGTTAATCCCTCTCTAGTTTAACTTCCAACTAAAGAAAAGGTTTTGAACGTCATTAGCTTGTGTGTGTGCAGAAAGCTGAGTCAGAGTAATGAAAGCTGCATCAAGAAGTTGCTATCCTACCACATACCTTCCTTTGATGTCGAGGACCCAAAGATCTTCTAGAAAACCTTCTACTATTTAAATTAATAGACAGTCCTACAGCCATGGGTAGTGCTAAAAGAGAGAAATAGGTAAAAATGTAAAATAGATATAGATATATAAATACAGAAGTCAAAATTCCCAAGTTAAAATAGATATAAATATATAAATACAGAAGTCAAAAGTCCTAAGCCTTTCCTTCTTCTTTCAGAAAGACTAAATCTCTCAGGTTGATCATGTGATGGATGATTACCACATATTTGAGACTAATAGTCAGAACTCTAAATCAAAGTGCTGATGATGAACCAGAGTAGCCCTGGAACACCAGAGCCTGAGAACAAATGTTTACATCTCCAGTGTAGTTATGGATTTCTTTTTTTTTTTAACAAAAGCTTTATTAACTTCTGTTTTATATCATTCATTTCTGGCAGATTTTGAGTTACAATCACTTCCCCCCATTATTCCCCTACCCAACCTCCCAGAATAGTAGGCACCCACAAGATATCGCTTCCTCCAATCTGCTCTCTCCCATACCTTCTCCCATACCCCCATCGACTTTTCCATTAAAGGAAGGTGAGTCTTTCTGTCCCAATGCCTGCACATCTTATCTCCCTATTACAAGCAAAAGAGTATTAATAATAGTATTTATATATATATATATATATATATATATATATATATATATATATATATATTTGAAACATTTAATGTTAATACCTCGAATTTCAGATCCATTTCCTTCCTCCCTTGTCACCCATTCCCTCTTGGGAGATAAGTGATTCAGTATATGTTGTACATGTCTAGCTATGCAAAACATTATCATAGTAGATATGTTGTACAAGGCTGCTTATAATTCCCTCCCACTCATCCCACCCCCCACCTGGTCCATTCCCTACATGATCCTGTCCCTCTTCTATAGTGGGTACTTCCAACCTCCCCTCACCCCAAGGATGCCCTCCCATCCATCATCCCTCCTCTCATCCCCCTTCCCCCTATCCTGCTACATGTTGAGATATCCCATTTAGTATGTATGTCATTTTCTCCCTGAACCAAATTCAATGTGAATGTGGTTTTGCCTTTTTAGCCTTCCTTATTCTCCCCCTCATTTGCAACCACTTCCCCTTGCTACTTCTACATGGGATAGTTTACCCTACCCTGTCTCTCCTGATCTCCTCTTGCCACTTTCCTCTCTCACCTCATAATTTCATCCCTTTAGTATTCTCCCTTCCCAACAAATTCAACCTATGCCCTCTATCCATATATAACTGTAACCATATACACACACATTCACATATGTATTCATATGACAACACACCTTTCTTCCATTATTTTCATAGTGAGAAAGATATCATCAGTCACACTTATTGTTTTTCCATAGAGGAATGTAAATAGTTCAACTTTTATAAGTTCCCCTTGATCTCTCTTCACCAATTACCTTCTCAGGCATCTCTTTCTTCTTGTGTCTGGATGTCAAATTTTCTATTCGATTCTGGTTTTTTCCTCAAGAATGCTTGAAAGTCCTGTCTTCCACTGAATGACCATATTTTCCCCTGAAACAAAATACTCAGTTTTGCTAGGTAGGTGACCCTTGGGTTCATTCCCAGTTCTTTTGCCCTCTGGAATATCATATTCCATGCCCTTCGATCCCTAATTGTACAAGCTGCCAGGTCCTGGGCTATTCTGATTGTGTTTCCACAATATTGAAATTGTTTCTTCCTGGCTGCTTGTAGTATTTTCTCCTTGATCTGGGGATTCTGGAACCTGGCTATAATATTCCTGGGAGTTTTCTTTTTGGGATCTTTTTCAGGAGGTGATCTGTGGATTCTTTCAGCCTCTATTTTGCCCTCTGGATCTAAAACATCAGGGCAGTTTTCCTTGAGAATTTCTTGAAGGGTGATTTCTAGGTTCTTTCCTTGATCATGGCTTTCACGTAGTCCAATAATTTTTAAATTGTCTCTCCTGGATCTATTTTCCAGGTCAGTGGTTTTTCCCATGAGATATTTCACATTGCCTTCTAATCTTTCATTTGTTTGGATCTGCTTAACAGCGTCTTGATTTCTCATGAAATCATTAGCTTCCATTTGCTCCAGTCTAACTCTGAAGGAATGGATCTCCTCAGTGAACTTTTGAGATTCTTTTTCCATCTGGCAAATTCGACTTTTTAAGGCATTCTTCTCCTCATTGCCCTTTTGGGCCTCCTTTGCCATTTGAGCTAGTCTATTTTTTAAGGTGTTGTTTTCCTCAGTCAGGCTGTTGACCCTCATTTCATACTTTTCCTGCATCCTTCTCATTTCTCTTTCCAATTTTTCTTCCACTTCTCATTTGATTTTTAAAGTCCTTCTTAAGGCCCTCTATGGCCTGCAACCCACTCATGTTTTCCCCTGGGGCTTTTGGAGCAGGACTTCTGACCTCACAGTCCTTTTCCCCCTCTATGCCCCCAAAATAGGAGTCTAGGGTTGCATTTTTCTGTTTCCTTTGCCTTGGCAGGTTGCCACTTAATTGCTTGACTTTTGGGCTTGTTGCCACACTATGGCTTTAAGGCCAGATAGATGAATTTTCGTCCTGAATGTGTGGGGGGCAACTTCCATTTCTGGCAAGCTGTAAACCCACCCACTACTTCCACCCTAGATCACAATCCAGATCCAGGGAGGTTAAAGCAAGCGTGATTACCCCCCAAAACTGATCGCTGGATCTCCCTATGATTTGCAGGCTGGGAGCTGGAGCTACCTCTGAAAACTACAAAATGGCTTGTCTCCTCAGTGGCTTCTAGCCCCTAGGGGAGGGAGCCGACGCATTCCCTAAATACCGGTCCCAACGTCCATAGGATACTAACCTCTTACTTTGTCCTAGGCATGTCTATGTTGATAATTCTGGAATCGCCACAGCTCCTGGTGTTCTGGGGTTCCTCCAGACGGCTGCGGGCCCTGCTGCCCTGGGGATAAACCCTCGGCTCACGCGGACCTGGGCTCGGCTCGGCTCCTGCGCTCTGTTTGCTTTGTGCTGCCAGGTCCCAGACTGCTGCGCTGGTCCTTCATGCAGGGCTGCTGGGCTGTCCTCAGCGGGAGGTTAGCTTCTCTGTGTTGTTCTGTGGGTGCTGGGGCTCCAGAAGTTGTTCAGAGTCCCCTTTTACATATTTTGGGGGGAATCTGGGGGCAGAGTGGCTTGGACGAGCTGTTTCTACTCTGCCTTCTTGGCTCCGCCCCCCCTAGTTATGGATTTCTTCTTATTTGAGGTGGTGGTGATGAGTAAGAATAGCTCAAGGAACATCAAAGCCTTTGCAGGAATATTTCTGACATAATCAGCAATTCTTCATCCTGCATCAGAGTCATCTATAGTAATGTGACTAAGAGGTCTATATCCTCTTGCTCACAAACTAAATCAGGGTCTAAATTGATACCAAGGCTCTTTCTGTATTACCACTGACTCAGCATTCCCTAGTCCTCCTGCCAAAATTCCTCCTTCAGAAGGGAATCTAACATCAGGGGAATGTTACAAAATCTTTGACCACTTAGAGGCCTCTCCAAGGAGGGGTTTCTTCCTTAGTGACTAAATAACGACCCTTCCTCACCCTCCATCAGTGACTCAAATTTGCCATCGAATCGACTAAAGAATGTTATTTCTTTCAGGCACCCACAACAATTTTATAGCAACAGTTTTCTCTTCCATGCTATTTGAAAGCAAGATGCCTCCCAAGAATATCACCCCTTGACCCTCAAAGCCTTTTTTGGGAAAGAGTTCCTTGAACTATCTCAAAGAAAGGATGTGTGCCAATTGAGGAGGACCTGACCTATTTTTCCAGGATGTATGGAGACCTCTGAGAGGGTAAGGACCTTCAGGCTAAAGAAGGGCCAGAGAGGATGACCAGTAATATGTTCAAATAAAATTCATTCTTATCAGGAGAATTTTTCCCAAAGACTGGATGTAGGACAAGGGAACCTTTCTTCTTTTGGGAGAAGAATCAGTTTGTCACAAACATGGCATCTGGGAGACTGGACACTTGACACAGGCACTCAGATGTATAATGATACAAGTGGGCATCTGTAAGGGACCTTGAGATGAGGGAGTTCCGTTTTGCCAGTTGAGGATAGATTGAGGGTCACTTGGATTATGAATACCTGTTTTGCCCTTAGTGGGGAAAATCATATAGCCTCATGCCCAGCACAGCATGTTATCACCATCCGAATGTTCAAATTGTCACTGGACCTGCTCCTTTCTGCCAGTCTTATAAAAGCTTCAATTTGTTTTTTTGTTTGTTTGTTTTTTAGCATATGTTTCTGATATGTGTCCTTTTTAAGCATGTGTCTTCCTAGAATGGGAGTCATCAGCAAAGTTCCTCTATTTATTCTGATTCCAAAGTAGAGAATCTTAAAACCCAAGGTCAGAGACTGCTAGGCAGCCTACTTCACATTGTATAGGCCTTTAGGATTATAGCCTATTCTGGGTCCTAATTGAAATATACTGACTTGTGGATGTCTCAGTAAATAGGGGTCATCAGACTATTCAGGCAAGGAATGTGGGTTTTCCAAACTCTAAAGATACTGATAAGTATTTGTTCTTCCTTCTTAGACTGTGGGAAAGTTAGTGTCAGTAGCTTCCTCTGGGCTTTCTTCAACCACTCTGTTCCGCAATATTTTACTGAGTAGGCTGGACCATGAAATTTCTTAAGATTGATTTCTCACCTCTTCTCTCATATGAAACACCATCTATTCTAAGTCCCCTGTCCCTGTAGCCTTGTTGAGCCTAATCAATATTATGTCATCACTATAATGGTATACGCCAGTGCCTTTAAGAAGGGAAGCCTCTTTCAGATTTCTGCCCACCCTAATGTGGCAATTTGAAGGATAGGGTAACCCTGGGGAAAGATGGTCAAAGTATATTTGCCTCTTTCCCAAGTGAAAGCAAACGGTTCCTGACTAGCGTCAGCTACAGAAATAGATGGAGAAAAGCATTGGCAAGGTTAACAATCCTATACTAATCACTACTCACTACTGGGCCTTGGCTACATAGTCTACAACATTGATGAAGTAAGAAACAACTCTAGAGATAGGTTTGATGACATTGTTCAGCTTCCTAAAATTCACCATAAGCTTCTAGGAGTCATTTGCCTTTCCTCACAGATAACAGGGTTGTAAGCAGATGTGATATAATGAAGTATTCCAATTTTATCTCCATCATTAGAGAAGATATATTTTTCACCTCCCTGGGACCCAATGTTATATGATATTAACTACACAAATTAGTTCAGGTAACTTTAAAGGCTTTCATTTGGCCCTACCCAGAGTAACAACCCTAGAGATTACTGAAAAGGTACACACACATACTGAGGCCATAATACCTCTTTCCTCCATGGATTGCCCTCTGTAGACTTTCTTGAGTGATCCAAAAGAGGCAAAGCTTTGGAGGAGATCTCAGGCTCTGGTAGAGCTGAAGGGCCACTAGAGTCCATAGTTTTACAAGCACATCCATGGACTGACCATCACCCACCATGAAAACCAGGGATACTTCCTGAGGTTCTCCCAGCACACTAGAATTTATTCTGTGTGCCTATTTAAACAACAGGTTCTAATTTGTGACCTTAAATGTAAGTGAAAGAGGAAGTTGCTTATTTTGGAAACATTTTCAACCAACGTTGATGGAACTGGATTTGTTGAAAGGTCCATCAAATATTTTTCTCGCTCATCTGAAACTTCTTGCCTCATCTAAGTCAGACAGCATTACATTCTAAAGAAGCACAGCAGAAGTATATATGTTACCTGGTCATAACAAACCTTCTCTAATTAAAAACAATAGTACCAAACTGAGTTCTTTTTTTCAGATTAAAACATAATATTTGAGTCATGGGAAGATGAAATGTAGGGCAAGTAGTAGGGGTAGTAGGATCCTAAAAAGGGAAGTATCTATTTAGGAAAGACAAGCAAATGACGACAGGGAAAGGGAGTAGTGAAAGGGTACCAAAAGAGAAGAATACCACTAGTAGCCTGACCTATCTGTAGCCTGAAGAAATTTAGCTTATTTTAATTTTGGCCCCTACCTACTGCCAAGTTGTGCAAGTCTGGTATAGAAAAGAGATGAGAGAAAGGACAAAGAAGTGAAACCCAAGAAAAAGACTAAGGTTAGAAAAAGGGCCTAAGAAATGGTACTTCCAAAGTGCAAGCTGATGAACACAGAGAACAGGGACTGTTCATTGTAATATTAAATATTATATAGTTGCTTGTCATTGTGCACATGGGATATTGTTACTCTTGTTGGTAGTACTTGGCATAATTTCTTTGCTATTGTTTGCTAAGCATCACTTATTTCTAGAATTCTTTTATTATCTCCTTATACAATTTTGCAAATCTTGTTTACTTTTTTTATTGTGGGTTTACTGAGCATAACTATCATGGAACAATTTATTGTCCAGATGGGATATATGTTGGTTAACAGTTTTTGTTATTTTTTAATCTGGAAAATCACAAGGGTGTCTTGACTTTAGGAGAAGACAGAGACTAAAAATAAAGAAATTTTAAGGATATTGAAAAGAAACATCAAATAATTGTTAAAATGCAAAGGAATTCATAGGAAAGTTAGCATTGGGAAGATCACTCAGTCTGTATTTTGTTACCAACCCAATATATTGAATCATTCAAAAATATCAGATACACTGGCAAAATGAAGAAACATCTGGTAACTGATCTCCTCCCCATATTCTAAGGCAGAAGAATTGTTCTAGAAAATAGAAGTTTTGGGACTGCTAGGTGGTGCAGTGAATAGAGCACTGGCCCTGGAGTCAGGAGGACCTAAGTTCAAATCTGGCCTCAGACACTTAACACAAAAACTAGCCGTGTAACCTTGGGCAAGTCACTTAACCCTGATTGCTGTATCTTCCCCCCTCCAAAAAGTACAAAACAAACAAAGAGAAAATAGAAGTCTTGAAAAGCAAAGAGGCCTGATAGGAAAGAGCTCAAAGAGAAGTGTTGTTTCAGAAAGGGAAAAATCACTGGTTACATGCTCTTTGACCCAGTGACACTGAACTTGCTTTTCCTCAAACAAGAAAGTCCCAAGTCTGGGCATTTTCACTGGCTGTCCTCTGTACCTGGAATTCTCTCTTTTCTCATAGTTATTTCCTGACTTCCTTTAACTTCCAACCAGAAACTTTCATATGTCTTTTAATTCTAGCACATCCCGACTGCTGATTGTCTCCAAATGATCCTACATATAGCTTATTTGCAACATAGTTATTTGAGTGTTATTTCCTCCAGTAATCTGTGAGTTCCTTAAGGGCAGGGGCACAGGGCCTGCCCCATAGTAGGTGCTTAATAAATATTTGTTGAATGATCTGGCTAGACTATCTATAAGTATCTAGTGAGTCTCAATGTTGGACTTGCACTCTGGCTACTACCAGATTCTTATGTCAAAGGAAGAAAGGAAGTTCACTTTCATCTGTGCAAATGAATTTGATCAATTCGGTTGTATTCCCTAGGGCATTTTTACAGTATCTGCTACTTTCCAAAGACTCATCAAGCAAACAGTTAAGAAGTGTGTACAATTTGAAAATGTTGGTATACCTTCATGACATCATTGCTTTTAGGAAAATTCTGGAAGAACACTAAGAGAAAATAATAAAGGGTTATACCAGCTAGACAAAAATGGTCTGAAGCTTTCAATTTATTAAATTCCCGTTTTGCAGAGCCTCTATCAAGTATGTGGGGCATATGTTATCTCAGCGAGGTGAGAGTATTAACCTGGGCAAGATAGAAGTGCTTCTAATTTGTATTAGAGTATAAGAAGTTATCCTTGTTTAGTCAACTGTCATTGTTCATGTATATTTGTAGTTTTATATTTTTCTAAACTCTTGTCTTTAAACTTCAAAGTTTTAGAAAGCTTTCCATTATTAATGTGTAGAAATCCTTTATTTCATTATAGGTCCATTTCCCCATTGTAGTAGTATGTTCAGCTTTGATAAGTAAATTTAAATTATTCTTGGCTATAAGCCTATATCCTTTGCTTTCTAGAATATCATACTTTAAGTTCTCTTCTCTTTTATTGTGGTGGCTGCTAAAGTATCCATGATCCTCACTGTGGTTCCTTATTATTTTAATTATTTCTTTCTGGCTGCTTGCATTATATTTTTTTGATCTGAGAGTTCTGGATTTTGATTTCGACATTTATTCTGGTGCTTCTTTCAGGAGTTTACCAGAGAATTTTTGGTTTTCACTTGAAGAGTTTTCTTTAAAATTTCTTGAAATATAATGTTAGGCTTTTTTTAAAGCAGCTATGCAACTCAGTGGATAGAGTACTGGACCTAGAGTCAAGAAGACCTAAATTAAAATCCAGCCTCAGACACTTAACTAGCTGTGGTGACCCTGCATGAGCCATTTAACCTCTGTTTGCCTTAATCCACTGGAGAAGGAAATGGTAAACCACTCCACTATCTTTGCCAATAAAATCTCATGGACAGAATCATCCATGGGGTCATAAAAGGTCAGATCTGACTGAACAACTGAACAACAAGGCTTTATTTTTTTTTTTTGCTGTTGTTACTGTTGTTGTTTACAGTGTTCAGATAATTCAACTTCTTAAATTTTCTTAACCTGTTTTCTGAATCAGTGGTTTTTGCTGTGAGATACCATATATTTTCTTTCCTTTTTTAGTCTTTTGATTATATTTTAATATTTTTTGTTGTCTCATGGATTCATTAGCTTCTGTCTCTTTCATTCTAATTTTCAGGGAGTGTGTTGCTTGGGCAAGTTGTTGTATCTCTTGTATCAAATTAATTTTCTTTTCAATTTTTCTTACACAGCTCTCATCTCTTTTCCATCTTTTTTCTCAATCATTATTATTTTATTTATAAAACAATTTAAAACTCTTTTTAAAAACTCTTGCTTCATTTCTTCTCTAAGGCAGATTAGGTTGTGTGAAACAAAGCTGGCTCTTGGCACCTGTCCCTATCATAGGACTCCATTATGGATCTGAGAGTGATCCTTATGGGGTTTAGGACCTAATCTTGCCCTTTCCTGTGTATATAAAGGGTGTATAGCACTTGCCTGCATGTTGTGAAGTTCCAGTTGTGATACTCTTGCCCCAACAAAGTCCCAGAGTCAATAGAAATTTCTATATTTCTCTCTATGCTGGCCAAAGCTAGACAAAGTATCACCGTGATTTTTTTCCTTCTGAATTCTGCCATCAGGTTTCAACCTGGTAACTTTTCTATATCTGTTTGGAAGATTTGTAGATGGGAGCTCACCAGCATTTCTTCCTGCTACTTCACAGTCTTGGCTCTAGATTTAAGGGCTTTTTCTAGGAGTTAATAGATGTTTTCACAAAATTAAGAACGATGCCTCTACTGTTAAACCACTGAATGAGTTCACAGATGCTTACAAGTTGGAAGATAACCAGAAGAAGGCAAGACAAACTCATTTATATTAAAACCCATCAAGCCTTTGGATCTTGATAGACAGATGTGAACATGCTCAAAGACTTGGTCAAGTGCACCATTATTGGACTATGGGGAAAATTCTCAAAGTAGATAAAAATGGACATTTAATAAAGAAGTTTGAATGATTCCTATTTTGAAAATTGGAACAAGGTAGAATCTTTGCAATGGAGACACAGGAGACAAGATAAATCAAGAAAGGAAGGAACAAATACATAACGTATTTGACCCTCATCAGAATTAGGAAAAGTATAACTAAACTAAACACACACGCACACACACACGTGTGTGTGTGTGTGTGTGTGTGTGTGTGTGTGTGTGTGTGTGTACAGAAAATATTAGAATCATCAAAGAAATTGGTAGGGACAGAAAGAGTGATGAAAGGTACCTAAAAAGAGGGCAAAATTGGAAGTGTAAGAGTCACCAGCAAAATAAACCAACAGAGAACAGATTATGATAGGTAGATTAAAGGGGACAAAAAAAGACTAAGGCTCATTAATTTTGATCTGGATTGCATAAAGAGATAAGGTCAAGAGTAGGACCAGAATAATTTAATCATATATAAATAGTGTTAATAGCAATTCTTCTTTTTTTTTTACTATCTTCTTTTTCCTTGCGTGGGGGGTGGGGGAAAGAGTGTTTGAGGAATGATAAGAAGCATTATAATAGGATATGATTGAAAAAACCCAACATAATTATAGCAATTACAAATGGGGTGAATTCACCCTTAAAAAGGAAGGGGATGATAGAATGAAAGCAAATAGCAATAATGTTTGTTTTAAACACATACACATATACACACAGAGAAAACAAAGATTTATATAGAGTTTAGATGAAGGGGTGGGACAGAATTTCTTATGCCTCAGTGGAATGTTTTAAAGCAGATAATGACCTCAGATAAAGCAATAGTGAAAATGGACAAAGTGAAAAGAAATTAACAGGAAATTTATGGTATGTTTAAAATCACTATAATGAAATACTATCAGTACTAAGTATACATGCACTGAATAGAACCAAAGGAAAAGCTTATAGAAATATAGGGAGAAATATACTACAAAACAATAATTATTGAAGGCTACTGTGTAGCATAGATTTAGATGACTAAAACCAAAAGATAAACAAGACTCTGAGAGAATGAATTTCAGTAGTTTATCACAGACTATTTGTTAAGTCATTTGAGTTCTTCCAATACAGTGTTTTCATCAAAACTACACTGATTAGGGTAGACCATGAATTTTCTTTCTCTCATGTGAGCCCCAATCCAATCTAGAGCCTCTGTTATCTTGGTCTCATCTTGCCTAGTCAACATTACTTTATTATTATAGTAATGGATGTCAATACCCTCAGGAAGCAGGGCATTTTTCTGGTCTCTACCCACTCTACTCCTGTTAACCTGGGGAAGAACCATAAATGTATACTGAAATCCTTCTAAGTAAATTCTGACTAGTTTCATCAACCAAGATAGAGGGGAAGAGAAAAAAAAAACCTTGATAAAATCAATAGCCTTATACAATCACCTGGGCTTGGGCTCCCTGATCTACTATGTTGACCAGTTCTGGAAAGATACATAAATAAGCATAACAGCTTTATTCACCTCCTGATAATCTATTGTAAGTCACCAAGTACTATCTTATTTCAGCACAAATTGTGTGGGTTAATTTAAAGGCAATTTACATAGCAATATATTCTACCTGCCTCCCTTAACATCTCTGTGGGGTATGCAATTTATTGAAAAGTTAGTGGAAGGAGCAGGGAAGACGAGGATCATTGATAGCTTTTCTATAACTAACATTTTTAAAAACTCAATTTCATTCTATAGTATTTACTCTTATATTTTTATCCTTTACATACTTTCCTCTTCCTCTGAAAAGACAAGAAAAATAACCTAGAAAAGATGTTTTCCCTTGTCAATCCCCTTAAATCTTTTTCTTATTTGAAACTGTGGCTTCATTGTTTACAGAGACTTCTTTCAGTAAAACATACTTTCTCCTAGCTGGAGCATATGGAGGGTTAAATCAAAGGAAGCTTTAATTAAATGTCATTGTTGCATAGTCATTAGAGGGCTAGACTTAGAAACAGGAAAGGCTTAGATTCAGATCTTTCCTCTTACAGATACTGACTGTTTGAGCTTTGGAAACCTGGACCTTTCTGAGCCTTAGTTTTCTCATTTGCAAAAATGAAGCTAACAATGCCTGTAGTATCTACCTCACAGAGTTGTGGTAAAACTCAAATAAAAAAAAATGTTTACAAAGGGCTTCATAAACTTTAAAATAATGATGTTGATGATGGTTGTCCTAGCAGCTGATTGCTGGACCTGGAAATACCAGGAAAGGGGAGAACTAGTTAGCAATCATTTCCTCTGCCAAGATTACTCTTATCCCCGTACTCTCTCTTCCTTTCCTGGCTTGATTTTACAAGTTTTGGTTTTTTTGTTGTTTTTGTTTTGTTTTGTTTTGTTTTGCTTTTTTATTTTTGTTGTAAGTTTCCCTTTTTTTTAACTCTCTAGGTATATATGAACACTGCTAGAAAAAAAGTTGTCAAGTCATTTACCCCCTAGAATCTAAGGTTCCCAAACCAGAAATTAAAAAAAAAGAAAATCCTAAATATGATAGTTAACATAGTCTTGCCTCTAAACAACACTACTCATGAACTGTAGGAATTAAAGAAGGACAATATTTGAGGTCGACATTCCAATTATTTGTTACTGGTCTTCAGTAAATGAAGATAATAACATCATAGTTGAATGAAAGTTGTTAAAGGTGGCAAAGGACCATGACACAGATCCTCAAATCATTCTCTACCTCATCAGCCCCTGATACAGTGAAAATAATCAGAGAAAATATAGGCAAGATAGGAGAGAAGGATTATGTGAGTAAACATCACATTTGCAATATGTGGAACATTTTTGCAAGAAAATAAATTTTAGTGGAGGACTGCCCCAAAATTTGGACAGAGTAATATATTCTCACTATTAACAAGTGGTCTTTGGAATTTCTTTGAATGAAAGATCCTTGATTCAGATATCTTACTTTTGTCTTTGAATTCCCAGCATTTAGAGTGGACTGTATTTTACAAATAATTAAAATTAAGTAAATTTGATTACAATAGAGTAATCGATTGTCAGTCCCAGAGGAAACCTAAGAGATCATAGGATTTAGAGCAGGAAGGGAATTTAGAAATCATATAGCACAATCTTCTCCTCTTACAGATGAGGAAACTGAGGTCCAGAGAGCTTAAAAGTCACTAAGTTTGATGTAATGGGTAGGACTTCCCAGTTAACATTATTTTGCAGTAAATTGTCGTCCTGCAGTCATTGATCCATACAATATTTCCTTCTGTGTTGCATGTCATTATTGAACATGTTTTAAAAAAAAAATAGGGGAACACAGAGAAGGTAAGCAATTTCCCCAAGGCCACACAGTAAGAGAGTGACCAAGCCAGACTAGAATACGATGTCCCTTACTCCATACACAAAATGTAATTCTCACTAGGCCATGCAGTTTCCCTTTGAAAATATTTACAAACACTGTAAGACTACTTTTTCTTGATTTAACAAAACAAGTAGTCACTGTTATTTATACTAACTTCTTGGAAACTCTGGGAATGAATTCGTTTCCTTGCAAATACTTTTTTTATTCATCATCTGCCCACAGTGGTTTGTTATTTTAGGGCTACTCATGAATGCTGGGTTGCTGGCATTGTTTTTTTTTAATTGAGTTTAATTAAAAGGAAAGAATATGGAGTTGTTGATTATTTTCTTATAGCCCCATATATTTATGTATGTATATAGAGATAATAAATATATGTATGTATATTCATTGTCATATGTACATATAGTATATGTATATGTGTATATATATGTATGTATATATGTATATATATATATATATATATATATATATGTGTAGGTATATGGTGGTCCCAAAATCTTGAGGAAGTTTTAAGCTTTTATAGCTTTAATAGCTCCAAACTACCCTAAGATACCCATAAGGCTTTAATAGTTAAAACTGCCCTAAAACTTTTGTGACAAGGTCAGATTTACCCATCACTGGGAATGTCTAGGATGAAAATTCCCACCTCTGATAGAGTTGACTGAAGCACTAAGAGGTTAGGTGATTTTTCCATGGTCATATAGCTAGTATGCATCAAAGGTAGGACTTTATGAATTCCATGACCAGCCCTCTATCTATTGCCTCATATACATACATATGTGTGTATACACTTACATATACACATACACACATACATACACTCTACAAAAATGCACACACATATAAATCCTATACAAACATACTCACATATGTATGTGTATTTTTCTTTTCTGCCTTACTTATGGTAATGATAAGTCTAATATATTAGATAAAAGCCAGGACTAGGAAAATGCTATTCTAAGAGAATAAATAACTCTTAGGCACTTGTATTTTAGTGTCATATATTTATATTTTATTTTATTGTATTTTTTTTTTGCTTTTTGGAGGGCAAATGGGATTAAGTGACTTGCCCAAGGTCACACAGCTAGGTGTCATATCTTTTGATACTAAACTTCAGGATCCCCCAGATAGACACTGTATTACATGAAACCATTATTTCTTCCATTTCATTTTCTAATACACACACATGCATACATAAGGTAAGAGTAAATTGAATGAGGAAAAAAGGAATTTTAAGCTATCCAAACTATATAAGATGGGCTTCTAGTGCCAAGAAGGCAGAGTGAGGTAGGAACTTACTTGAGGCCTTCCAAATTCCTCTTCAAATATCAGAAACTATGTTAGAGTAGTGAAGAAGCTTACCAGAGCAAGACAGCAGGTCAAGCAGAAAAGGTCTATCTCACCTGGAAGGGAGGAAAGTCTTAAGCAAGCCAGCAACAGACAACACCGTAGGGGGCAAGTAGTGAAGCTCCAAGACCTGGGGCAAATCACCAGCAAGGTTCTACCCACAGTGTAAACTAGAATGAAAGCTGGATCTCCAAGGCAAGCCAGCAGTCCTGACACAGTAGTGGCACAGTGAGGGCTCACCCCAAGTGCAGATTATCAGTGAGGCCCTACCCCACTGCTGACCAGGGGCAGGACCCTTTCCAGTAAAAACCAATAGTTAGATCCCAAGGTCCAGGGTAAGCTTGCAACAAAGCACTGAGCCCTGGCACAAGAAACTTGGGACAGTACAGGAGCAAAGCCCAACTTTTATATAAAAGTACAAAGTCACAAAATATGCAGAAAAAAATGACCAAAAAAATAGAACATGACCATAGAAGATTACCATGGTGACAGAAAGGATCAAGGCAAGAACTTAGAAGAGGACAACAATATCAAAACAGCTATATGCAAAGTTTGAAAGAAAAATATAAATTGGTCTCAGGTCCCAAAAGAACCCCTGAAAGAGATCAAAAAGAATTTTAAAAAGTAAACAAGAAAGGTAGAAAAAATGGGAAAATAAATGAGAGTAGTGCAGAGAATCATGGGGAAAAGGAGTTAATAACTTGGCAGAGGAAGCACTAAAATTAGGAAAAAATATACAAAATTTCACTGAAGAAAACAACTCCTTAAAAATAAAACTGGGCAAATGGAAGAGGAGGTAAAAAAGTTTACAGAAGAAAATAATTCTTTAATAATCATAAGGTAATGACTTCATGAACCATCAAGGAACAATAAAACAAAAACAAAAGACTGAAAAATAGAAATAAAATATTAAATAGAAGAAAATAAAAAATTTCTATATGTTTTTTTTTGCTTTTTGGAGGGGAAATTGAGATTAAGTGACTTGCCCAAGGTCACATGGCCAGTTTTGTGTTAAGTTTCTGAGGTCAGATTTGAACTCAGGTCCTCCTGACTCCCAGGCTGTTGCTCTATTCACTGTGCCACCTACCCACCCCAAAAATATCAAATATAATATTGTAAAAACAATTGACCTGGAAAATAAATCTAAGAGAGATGATTGAAGAATTATTGGACTACCATTAAGCCAGAAGCAAAAAACAAAAGTCTAGATATCGTATTTCAAGAAATTATCAAGGAAAATTGCTCTGGTATACTAGAACCAGAAGATAAAACAGAAATTGAAAGAAACAATCAATAACCATATGAAAGAAATCCCAAAATGAAAACTCTGAGGAATATCATAGCCAAATTCAAGAGAGGCCTAAAAACGTAAACAGGAAAAAAACACATCAACATGTTATTAATAAGGGTAAATTGTTTATATCCCCACAAAGGAAGATGATACTTGTAACTCTTGAGAGCTGCATTGTTATTTCACCTTTTAAAAAGAGTATACATAGACAGAGGGTGTGAGTATAAGTTGACTTTGAGCTAATGATAAAAAAATCTAATTAAGTGATGAAAAGGAAAAAAAATGAAAAAAGAAGAGGAAAGGAGAGTGAGACAAGGGTAAATTACATCACATGAAAAGGCACAAAAAACTATTAGAGTAGAGGGAAAGAAGGGAGGGAAACGACCATTATTTTAACCTTACTCTCATCAGCTTTGGCTTAAAAAAGGAATAACATAACCAGTTAGGTATAGAAATCTAACTTATCCTATAGGAAATAGGAAGGGAAAGGGGAAAGAAAAGGGATGGGAGTGGATAGAAGTGAGGGAAGAAGTAGTAGGGGAAAGGGAAAAGAAAAGGAAGGGGGCTGAAAGAAGAGAAGGCAGACTGAGGGAGGTAGCAGTGGAAACCAAGACTCTACTCAGGAGGGAAAGGGAGAAAGGAGAGAGAAAAACATTTGTTTCTTATTTCTCATAGTTCCTTCAATTAGTTATGAATTTATAAGTAGATGCTATATCAGATTGTATGCCATCTTGAGGAGGGGAGAGGAGAGAGTAAGGGAGAAAATTCAAAACTCAAAATCTTATGGAAGTGAATATTGAAAACAATATTTTAAAACAAATAAATAAAAACACTAGAGAGCATCAACCTCATTGTCAAAGTGTACATCCCAGGAAAATACACTACCTGGGCCAGCCAAGATAACAGAGTGAAAGCACAAACTTGGCATCAGCTCCAGCTCCAAACATTTCCAATACCTGTAAAAAAATGACTCTAAACAAATTTTAAAATTACAGAACCCACAAAGAGACAGAGAGAAACAAATCACTTGCTGAAGGCAGCCTGGCAGACTGAGAGGAAAAGTCTACCACAGTGTGCTGGGATCTGAGCCCAGTCCCCTGTAAGCCATGTTTCTGTCCCCAGGGTGGCCCAGACTGGCCAGAGCAGACTACAGGAGAGAGAATCACCACTAGCTGTGGCAGTTTCAAGACTTCTCAACCCATAAATACCAAAGACAAAGTAAAAAGTCAGTTGGGAACTCTGTTGGAAACATGGGGATGGAGGAGTGCAAACTGGACCCTGCCCCTGGGGAGAGAAGTGGCAGAGGCAAAGTGGTTGCAGCTGTTGTGGTGTGACTGCTCCCAGAGCTCCTGGCCTGCAGATTGTAGGGAGGCAATTCAGAGGGTAGTAACTCTTGCTTTAACCTGCTTGGATCTGAACTACAGTCTTGGGTGGTGGTCCTGGGGTGTGTGGCCAGTGTGCCAGAGTTTCTGGGGGCTGGCTGTAGAGAGGGAACCCAACTAATAGCTCCAGCAGCTATGAAAACCCCAGCAATTTGGGACAAAGCTCTCTCCATTATGGAAGCAGAGTTCTACCATGGCAAAGAGCTCAAAAGTCAAGTAACTGGCTGACAATATGAGCAAGCAAAAGAAGCACAATAAAACCATACAATCCTTTTTTGGAGACAAAAAAAGATCAAAACATGGAAATGGAGGAGGACAAAACAATCAGAGCTCCTGCATTAAAACCTTCTAAGAAAAAATATGAAATGGTCACAGGCCATGAAGGTGTTAAAGAAGGATTTTGAAAATCAAGTAAGAGAAGTAGAGGAAAAACTGGGAAGAGAAATGATAATGATAAAAGAAAATCATGAAAAGCAAGTCAACACACAGCTAAAGGAGACACAAAAAATACAGAAAAAAATTACACCTTAAAAAGTAGAGTAATTCAAATGGCAAAAAGAGGCCCAAAAAGCTAATGAGGAGAAAAATGCCTTAAAAAGCCAAATTGACCAGAAGGAAAAGGAATTTCAAAAACTCCCTGAAGAGAGTAATTCCTTCAAAATTAGAACTGAGCAATTGGAAGCTAATGATTTTATGAGAAACCAAGATACTACTAAACAGATCCAAAGAAATGAAAAAAATAGAAGGCAATGTGAAATGTCTCACTGGAAAAAACACTGACTGGGAAAATAGATCCATGAGAGATCATTTAAAAATCATTGGACTACTTAAAAGCCATGATAAAAAAAAAAGAGCCTAGACATCTTTCAAGGAATAATCAAACGAAGATGGCGGAGTAGAAACATCACATCCAAGGCATTCTCCCCCCCAGAATACCTCCAAACTATGTAAAAGGGAACTCTGAACAACTTCTGGAGCCCCAGCACCCACAGAACGACACAGAGAAGCTAACTTCCCGGTGAGGACAGCCCAGCAGCCCTGCAGGAAGGACCAGTGCAGCACTGGCAGCTCAGTGCACAGTGTGTGGATAGCTGAACTGAGCCGCGCCTAAGTCACAGTTTTAGCCCTAGGGTGGCAGGGCCAGCAGCCAGCTGGAGGGACCCCAGAACACCAGCAGCTCTGGCGATTCAAGAATTATCAACATAGACATGCCTAGGACAAAGTGAGAGGTTAATGCCCTATGGACTTTGGGACCAGTATTTGGGGAACGAGTTGGCTTCCCCCCCTGGAGGCTAGAAGCCACTGAGGAGACATGCCATTTTGTAGTTTTCACAGGCAGCTCCAGCTCCTGGCGTGCGAACTTTAGGGAGATCTATCGATCAGTCTTGGGGGGTAATCGCTCTTGCTTTAACTTCCCTGGATCTGGATTGTGATCTGGGGTGCAGGATGTGGGTGGTTTTCCAGCTTGCAAGAAATGGAAGTTGCCCCCCCACACACACACATTCGGGATGAAAGTTCCAGTCTGGCGCCAGAGCCACTGTGGCAACAAGCCCAAAAGTCAAGTAATTTAAGTGGCAACATGCCAAGGCAAAGGAAACAAATTAAACAGAAAAATGCGACTTTAGACTCCTACTTTGGGGGCAAAGAGGATCGAAGCATAGAGCAAGAGGAGGGCTCTGAGGAGAGCAATCATGCTCCAAAAGCCCCAGGGGAAAATATGAGCGGGTTGCAGGCCATACAGGACATTAACAAGGACTTTAAAAATCAAATAAGAGAAGTGGAGGGAAAATTGGAGAGAGAAATGAGAAGGATGCAGGAAAAGTATGAAATGAGGGTCAACAGCCTGACTGAGGAAAACAACAGCTTAAAAATAACTCAACAGCTTAAAAAAAAAACTCAAATGGCAAAGGAGGCCCAAAAGAGCAATGAGGAGAAGAATGCCTTAAAAAGTCAAATTTGTCAGATGGAAAAAGAATCTCAAAAGTTCACTGAGGAGATTCATTCCTTCAGAGTTAGACTGGAGCAAATGGAAGCTAATGACTTTATGAGAAATCAAGATGCTGTTAAGCAGATCCAAATAAATGAAAGAATAGAAGGCAATGTGAAATATCTCATGGGAAAAACCACTGACCTGGAAAATAGATCCAGGAGAGACAATTTAAAAATTATTGGACTACCTGAAAGCCATGATCAAAGAAAGAACCTAGAAATCACCCTTCAAGAAATTCTCAAGGAAAATTACCCTGATGTTTTAGACCCAGAGGGCAAAATAGAGGTTGAAAGAATCCACCGATCACCTCCTGAAAAAATCCAAAAAAGAAAACTCCCAGGAATATTATAGCCAGGCTCCAGAACCCCCAGATCAAGGAGAAAATAATACAAGCAGCCAGGAAGAAACAATTTCAATATTATGGAAACACAATCAGAATAGCACAGGACCTGGCAGCTTCTACACTGAGGGATCAAAGGGCATGGAATATGACATTCCAGAGGGCAAAAGAGCTGGGAATGAACCCAAGGGTCACCTACCCAGCAAAACTGAGTATTTTGTTTCAGGGGAAAATATGGTCATTCAGTGGAATAGAGGACTTTCAAGCATTCTTGAGGAAAAAACCAGAGTTGAATAGAAAATTTGACATCCAGACACAAGAAGCAAGAGATGCCTGAGAAGGTAATCAGGGAAAAGAAATCAAAAGGAACTTATCAAAGTTGAACTATTTACATTCCTATATGGAAAAACAATAACTGTGACTAATGAAATCTTTCTCACTATGAAAATAATGGAAGAAGGGTGTATGGTCATGTGAATACATATGTAAATGTGTGTATATATGTTTACAGTTATATATGGATAGAGGGCATAGGTTGAATTTGTTGGGAAGGGAGGATACTCAAGGGGTGAAATTATGAGGTGAGAGAGGAAAGTGGCAAGAGGAGATGGGGAGAGACAGGATAGGGTAAACTATCTCATGTAGAAGAAGCAAGGGGAAGTGGTTGCAAGGGAGGGGAAGAATAGGAAGGCAAAAAGGCAAAACCACACTCTCATTGAATTTGGTTCAGGGAGAGAATGACATACATACTAAATGGGATATCTCAAGCTGCAGCAGAATAGGGGGAAGGGGGATGAGAGGAGGGATGATGGGTGGGAGGGCATCCTTGTGGGGAGGGGAGGTTGGAAGTTCCCACTATAGAAGAGGGACAGGATCAATTAGGGAATGGATCAGCTGCGGGGGTGGGATGAGTGGGAGGGAATTATAAGCAGCCATGTACAATATATCTAGATGGTAATGTTTTGCATAGCTATACATGTACAACATATACTGAATTACTTATCTTCCCAGAGGGAATGGGAGACAAGGGAAGAAGGAAATGGATCTGAAATTCGAGGTCTTAAGATTAAGTGTTTCAAATATATATAAATACTATTATTAATACTCTTTTGCTTGTAATTGGGAGATAAGATGTGCAGGCATTTGGACACAAAGATTCACCTTCCTCTAATGGGAAAGTCAAAGGGGGTATGGGAGAAGATATGGGAGAGAGCAAATTGGATGAAGTGATATCTTGTGGTACTGCTATTCTGGGAGGGTGGGTAGGGGAAAAACAGGGGGGAAAATAATTGTAACTCAAAATCTGGCGGAAATGAATGATGTAAAACAGAAGTTAATAAACCATTGGTTTAAAAAAAAGAAATAATCAAGCAAAATTACCCTGATATTCTAGAATCAGAAGGTAAAATAGAAACTGAAAGAATTCACTGATTGCCTCTTGAAAAAGATCCCCAAAAGTAAATTCCTAGGAAAACTGTAGCCAAATTCCAGAGTTCCCAGGGCAAGGAGAAAATATTACAAGCAGTCAGGAAGAAACAATTTGAGTATTGTGTAAACACCATCAGGATGATACAAGACCTAGCAGCTTCTACATTAATGGATCAATGGCCTTAGAATAAAATATTCTGGAGGTCAAAGGAGCTAGGATTAAAACCAAGAATCACCTACCCTGCAAAACTGAGTATAATGCTTCAGGGGAAAATATGGTCATTCAGTGAAATAGAGGATTTTCAAACCAGAGCTGAAAAGAAAATCTGACTTTCTTATACAAGAAGAAAGAGAAGCATGAGAAGGTCATTAGGAAAAAGAAATCATAAGGAACTTATTAAAGATGAACTGCATGGAAGTTTTCCTATGTAGAAAAACAATAATTGTAATTCATGAAACTTTTCTCAATATGAGGGTAGTTGAAGGGAATATATATATATATATATATATATATATATATGTGTGTGTGTGTGTGTGTGTGTGTGTGTGTGTGTGTGTGTGTGTGTGTGTACATATGTGTGTATAGGAGGGTGTATTGTGTATAAATATACATATATATGAATGTATGCATATGTGTGCACATGCATATATAGGCAGAGGGCACATGAGGAGTTGAATATGAAGGGATGATATCCAATAAAATAAAATTAAGAGGTGAGAGGAATATATTAGGAGAAGGAGGAAGAGAGAGATAGATTACGGTAAATTATCTCATATAAAAGAGGCAAGAGAACACTGTTACAATGGAGGGGAAGAGCAGGAAGTTGAAAGGGAATGGGTCAACCTTACTCTCATTATATTTGGCTTAAGGAAGAAATAGCATACACATTCAATTGGGTATCTTATCCTTCAGGAAAGCAGAGGGGAAGGGGATAAGAAGGGGAATGATAGAAGGGAGGCAAATTGGGAGAGACAGTAGTTAGAAACAAACACTGTCAAAAAGGGACATGGTCAAAGGAGAAAAATAGAATAAGTGGGAGGAGGAATGTGATGGAGAGAAATATAGTTAGTCTTTCACAGTAATACTACTATGGAAATGTTTTGTGTAACTACACGTATACAACCTATGTTGAATTGCTTGTCTTCCCAGTGGGGGTGGGTGAGGAGGAAGGAAGGGAAAGACTCTGGAACTCAAAGTTTCAAAAACAAATGTTAGAAAAATGTTTTGTTTTTTTTTTAAACATGCAACTGGGAAATAAGATGTACAGGCACTGGGGTATAGAAATCCATCTTGCCTTACGAGAAAGTTGGGGGAAGATATAAGAGACAACAGATTGGGGGAAGGCATATTCAATAGGCTCGCTATTTCAGGGTGGGGGTAGGGGAAAGACAGTGAGAAAAAAATTGTAAATTAAAATATTGTGGAAATAAATATTGAAAACTAAAAATAAATAAATAAATTGCGGGGTGGGAGGGGGGGGAAGAAAATACACTATCAAGGTAAGTGAACTTGTCCACAGCATTTGAAATGTCTCCATTTCTGTAACAGATGATTCCATGTAAGGATGGTGTGGTGGTGGCTGATGGAGGACCTGAGTTTTCTTGGTGTTAGGGCAAAATTAAAACAAGCAGCAGATAAGTGATCCATACCTTGCTGCATCTCAGCTTTAGTGGCTGCATTGAGTGCACAATCATCTGCCAACAGAAAATCATGCACCGATACTCCCTCCACTTTGGTCTTGACTTGTAGCCTTTTCAAGTAGAAGAATTTACCATCGGTAATATAGTTAACCTTGATGCCTTGTTCATCCTCATTGAAAGCATCTGACTACATGGGTAAAAGTATGATGCTAAAAGTAGAGGAGCAAACACACAATTTTGTTTCACTACCATTGGTGACGGGAAAGGCACAAGTGCATTGTCCATTATCTAGAACCTGGGCAAGCATGCTGTCATGAAATTGATGTACAATGCTGATGAACTTCTCTGGGTGACCAAATTTTGACATAATTTTCCCTGAGTCCTCATGGCTAACAGTATTAAAGCCTTTGTCATATATATAAACTTTATATATAGACCTCTGTTCTGTCCTGGCTTTTCTCCTGGAGTTGTAGGGCAGCAAACACATTATTGACTGTTCCTCGACCCTTTATGAAGCACCACTGGCTCTCAGGTAGATGACCATATTCCAAGTGAAGGATTAACATATTAAAGAGGACTCTGGCAAGAATCTTGGCAGCAATGACCAAGAGACAGACTGAGAAAGAAACTATCACTCTTTGCAGATGATATGATGACATACTTGGAGAGTCCGAGATAATCAACTAAAAAGTACTTGAAATAATTAACAAATTAAACAAAGTTGCAGGATATAAAATAAACCCACATAAATTATCAACATTTCAATATATTACCAATATATTCCTCCAGAAACAGATGGAAAGATGTATCCCATTTAAAATAACTTTATACTATATAAAAGACTTGGGAATCTCCCTGTCAGGACAAATCCAGCAACTATATGGATGTAATTATGAAACACTTCTCACATGCATAAAGTTAGTTCTAAACAATTGGCATAATATAAATTGCTTATAGCCAAGCCAATAAAATTGTAGTAAATGACCTATTAAATAATCTAGTATATAAAACCCTAAGATCCAAGGTTTTGGGACAAAAATTCATTATTTGGTAAAAACTTCTGGGAGAACTGGAAAACAGTATGACAAAAACTAGGTACAGATTAGCATCTCACACCTAGATAAGGTCAAAATGAGTATATAATTTAGATACAATGACTGATACCATAAGCAAATTAGGAGAGCATGGAATAATTTACCTGTCAGTACTATGGATAAGGGAAGAGAATTTAGGGCCAAATAGGATATAGTGAGCATTACAAAGCGTAAAATACATAATTTTGATTATATAAAATTTTAAAAAATTTTGTATCAAAAAACCCCCAAGGCAACCAACATTAGAAGGAAAGCAGATAATGGGAGGGAAAATTTTTACAGCAAGTATTCTTGAAGAAGGCCTCATCTCTCAAATATATAGCGAAATAAGTGAAGTTTAAAAGAATATATGTCATTCCCCAATTGATAAGTGATCAAAGGATATCAACATGCAGTTTTCAGATAAAGAATGAAAGCTATCTGTAATCATATGAAAAAATTCTCTAAATCACTATTGAATAGAGAAATGCAAACTAAAATGGTAATTAGATGGAAGTTATTGAGACCACCAAGTGAGATCATATAGAGGAGGAAGAAAAGAGAGGCCAGGACCATACCCTGTGGGATACCTACAATTAGAAAGCATGATCTGGCTGAGGATTCAGCAAAGGATACTGAGAAGGAGCAGTTAGATAGATAGGAGGAAAAGCAGTGAGGAATATTGTCCTGAAAACCCAGTGAGAAGAGTATATTAAAGAGAAAAAGAATGACTAGAAGTATTAAAGTCCACAGAGTAGACCAAGTTTTTGAGGAAAAAACACTGGAATTAGCAATTAAGATACTGTTTAATAAGTTTGAATAGAGTAGCATTGGTGGAATGCTGGGATTGGAAATCAGATTAAGGGATTAAGAAGAGAGAGAAAGTGAAGAAATCCATTGTAGATAGCCTTCTCAAGGGGATTAGCCACAAAGGACAAAAGAGATATAATATTTAGTAGGGCTGAAAGGATTAAGTGAAGGATTTTTGAGAATCAGACAAATTTGCACATGTTTATAGACAGTAGGGAGGGAGCCATTAACAGACAAGGAGAGATTAATATAAGTATGTTATATAATAAAATATAAAATAGAATGACATATAGGGAGCAATCGACTGGAGAAATCGGATTAGAATGGGATCATTTGAGTTAACCTCAGTAAGACTAAGGTCACCTCTTCATATAAGACAGGGATGAAGAAGGAGATAGTAGCAGAAGCCATATAAGTGATATATATATATATATATATATATATAATAAATATAATACATATAAATATAAATATATATATATATATATGTTATGAGGAAGAGAAAATAAGAGAAAGCTCACAGGGAATAGCTGCAATTTCTTCTGTAATATATGAAGCAAGGTTCCCAGATGAGAGGGTGCAGAGAGGGGAGGCCATGGAAGGTTGGGAGGGATGAAAATATTTGAAAGAGCTGCTTTGGAGGGTGGGACAATGAGATGATAAGGATGTATGGTAGGATTGCCTAGCAGCAATGAAGGCCCAGTTAAGGTTGTAAAATATCAATTTGTAGTGAGCTCAATTTAGAAGTTTCCCTATTTTCTCCACCTTTATTCAATAGCAGTGTGTATAAGAATGAAGTCAGTGAATGATAAGAACAATCCAATTTGAGGTTTGGTGGGATAACATTGACAATCTAACAAAAAGGCTAGGGACTCAAGAGAAGTATAGAGATGACCAAGGGTTCAAGATGGAGAAAAGAAGCGATATTGGCAACTCAGCAACGATTGGCTTCAGAAAGGACTGAGAGGTTGAGGGGTTGAAGATCATAGTATGGACAAAGAGCAGAGTTTGTTTAGGATAGGCAGAGGGAGAGGTGGAAAGTCAATAGATTATGGTCAGAAAAAGAGATTTTTGGAATCCTTGAATATGAGGGTAATACACTTGTAAGTGTTGTTAAGGTCAGATAGGAGATCCTGTTTCACTACTCCTCTTCCCTCCAAAGGCAGGAGATTAGACAAACATTGCACAGTAGGAGGTGGAAGTCTCACTTTTCACTGATTTTCCTCTGTCTCTTCTCTTAAGGAACAGGCACAGTAGGAGATGGAAGACCTGAGTTCAAAGGTCAAGCTGCTGATCTTTGCACCAGAGGTTCTCCACATCTCACTTGGGAGATTAAGGCTGCCAGTAGGGGGTGGGCAGTGCCTCATGCTGGCACAGATCTAAGTTGTTTCACAGACCCCTAGCAACCATCCCTCAAGGGATATGCAAAGCAGAAAACAGAAGTCTCTGTCAAATGAAGGGCCTGTTCCTCTTCGAAGCTGGGCACAGCAGGAAGCAGAGGTCTTCTGGCCCAAGGGGAAGTTCCTTTACAGCTATTATAAATAGTTGTTCAAAATTATCAAAATTGCTTTCAATTTTACTTGTTTCTAGGATTTTTAAAAAATTAAATAATACCAGTGCATGAGAGATAATAACTACATAACCAATTTGGAAAGAAAATTTCCTGGAGCAGCTTAAACTAGTACAAACAAAGGAAACAAAGACAGATGAAAAAACAGAAATACAGAAACAAAAAATAATTAAGTCCAATTCCAGAAAATGCAATCCATTTTTAATATTTACTATTAATAGAGGCTTAATGGAGACTGCTATGTTTGATTTTGTGATAATATTGAGTTTTGAAATGTATTATTTGATGTTATCATTATAAATGAAAGGAATTCAAAACAGAATTATTTAGGCTAAGTGATTCTAATGACCATAAATACATAATCAATGAGACACAGCCTGTACTTTTCCACTGTTCAGACTCATCCTGACCTTGTGTCAAATACGTAAACCACTGTGGCTCCTGATTGGACAAGGCTTCTAGCTGACTGCAGTGGCTGTGCACCAACCCCTGTTTCTGGGATTGCCGTTACCAATTCAAACCTTCACCCAATTTCTGGTGCCAATTAGGAAACTCGCTGACCTGAGTCTGTTATTGATAAGTCATCCAGGGAATTTCCCCCTCACATCTGGGGCTGATTAGGAATGCCCTCTCCCCTATCTGGCATTAATTACTTGTTCTCAACCAAACCCATTTTTAAGGCATAAAACTTCCCCGTTCAAGACCCCACTCTGAGCATGTATTCCCACCGAGATCTTTGCCACTGTACAGTTTCTCTCGTGTGACTGAACCTGGCCTTTTGTGTGGCCAAATCTCGTTACCATACTGTGTGTGTGTGTGTGTGTGTGTGTGTGTGTATTCTATGTTTTTACTTGTTTGCTATGCTGCTTGTAAAGTTCCAATTTTGTGTAAATCCTCAAACCTGGATCTTTGCTTCAACCCAAGCCTTGAGGCCACATGAGCCAGCAGCTTTTTTATTGCAATGCACTGGTTTGTATAGCCCCCTATTCAAAATGAAACCTAAAAAATAGAAAATTTATCTTGAAAATATACGTGTTGGAAAGATAAGAATATTTACTCAAAGAAAATCAGATTTTTTTTGGAGGGGCAATTGGGGTTAAGTGACTTGCCAAAGGTCACACTGCTAATAAGTATCAAGTGTCTGAGGCCATATTTGAACTCAGGTCCTCCTGACTCCAGGGCCAGTGCTCTATTCACTGTGCCACCTAGCCACCCCACAGATGTTATTTTAATTAACGAAATAATGTTTTCAAAAGTCATGTTTGTACTATCAAAAAACTTACTTGCTTAATATAAGATTGTTTATACAATTGCTAAGTGTAAAAACCTTTGTTAGATGAAATGACCATTTTACCTATTACTATTGATATAGTTGAAATGATACTTGACAAATCATTCACAAAGAATGTTTGAATACATCTACTTGTGAATAACACTTTGAACTGATCAGTGAGACCTCTCAGAGTGAACAAATCCATGGAACTTTCTTAAGCTCCAATAAAGAATTGAAAATAAATTTTAGCAAAGATGGAGATGTCAAAGATTCTAGCCAAGCCCACTTCCTCTGCGAATTATAACAGAAAAGATGAAAAGAAGAACTGGATGAAGCAAAGAACCAATAAAACCACACGAGCAGCCCCTAGGACGATTCTCCATGAAGTCCAGGGATACACTAAAAAAGGCTGAATCCTGTGGGCTATCTGGTTGGCAGCCCATCGGGGAAGCCTAAAGGCAGTCCAGCCTCTGGAATGTGGAGCCTTAAGCCAATGGGATCTCAGCCTAAACTGTTAGAGCCTTAACCGGGGAGGAAAAAAATAGCAACAGTGACTGCACTAGGAGAGAGAGGTGGGGCAGAGGTATCTAGGAGATCTGCCAGTCCCTCCAGGAGGCCTAAAGCCAGAACACTCTCCAGTGTCTAGTTGCAGCCTCTCAGGTCTACACTAGAGGACAAAGCTAACTCTAAATTGACTACCCAGGGGGATAAACTTGGGGAAAAAGCAAGCATGAGTGATTGGCCACTGGGAGATGGTAAAAATAATAGCTATCATTTATATATTGCTTTAAGGTTCATAAAGCACTTTACATATGTCAACTCATTTGATGTAGGCAGAAGCCAGAGTTAGAGGGAGAAAATGAGGTCTTATCCTAGACCTCTGGGTAAAAGATATGAAAAGGGCAGGGAGAGTGATGAGAAGTCCACCACCACTCTAGAATTATGGCAGCAGCAGTGGCATTCAGACTACAACTAGGACAAGACCTAGACCTAGCCACCCTAGTCAAAAATGGGAGGGGTATCAGAGTACCCTCTGATTGAAACTTTTGGAGTTCTGAATCTTTACAACTATTCAGCAGTTGAACTTTCTTTTATGTCTTGTACCCTCGATTAGAATTTGACCTTCTTGACCTTTTTCTATTTGTAAATCTGGAGTTTAGCACAGTGCTTGGCATATAGAAAGACAGGCATGTGTGTGTGTGTATATGTATATGTGCACATATACATACATGTATAGGTATATATGTGTATTTATACAAATGTATGTATATATGTGTATTTATATATATATACACACACACATACATATGTGTATATGTATGTGTGAAACGCCCTGTTTCATAAACCACATTTTTGCATACACACATATATATGCAGCTTCCCTATTTGTAAAATTGGGAAAATATATTTGCCTCATTTATAGTTGCTTTGAGGATCAAATGAGATAAAGTACTGTATAAGCTGTTTATCATCTTATTGATAAAAGGTGTTATTACTTTGTGATTAACTACCACATTTAAAAATAGATTTATCCCACAACTCAGATATAAATTAAAATGTTAGTCTGTAGGAGAGAAAGAAATGGAGAGCCCTGTATCAGTGAAAGTAAGAGATCTAATAGCTCATCTAAATTATGAAAAACAGGTGGGTAAGGAGATGAATTTGCCAGGAAAAGGTGACTAAATGCTGCCTGGAGCAAATTCTCAAGTGCACAGAGAAGACAATGAAATCACATTAGACCTCCCAGTTAACTCCCTCAGGGGTCCATAAGAAGGAACATATCATGACAAAGTGAAAGCCTTTATCTTTAGCTAAGCCTCTTGGCAAGCCTCAAAAATTTTATTTTCAGTGTGCCTGGTACTCAAGTAGCCAAGCAAATGTTCCCTATTTTAACCTATCGCCCAAAAGTAAATGTCCAGAACAGATAGCAAGAGGCTAATTTACTAAAGACTGGAAAGAGTGAGGGACATATTCAGAATAGTGGTATAGTCAATATAGTATAAGGCTGGAAGTGGTGGTAGAGATGGAAGATTTGTCTGGTAGGGTAGGGTGAAGGGAATAAACCTAGTATGGATGAGAGGGGGTTATAAATTTTATACAGAAGCATAGCAGAATGTTAAGGAGTAGGTGAAGAGATATTGAATTTGGGTCTAGATAGATACCTGATTAAGTAAACTGGAGGCCAGGTCAGGAGGCCAGGGCTCAAGACACAGTGGGATGGGGCCTATACATCCTCCCGAAATTTTGGCAAGCTGATAGATGTTGGGAAATTTGAAGACAGAAACCAAGATGGGACAACAAAAGGGAATAGTTAGTCATCAGGGTCAGCAGGCTGGGGTAGGTTGACAACTAGAACCAAAAGTTGGAGGTCTCCAAAGAGCTCAAGCCTGTGATATCTCTTTCCTGGTTGATGGCAATAACCTTCTAACTGCCTTCTAGGCTCTATTCTCTTTCCTTTCTAACCCCCCCCCCCCATATACTTCTTGTTATATAAATCTTCGAAATGCACCTTGGTGATTCTTCATTGCCTAACAAATATAACCCAAATTATGTCATGTAGTGTTCAAGGTTAACAACAATATGGCTCCAAATTAGGACTGCTGCATTTATAGCAATTGGATCGCTAACCCTTAAACAAAACTTATCCAGACCTTCTTTCCTTCTTTCATTCGTCAACACCATCTTCTCCTATTACCCCTTCTCTGCCTGTTGAAATCCTACATATTCTTCAAGGTCAATCTCACAATGCTTTTCTTGCCTTAATCTGATATTTTCCTATTAACTGTAATCTCTCTCTCTCTCTCTCTCTCTCTCTCTCTCTCTCTCTCTCTCTCTCTCTCCTTTATTTGCTTCCCTCTTTTATTTTCCCCTATTTCTCCGTTATTTTCACTCTTGTAGATCTTTTGCAAATCAACTGTTTACTCATATCTCTCCCAGTCTCATCTCATTCTGACCTTTAGTATTGCTGACGCTATTTTTTACAGAACTGTGCCATGCTCTCATTTTTACTTTCTTCTGTTACTTGCCCTCGCTTCTGTCTTCTGTACCTTTCTTTTAACAATCTAAATTGGTTGACAACTTCCCTGTACATTCACTTAACTTTCTCCAAATAAATCCAATTGTTCTTCCTTACTAAAATGGCTTCCTTTTGGTCTTTAGAATTTCATTCTAGCGTTCATTTCCTTTGTCACTTGGGTTGACTTTCCTAAAAAGTTTTTAAACCAAGGGGAAACTAGCTATCATTCCTTTGAATACTTTGAAATCTGCTTTCCCAAAATTTGAATACATCAAACTATGCTCAGATTTCCTTTTTTCTATCACAAACTCTAAGATAGAGTGGTCATTCCCCAAAGGTTCCAATCATTTTCACTTCAGTAACCAGTTCCTTCCTTTTGGTGAGAATTAGATTAATGATAGAATTTTTCATTTTTAGTTCCTTCACCTTTTGAAGAATCTAATTATTAGTAAGTAAAGTGAAAATGTTATTAGGTGATTTGCATTGGAAAGAAAAAGAGAATTCAAGCAGACTTCTGGATAATTGAAGTCTCTCATCACTACTAGAGGAAACATCTGTTCTAGGCAATTCTGAGACTCCTTATCAATTTTTTTCTGTCCAAGTGGTCTATAAAATCCAGAAATGAAATACTTTCTGTTTCTCCTTTAATTATCCTTCACAGAAATACTCTCCATTATACATTTCCACCTCTGGGACTACACTTTGCTACCTTGTCTCATTACAAACAAGAAAAAAAAATAGGTATCTTAATCTGAGGGAGAAAATTTTACTTCATAGCTCTAACCTAGATTTAGTTATATGATTGATTAATGTTTGGAAGAGGTTAAAGGAAGAATTAGGCATCTAGCTCAGTTTTCTGATGATTCAAGTAAAATTTTGGCCTTGCCCCCTTCCCTATCTCCTCTCTGAATTATTCCCAATTGGGAATTGATACCATTCTTTAATGTTGCCCTTAGAGTCTCTAATTTGATGTTATAGACAATAGCAGTAGGCTTCCTATATGACCATGTGCTTTATTACCCTGATACTCTCCTATCACTACCTCTTTTTGTGGCTTCAAAGCAGGCTTCCTGGGTGCTCTACTCTCTAATTCCAATATTGACCCTGTGTCCCACTTTAGCTCTGGAGAGCCCTACCTGAGCACTCTGACTAACACTGTCTCTGGCTTGTCTCTCCTTTGAGTGGCCACTGGTTTCTGGCATTCTTCCTCTATAGTCTTAGAGTGCCTAAAGGAGCTTATAGAAATTTCTCTTTTGTCATCTTTATGACTTTCTTACTTTCTCACTTTCAGAATTTTAATAGAGTTTTGTGTGAGATTTGGACTCCTGTAGGTTCTACCATGTCACTGTCTTAACCAGAAGTCAAAACCATTATTAAGGAAGAATTGCTTTTCAGGTAATCCAAATTAGTCATCTGCTATAGTAGGTTCTTTAAGAGACTGAATATCTCAGAAATTATCAGGATTCAAACAAAAAAAGACATTTTCTTGGCTTTAGTGAGCTGAGGCAGATCAATTTAACAGTTAACAAACACTTAGTAACTCAGGAAGAATGCATAACGTTGTGCTGAGTGATGAAGGTGATACCAAGATGAACAAGCTTCAGTCTAGTAAGAGAGATAGCATATATACAAGTAACTATAATTTTTAAATTAGGATTGTAATGTACAAGATAGGGACACACAAAGTAGTGTGAGAATTCATAGAATGGAGAGATCACTTTTGACTAAAAAATCCCCAGGAATAGATGTATTCACAAGGGAAATTTACCATACATTTAGAGAACAATTAATCCCAATAATATATAAGCTATTTGGAAAAATAGGTGAAGAAGGAGTTCTACTAAATTCCTTTTAGAACACAAATATAGTTCTGATATCTAAACCAGGAAGAGCCAAAATAGAGAAAGAAAATCATAGACTGGGGCGGAATCAAGGTGATGGAGTAGAAACAGCCCTTCCATGGAGCTCCAGCCCACACCACTTCAAAATTCTGTAAAAGGGGGGGACTATGAATGACCTCTGGAGCTCCATAACCGATAAAATGACACAGAGAAGCTAACCTCCCACTGAGGACAGTCCTGCAATGGCCAGCACAGAGCTTTGGGAGCCTAGCCCAGGCCTGTAAGTCATGGTTTTAGCCGAAGTGTGGCCAGATGAGCAGCCGGCTGAAGGGACCCCAGAACACCAGCAGCTGTGGAATTTCCAGAATTATCAATACATATATGCCTAGGACAAAGTGAGAGGTCAGTTTCCAATGGACTTTGGCACTGGTTGGGAGAATGAGTCAGCTTCTTCCCCTTGGGGCAAGAAGCTGCTGAGGAGCTGGGGCAGCTTGCACCATGTTGCCACACAGCTTAAGCTCCTGGCCTGTGAACTGTAGGGGGATCTGGCCATCAGTCTTGGGTTTAATCATTCTTGCTTTACCCTTCTTGGATGTGGATTGCAGTCTGGGGTAGAGGTCTTAGGGTGTGTGACCAGCTTCCCAGAGTGTGTGGAGGCTTCACAGAGGCCACCTAACTAATACCTCCAGAAGTTGAAAAAACCCCAACGTTTGGGACAGAAGTTCCGCTGGCTGCTGGCAAAGTCCTACTGTGGCAACAAGCTCAAAAGTCAAGTAATTAAGTGGCAACCTGCCTAGGCAAAGGAAACAAAATAAACAGAAAAATTCAACATTAGAATCATATTTGGGGGGCAAAGAGGATCAAAGCATGGAACAGGAGGAGGACTGTGAGGTCAGAACTCCTGCACCAAAAACCCCAAATGAAAATACAAGCTGGCTACAGGCCATAGAGGACCTTAAGAAACAGATAAGAGGGGAAGCTAGGTGGTGCAGTGAGTAGATCGTTGGCCCTAGAGTCAGAAGGACCTGAGTTCGGATCCAACCTCAGACACTTAACGCACACACAAACAAAAACCTAGCCATATGACCTTGGGCAAGTTACTTAACCCCAATTTCTCTCCAAAAAAGCAAAAGAAAAAAGAAACAGATAAGAGAAGTGGGGGAAAAATTGGTAAGAGAAATGAGAAAGATGCAGGAAAAGTATGAAATGAGGGTCAACAGGCTGATTGAGGAAAATAACACCTAAAAAATAGACTAACTCAAATGGCAAAAGAGGCTCAAAAAGGCAATGAGGAGAAGAATGCTTTAAAACGCCACATTTGCAATATGGAAAAAGAATCTAAAAGCTCACTGAGGAGAATCATTCCTTCAGAATTAGACTGGAGCAAATGGAAGCTAGTGACTTTATGAGGACTCAAGATGCTGTTAAGCAGATCCAAACAAATGAAAGAATAGAAGGCAATGTTAAATATCTCGTGGGAAAAACCACTGACATGGAAAATAGATCCAGGAGAGACAATCTAAAATTTATTGGCCTACTGAAAACCATGATCAAAGAAAGAATCTAGAAACCATCCTTCAAGAAATTCTCAAGGAAAATTGCCTGGATGTTTTAGAACCAGAGTGCAAAATAGAGATTGAAAGAATTCACAGATCACCTCCTGAAAAAGATCCCAAAAAGGAAACTCCTAGAAATATTGTAGCCAGGTTCCAGAATTCCCAGATCAAGGAGAGAATATTACGAGCAGCCAGGAATAAACAATTTCAATATTGTGGAAACACAATAAGGATAACACAGGATCTGGCAGCTTCTACACTGAGGGATCGAAGGGCATGGAATATGATACTCTGCAGGTCAAAGGACCTGGGATTAAAACCAAGAATCACCTACCCAGCAAAACTGAGTATCATGTTTCAGGGGAAAATTTGGTCATTCAGTGGAATAGAGGACTTTCAAGCATTCTTAAGGACAAAATAAGAGTTGCATAGACAATTTGACATTCAGATACCAGAAGCAAGAGATGCTTGAGAACATAAACAGGGAAAAGAAATCAAAAGGAACTTATCAAATTTGAACTATTTACATGCCTACAGGGAAAAAACAATAACAGTAACTGATGAAACTTTTCTCAGTATTAAAATAGTTGAAGAAGGGTATATGGGCATATGAATACATATGTGAATGTGTGTATATATGTTTTCAGGTATACATAGATAGAGGGCACAGGTCAAATTTAATAGGAGGGGATGATACTTAAAAGTTGAGGTTAAGAGGTGAGAGAGAAATGTGGTGAGGGGGAATGGGGAGAGACAGTGGGGTGAACTGTCTCATGTAGAGGAGGCAAGGGAAGGTGGTTGCAGGGGAAGGGAGGAACAGGAAGCCAAAAAGGCAAAACCTTATTCTCATTGAATTTGGACCAGGGAGAGAATTACATGCATACTAAATAGGGTGTCCCACCCTACAGGAGTGTGGTGGTTGGAGGGGGAGGTGGATGTGGGAAGGTGCTAGAGAGAAGGCAAGCTAGGGGGGAGGGAAGTTGGAAGTACCCACTTTTGAAAAGGGAGAGGATCAAGGTGGGGAGTGGACCAGGTGGAAGGTGGGATGGGAGGGAGCAAAATATAGTTAGTCTTTTACAATATATTTACTATGGTAATGTTTTGCATAGCTACACATGTACAGCATATACTGAGTTGCTTATCTTCCGTTTAAAATCAAATATATACGTAAAGACTATGATTAATACTATTTTGCATATAATTGGGAGATAATATTTGCAGGTAATGGGTCATGGGGATTCACCTCGACCTACTGAAAAAGTCGAAGGTGATATGGGAGAAGAGATGGGAGAGAGCAGATTGGTTGAGGGGATATCCTGTGGGACTGCTATTCTGGGGTGGTGGGTAGGGGGAAAATGGGGAAAAAATTGGAACTCCAAATCTGACTGAAATGAATGATGTAAACCAGAAGTGAATAAAGCATTTGAAAAAAACAAATATATATATGTATATATATATATATGTAATTATATATATATATATGTAATTATATATATATATGTAATTATATATATATATGTAATTATATATATATATATATATAAAATTGGGAAATGTTAACAAAATAAATGAAAATATGGGAATCAGCTCAAAAAAAAAAAGAAAATTATAGACCAAGTTTCCTATTGAATATCGATGCTAAAAATTTCTTTTTAATGCTAGGAAAGTGATTACAGCAACATATCACAATGATCATATACTGTGACCAGGTGGGATTTATACCAGGACTGCAGAGTTGGTTAAATATTAGGAAAAGTATCAGCATAATTAACCAATGGTCAGAAAGGGGTTAAAGGGGACACTTTGCTGCCACTGAGTGAGTTGGCACTGTTTGTGACTCTATTGCCCATATGTAGTCCTGAGTCACAGTTTCAGGGTGTAGAAAAATGCCAGTACTTAGGGATAATGGAAGATAGGAGACCTGGTAATAGTTCAAGGCCAAGAGGAATGCTAGTGCTTGTGGCCACAAAGGAATGGGGACCCTTCTGGTTATACACCAGGGCTCAGACCAAGAAAGCAGTAATCATTCCTTTCCCCTATGTCTCCCCACATCATACCACTTTGGAAGCACTGAAAACCTATGTACCCCTAGAACTAACTCTGAAAACAGTAGCAGGGATGAAGCAGGGGCAGTGACCTAGTTGAATTTTCCTAAGACTCCACTCCAAACAGTTTTCAAAATAACAACTCAAGTCAAATTTTGGAGTGAGAGAAGACAACAAAAGGTCAGAATGAGACATTTTTCTGGTCTACAAAAACTTGAGTCTTCAGGGGAAGTCTCTGACACTGGATCAGAGGCCTGATCCAAACCCGTTTAATAAGTAGTGTCAACAGCAGTTGCTGCAGCAGCTTTTGGAGCTCACAGTCCAGACGTGGTAGGGGGTTGGACAAATGGTCAGACAGAGATTACAGGGGCCTCTTTGCTGGCACTGATTGGCAACTCATTGACCATATGTAGTTCTATGTCTCAGTTCTAGGGCAGAAAGGAGCACTGATGATCAGTCAACAAAGGAACAGAAGCCCTGATCCAGATCCAAAGCAAGAAGGAGCATTAGTGCTGGTGATTGCAGGGGAATAGGGGCCCTTCCTGGGTGAAGACCTGATCATAGGCCAGGCAAGCAGGGCCAATACCTCCCCTACCTTACCACTGTGAAAATAGTGAAATAGCAAACCCCTCCCCCCAAAAAAAAACTATCTCTGAAAACAGCAACACAATAAAAACTGAAGTTTGAGACAGTACTTCCTCATCTCCAGTTGAGCAGAGCCGAATTTCAACATAAAGTTCAAAGTCAGGAAATAAGCTTGAGAAATGAACAAACAAGAATTTAAGAATATGACAATAAAAAGCTACTACAAGTAGCAGGGAAGACCAAGACATAAACTCAAAAAAAAAAAAAAAGACTACAATGTGAAAAGGCCTCAAAGCAAAACCTCAGAGAAAAATGTTAATTAGACACAATGCTAGCAAAACTTCCTGGAAGAGTTCAAGAAAGAGATTAGAGAAGCAGAGTGGCAGAGCCAAGATTGTGGAATAAAAGCAGGAACTTGCTTGAGCTCTTGCACCAACCACCTCCAATACCTGTAGAAAAATTACTCCAAACAAATTTTAGAGCTACAGAATCCACAAAGTAACACAGAGAAACAAATCTCCCACTGAAGAAAGGCTGGAAGGCCAACAGAAAGGGTCTATCACACTGGGCTGGCAGCCAAACACAGTCCCACATGTTCTGCACTGGCCCAGTCTTGCCACCCAGACTGGCCAGAACATAATTCAGGAGAGTGAATCACAAGCATTTTTGGCAGTTTCCAGACTTCTCAACCAATAAATGCCAAAGAGAAAGTAAAAGGTCAGTGGGGAACCCTGTTGAACCAGAGTGAGAAAAAAGCACAGACCCCTGACCCCCAGGGTGAGAGGTGGTGGTGGTGGGATGGCTGTAGCTGCTTCTGCTTGGCTGCTTCTGGAGCTCCTGACCTGTAGATCTCAACCATTGAGAAGGTAATTACTCTTGCTTTGACCTGCTTGGATTTGGGTTGCAGTCTTGGGTGGTGGTCCTGGGTTAATGTGCTTAGTGTGCCAGAGAGAGGGGTGGCTGTAGAGAGAGTGCCCACCTTAAGGCTCTGACAGCAGCTCTGACATCAACAGCAAAAACCCCAACAATTTGGGACACAGTTCTCTCCACTCTGGAAACAGAGTTCTACTGTGGCAAAAAGCTCAAAAGTCAAGTAACTGCCAAGCAAGATGAACAAACAAAGGAAGCACAATCAGAACATAGAATCTTTTTGGGGGGACAAAAAGGATCAAAACATGGAAACAGAAAAAGACAAAAAAGTCAAAACTCCTGCATCAAAAGCTTCCAAGAAATGATAAACTGGTTGCAGGCCATGGAGGAGCTCAAGAAGGATTTTGAAAATCTAGTAAGAGAAGTGGAAGAAACATTGGGAAGAGAAACGAGAATGATGCGAGAAAATCATGAAAAGCGAGTCAACAGCCTGACTGAAGAAAATAGCATCTTAAAAAATAGACTAACTCAAATGGCAAAAGAGGCCCAAAAAGCAAATTAGGAGAAGAATGCCTTAAAAAGCTAAAGTGGCCAGATGGAAAAGGAATTTTAAAAACGCACTGAAGAGAATATTTTTTTTTCAAAATTAGATTGGATCAAATGGAAGCTGAAGACTTTATGAGAAATTAAGATACCATGAAAAAGATACAAACAAATAAAAAAAATAGAAAGGAATGTGAAATATCTCATTAGAATAACTACTGATCTGGAAAATAGATCCTAGAGAGATCATTTAAAAATTATTGAACTACCTGAAAGCCATGATAAAAAAAAGAGCTTAGAAATCATGCTTCAAGAAATTCTCAAGGAAAATTGCCCTGATATTCTAGAACCAGAGGGCAAAATAGAAATTGAAAGAATTCACTGATCGCCTCTTGAAAAAAACACCCCTCCCCCCCCCAAAAAAAAACCCTTGGAATATTATAGACAAATTCCAGAGTTGCCAGGTCAAGAAGAAAATATTACAAGCAGTCAAGAAGAAACAATTTGATTATTGTGGAAACACAATCCGGACTACACAAGATCTAGCAGGTTCTACACTAAGGGATGAAAGTGCTTGAAATAAGATATTCTGGAGATCAAAAGAGCTGGGATTAAAACTAAAAGTCACCTACCCAGCAAAACTAAGTATAATGCTTCAGGGGAAAATAATGGTCATTAAATGTAATAGAGGACTTTCAAACATTCTTGATGAAAAAACCAGAGCTGAACAGAAAATTTGACTTTCAAATATAAAAATCAAGAGAAGCATGAGAAGGCAAACAAGAAAAAAAATCGTAAAATACTTATCAAAGTTGCACTATTTACATTCCTACATGTAAAAACAATAATTTCAACTCATGAGATTTTTCTCAGGATGAGAATAGTTGAAGGGAATCTATAAGTATACATATGTATAAATATGTGTGTGTGTGTGTGTGTGTGTGCGTGTGTGTGTGTAGGAGGGTGTAAATGTGTGTATGTGTGTGAGAACTGAGGAGAGAGAATTTAATAATTATTGTACTACCTGAAAAGTATGATCAAAAAAAGATCCTAGACAATATATTTCAAGAAATTATCTGGGGTGGAGTCAAGATGGCAGAATAGAAACAGGACTTCCTCCGCAGGGTTCAGGCTTTCACCTCTTCCAATTCATGTAAAATGGCACTGAACAAACTTTGTAGCTACAGAACCCACAAAATGACACAGAGAAGCTAACCTCCTGCTGAGGACAGCAGAGCAGGCCAGCAGGAAGTGGCCAGCTCAGCAGGTTTTAGCCTCATGGCAGGCCTGAGCAGCTGCAGGCTGAAGGGACTTCAGATCACTGTGGCAGTTTCCAGAATTATCAACACATAGATGCTGAGAACAAAGTGAGAGGTCGGCACAGTATGGACTTTGGGATCCAGTAGTTTGGGAGTGCTATCCAGCCTTTATTCCCTGGAGGGAGAAGCCACTGAGGAACCATGGCCATGCAGCCACCACCATGTGGGAGCTTCAGCTCCAGGCTTCCAGATTGTAGGGGGACCAAACAACCAGTCTTAAGGGTAATCAGTCTTGCTTTAACCTGCTTGGATCTGGATTGTAGGCTAAGGTGGAGGTCCTGGGGTGTGTGACCAGCTTGCCAGAGTGTATGGAGGCTTCAGAGAGGGCACCCAACTAATGGTTTTGGCAACTGAGAAAACCCCAGCAATTTGATACAAACCTCCCCTATCTGGTAGCAGAGTCCTACTGTGGCAAAAAGCTCAAAAGTCAAGTAATTGAGTGGCAAAATGAGCAGGGAAAGGAAGCAAAGCAAGCAGAGCAATCCAAATTTACACTCCTATTTTGGGGACAAAAAGGATCAAAGCATGGAACAGGAGGAAGACAGTGAAGCCAGAACTCCTGCACCAAAAGCTTCCAAGAAAAATATGAGCTGGTTACAGGCCATAAGAAGGACCTTAAGGGGACCTTAAGAAGGATTTTGAAAACCAAATAAGAGAAGTGAAGGAAAATTTGGGAAGAGAAATGACAATGATGCAAGAAAATTATGAAATGAGAGTCAACAACCTGACTGAAGAAAATAACACCTTAAAAAACAGACTAACCCAGATGGCAAAAGAGGCTCAAAAAGGCAATGAGGAGAAGAGTACCTTAAAAAGCCAAATTTGCAAGATGGAAAAAGAATCTTTAAAGCTCATTGAACAGTATTCCTTCAAAATTAGATTGAAGCAAATGGAAGCTAGTGACTTTATGAGAAATAAAGATGCTATTAAATAGATCCAAAAAATGAAAAAAAATAGAAGGCAATGTGAAATATATCATTGGCAAAACGACTGACCTGGAAAATAGATCCAGAAGAGATAATTTAAAAATTATTGGACTACATGAAATCTATGATCAAAAAATGAACCTACAAATCATCCTTCAAGAATTTCTCAAGGAAAATTGCCCTGATTTTTAGAATCAGAGGGAAATGGAATCACAAGGAACTTATCAAAGTTGAATTATTTGTGTTCCTACATGGAAAAACAACAATTGTAACTTAGGAAACTTTTCTCAGTATGAGAATAGTTGAAGCAAATAGAAATTTATATACACACACATATGTCTATACGGGAGGGTGTATGGGCATATGAATATATATGTGAGTGTGTGTATATATGTCTATAGGTATACATAGGTAGAGGGCCCAGGACCAATTTAATAGGAAAGGATGATACCTAAAATGTGAAATTAAGAGATGAGAGGGGAATATAATGAGAGGATATGGGGACAGACAGAATAAGGTAAATTATCTCATATAAAAGAAGCAAGGGAATACTGTTACAATGGAGGGGAAGAACAGGAAGGCAAAAGGGAATGAGTCAACCTTATTCTCATTGAACTTGGCTTAGGGAGGGAATGACATACACAGTAAATACGGTATCTCACCCTACAGGAGAGTAGGGGGAAGGGGATGAGAGAGGGGATGATGGAAAGGAGGGCAGACTGGGGGAAGGGAAAATGGAAGCATCCACTTTTGAAAAGGGACAGGATCAAAGTAGAAGATAGAACAAATGGGAGGTGGGATAGGAGGGAGTGAAATATAGTCAGTCTTTTAGAATATATCTGCTATGGAAATGTTTTACATAGCTACACATATACAACTTATATTGAATTGTTTACCTTCCCAGTAACTATGGGTGACAAGGGAGGAAGGGAATGAATCTAGAATTCAAAGTTTTAAAATCAAATGTTTAATATATGTGTGTGTATACTATTATTAATATTTTACATGTAACTGGGAAATAAGATATGTAGGCACTCAGGCATAGAGATCCACCTTGCCCTACTAGAAAGTTGGAGGGGTTATGGGGGAATATATTGGAGGGAGAAGATTGGAGGAGGGGATGTCCAGTGGGATCATTATTTTGGGGTGGTGGGTAGGGGGAAATGGGGAGAAAATTTTTAATTCAAAATCTTTTGGAAATGAATGATACAAACTAGAAGTTTTTAAGCATTTGATAAAGTAAAAAAAAAGAATTTATCAGGGAAAAGAAATACATCTTATAAGAATTGAGAGGAGATTAATCATTATGGTAAAGGAAGAGTGAGAAATAAAAGATAACATCATTTTTTAAGCTTAGGTGACTGAAAGTAGCAATGCTGTCAAGAGAAATAAACAGTCACGACAAGTAGGTTTTAAAGAAACAATTGTGAATTTGAATTGTATACTCAAACACATGTAGATAGTGTTCTAGCAGGCAACTGGCACATGATTTTGAAGCTCTGTAGGAGATGTCATAACTCTCTCTCTCTCTCTCTCTCTCTCTCTCTCTCTCTCTCTCTCTCTCCATATATATATTTAGAAGTCAAATGCACAGAAGTTCTACTTAAATCCAAGGGAATAGATAAAATCCTTAATTAGGAGAAGAGAAAAAAATACTTGGAAGATTGCCAATATTTTGCGGCAGAGGAAAGATTAGGAACTAGTAAAGAAACAAAGAAGTAGCTCACAAAGTATGATTGCAGAAAGACAAGGAAAAGGAGAATGTTATGAATGAGGAAGTGGTCAACAGTGGTAAATGTTGCATGTAGGTTAATGAGGATTAAAAGGGAAAAAAAGGTATGTGGCATTAAGGAGGTTACTGGTGACATGTACAAAAACAATTTCAGTTCCATGTTAGGAACTAGAATCCAAGTTGCTCAGAGCTCAACATTGGGAGCTAACGTAGTGGAAACAGGCAGATGAGATGACTTTCTCAACATTTGGTGGTGAAAGGAAGAGATAAGAGACAGGATAATGAAAGGTTCCCAGAGCAGAAAATGGAATTAACAATACCATATGCATGTTTATTTTACAGAATGGAAAATGCCAATGGAGAGTGAGAGACTGATGAGTCAAGACTGAAAACAGTTGATGAAGTTTGTGGTTGTATCTTTCCAAGCAAAGTCATGGAGTTTAACATATGTGATGTGGTCACAACACATTGGTTATGGCTGGGCCTTTTCAGTCACACCTGGCCAGAGAGATAGTGCCAATCAGAGGTGTCAGTAGAATATGAATTATAGCAATATTTAGTCTTAATGTGCAGTGGAAAATTCCACTTACTTAGATTCAAGAAGGAAAACAAACATTTAGAAGCAATAGATATTGATCGTTCTGGATATTTGTTCCATAACTATTGCTTACTTCACATGATGATGAGCAAATATGAATGCCAGGTTTTCCTCTTCATTATTATTAGTGGATGGGCAGCTTCAGTTGTGAGTCAAATGTGTTCAGATTGGGAGAAAATGTTCTTTTCCTAGTGTGCTTATGGCAGAACAGACACACCTTGTCCCCTTAAGAGTCGGTAGCCAAAAAGGTTTGCCAAAAAGCTTTTCTAAAGGAAACTTGAGAAATTCAGTAAGAGAGAGCATAAACAGAGGGAATGGGACCTGAAAAGAGGGCACCTATTCCCAAGTTAGATGGGGATCATATGGGGAAAACAGAATAGTACTTTAATTTTGGAAATGCTGTTTATTCTTTGGATAGAGACAAACATCTTTGCAGGCTGGTTCTGAGACAAATAAGCTATATAATAGTCACAATTAAAATAACAACCAATGCCATCAAAGGTTAACCCATAATCAGGTATATACTGGTCAATTTTTAACAACTAGCTCTCCACCCCCTCCAAAAGAAAGCACACATGACACACTTTTAATTTTATTCTGCATTATTTTAATATTTTCCTCCATCATTTTCTTAAGTCTAAACAATCAACAAAACATTAAATCAAGCCATGGTTTATAGCATTTGATGATTTCTGAGGTATACATGTTTATACTGAACATTTAGTGAGATCTAGTGAGTTAGTTCATGCTGGCTCCAGTATATCCTTGCATGTTATGGTAAGTCGAATAGGGGAAGCAGCAATAGTAAAGTAAGAGAATGGCAGGAAAGTTGATGGCTCTTTTGAAGACCTGGAAGGAAACCTAAAAAACTGACCAGTTAGCTCTTGTAATAACCCTGATTAGCACCCTGGCCATTGTAATGATATGATTCCTATGATTCTAAGAAATAGATGGGGTGGCATGGGGTTACAGACTGGTCTTACTTGATACCATTATCATGATCAATTTGACATGGGTTAGAGGAACAAATGGAGCTGCTTTATATTAAGGCAAGATAAATAAGAGCAAATAAGAAAAACCAACATTTCATCTGATAGAAATGCTTCAGAGCAGATGATACCAACTACTAAAGTGGGCAAACCACAAGGATTCATGAAATACAATGAAGGCATGAAACCTTTCATTATGTACCACTATTGTATCATAACAAAATTGGGAACAGATCTCACCAGTTATAAGCAAGGAAGTTTTCATGATTTTCTTTTAATGACACTCTCACCCCAAGAGATGCAGCAATGTATTGCTAATGCTCTAGGGGGGGCATGCAAAGATCTGCATTTCTACATCGAGATTAGATGAATTAAGAGAAGAAATTGAGAAGTTATTTGAATCTGAAGAAGGGGAAGCTGACTATGAAGTCACTGAAAAACCTTCACTTAATGCAAGCTCTAGAAATCATACACAATAACAAAAGGCATGACAAACACAACTCTAATATCTCAAATTATTTTGAAAAAGCAATGAACATAACTTAGACTAGAATTCTGAAAAGCTCTTTTATGAATTTGATGGCATTAATACAAAACAGACCATTATACTAAAATAGGGTCCTTTGAAAAAGGCTTGTATCTGTTATAACCATCATCAGTTAATATTCTCCTCTAGCATTTGAAGGGAAATTGGCATCATAAAGTCCTGAGTACTTATAATCAGTTCAACTAATAGTTATTAATCATTCTGCCTTAAAGTTCTATAACATTTATACAGTCTTTGTTGGTTATAACTTTTCTTACTCATTTCTGTAGCCATGGATTATGCATGTACTAGAAAAAAATATAATAAAATAGACCCAAATCTTAGTAAAAGGGCTAGAGTACTTTATGTTCACACATGTAAATGGTGAGCCTAACGCCAACATTTTCTTAGTTCAGGTTTGATTTGGGGGCACGTGGATAATACCTATAGGTAAAGCACTTGTGTCAGGTGCAATTACAAATATCTCATTTGATATTCAGAACAGCCATGGGCCAAGGTAAGTGTAATTTTATTATTATTCCCATATAGTTGAGGAAACTAAGGGAAATAGGAGATAAATGATTTTCCCTAATTCACATAGCTACTAAGATTTGAGGCTGGATTTGAACTCGTTTCTTTCTGATTCCAGACCCAGCTCTCTATACTTAGACACTCTATACTACTTAGCTACTTCAATGAATAATTGACAAAAAAAGAGGTTTACTTTACTCTAACTCAGTAAGAACATGCAACAAGGACACTGTATCTTCAGGTAGACTTGACCCCCCCCTCTGCCTCACAAAAATGCATCTCATCAGCAGGTTGTCAGGATATGGTGTTCATAGGTAGTCACCAAGTCTTCGATGCCTGTACTCCCTGTGGTTGGGAATTTTTTATGTGTTTAGATTACTAGGAAGTTACATAAGACAAGTGAAGAACAATCAATTCCTAAGAACAACTGTGTCTTATTTTACAGAATGCTCCCACCATACTTCAGGAAAGATGGATGAAGGGCTCACCTCAATGTTGAGAATAAAGGAGAAACTATGGTGGCCTATTGCAACCTGGAAATTTTTCTCTATCTGAAACACATCACCAATACAGTAATGTCAAGAGCAACTGGGATAAAAACATTATGTTTCAGGGACACAATTCAATCCCACATGCTATAGAGTTCTGCCTACTGTGGGCATACCTCAAGCCTGAGTCCTAGGCCCTATTCTTTTTTCTCTCTATTACCTCCCATTTAGAAAGCTCATCAGTTCCCAAGGACTAAAGCATCATTTTTACACTGATGATTTCCAGATCTATTTATCAAGCCCTAGAAATTCTTCTGACCTCCAGTACAACATTAGCAGTCGCCTATTTAACATTGTGAACTATATGTCCTGTAAGCATCTCAAAGTCAACAAGTCCAAAACAGAACTCATTATATTTTCCTCCAAACTCACCTCTCTTCCCAACTTTTATATTACTTTTGAGGGCAATACCATCTTTCTAGTCATGAATTTTGGTATGATCATTGACTCTTCTCTTGCACTCATTCCACAAAGCAAAATTTACAATCTCTTTCTGTACAATAACTCTCACATGTTTCTCTATCTCTCCACTCACAAGACCACCACCTAGTTTGGGCCCTTATCATCTCTTGTCTGGACCATTATGTCGTCAAAGACAATAATATTCTAGTTGGACTCCCTTACTCAAATCTCTCCCTATTCCTATACATCCTCCATAAATCTGCCAAAATGAACTTTATTAATCCTTAGTCTGACCATTTGACCCAACTCATACCCACCAACAAATTCAAATAGCTTCCCAGGAAAAATATAAACTTTGCTGTTTGATATTCTTCTCTAGCATTTGAAGGGAAGTGGGTATATATATATATATATATATATATATATATATATATATATATATATATATATATATATATTCCATCCATATAAATGGATAGATAGATAGATAGATAGATATAATAATATATAATAGGTAGATAATAAAAACTTTGTAAAGTACTTACTATTTTTCAGGCATCATACTGAGTATTGGGGATACAAATTAAAGCAAATAATACATAACCCTTTACTCTAGGAGCTTATATAAAATGGGAGAAAACAAAACATGCTGATATCTCACCCCATTTCCCTCTGGCTTAGCACCGCTGCTCTGCATTGCTTAGACTGCTGCCCCAAGCAGAGCATGTTTCTGTTGTCCTATAGCTCCATCTTCTCTGTATGTGAAGTCAAAGGAGTAGGGTAAGTTGAATTCTGTTCTTTGTTGACATAGAAAGACAAGAGGAGGGAAGAAGCAAAGCATGCCAGCAGAGATTTAGAGTGGCAACATTGGAATTAGTTTGTGTACTTGAGTACAAGTCAGTTGTTGTGTCCCACCAGGATGTGGGGGCTAGTGGGGTGAGATGGGGGACTGGTGGAGCAGGGATTTCTAAAAGAGAGTGTTAGAGATTAGCCTTCTATGCTATTAGTCTTTGGAAAGATTCATCATAATAGATTCAATTATTTCTGTTGTGAAGGTCAAAAATTCTGCTGTCACAATTCTTATTACTCTCTTGAATCATCCATGAATATCCTGCTGTGGTGCCATGCTATCTACAGGGGTCCTACATGGGAATTACGGGGTTAAAACAAAGGATTCATTAGGATTCTTGGTGTTCTAATCTGTAAGGACAGCTGCAAGTGATTTACTTCACATGATTCTCATTTCAAAAAAGTTTTGACATGTTAGAACTAAAGGATATGTCTGGTCCTCCATCTTGTTTGTAATATGTTTGAGAAATTTGCCATAGAAATCTTAATCCATGCTTTTGGAAGTATATATGTACCACAAAGGATTTCACAAGTATTTTAAATAAAATCTTCTGATTGGTTGTTGTCCTTCGTTCTTGGAGAGGACCAAAATGACATCACTATGCTAGAGTCAAATTTCAATGTGTCTGACTGTGGCTGGTCAGACCAATACAAAATTGGAATGTTCTACCACAGGTCTGCCACAAATAGTCCGTGTGAACATTTGGGGTGGTTTTTCTAAATGTATGCATCCTGCATTTTCTTTGAGCTGTTTCAATTTTGCTTTGTTGATAGAGCACAGTACCTTCTCTGACATAAGCATGCCATGCTGAGTGGTCTTGTGTCTGTGTCTCCTATGTCTCAGAATCAATTCCAAAGTGCTTAAGAGTGAGTGTGATTCAGCCATGCTAGGAAACTGCAAAAGCTGGAGATCACCTGGCAGGATAAGGTACCAGATTAAAAACTTCTAAAATGTAAGAAAAGACTAGTTCTATCATCCTCAGGCCACAAGAGAAAGCTTTACATTAACTTGCCAAAAACGGAAGAGAATCAATAAATAATTCGTACAGTGCATAATTAAACCTCTACAAAATTTAACAAGTGTTTTTGGAATAAGTAGATATCACTTCACTGAGAAACAAATAATGATAACAAGCACACATCATTTGGTTTATTGAATGAAACCAAATGTAGTTTATCTCCAGATGAAACCAATGAAATGGCTAAGATCCAATATTATCAAAAACCCCTTCAAAGGTGACCCATGAATTCTGCCAATTATTTGTCAATGGAGAAGCAAATGACTAAGTTAGTCATATTTCTTTGTGGAAAGCATATTTAGATGGCAGGTCACTGACATCAGAAATTACAGGATTATTCTTAAGGAGCCTGGATTTAGTGATCAATGTTGATTAAGTAGTGAAAAAAAAAAAAAAACTGTAAGACACAGCAGACTCCAAAAACTTAGAACCTGTCAAATACCTAGCAAGATATGACCTGATTGCTAGAAGCTCATTATAATTCAAGAACTAATGAAATAGCACATATACAAATACATACCTCAAAATTTGCCAGAGAACTCAATAGATACACTTTATTGCAAGTGTATGATTATCACAGACTGAATTGCTAAATATAATCACCCAGATGTAATACTGACCCATGAAATTTCAAGAGCAGCACTTTAAATTTGTAATACTGCATTTGGTGGTACTTTCCCAACCGTCATTTTCACTGGCATATTGGGTCCTTAGAGCTCATTTTTTTCACTCACAAACAAATCAGTCCTATCCCTAAGGAACTGTGAATTCTAATTTTGTTGCTTGAGCTTCTTTCCATGGTTCATCCACCACACCAATATAAATTAACCAGTTGATATTAATTAACTTTTATAAAAATATATGGTCTTGATTCCAGGTACAAGAAGCAGGGTTGGTCTTAGCAGGAGGCAGAGATATATCTTCATAAGAGACTGGAACTAAAGACCGATACTGGTGGTGTTTTACTACTTACCTGTTCTGGTAAGCAAGGTTGTCAGGACTATCACTTTTGTTGGCCCCAACTTTATGATGCTAGGCTATTTCTTCTTCTCCTTTCTCTTGTCCTAAGACATTTCCTTTGCTCCTCTCCGTGGGTGTACTTTTCCAACTATTCCCTTGTCCCCTCCCCTGTAAAGGAGTTGTTTTTCTTTCAAATCAGGGTATGGAACAGCTCCCACATCTCAGTCAGCTAGTCACAGATTCTTTCAACCAAACTTCTGACTCATTGCCTGGAGAGAAAGATGACACTTTATCTCTGCTATCTGTTCTGGGAAGTTATAAAACAGATCAATAATTCTCTTTTATAGCAGTGAGTCCCCCAGATAGAAAAATACATTGGTAAAATATAGCAATTGGTATATTTGGTATTGGTAAATTGGTATTCTTGGCAAACAATAATTGATAAAATTTTTGTCTCCTCTCATTCACTCCCTTACTGTCTCTGCTACATTTGTGCAATGATATATCCAGTTAACTATGAAATGGTTAACCATATTTCTCATAATAACTGGCCTAAATAAAAGGAAACAGAAAAGTAAATAAACTCTTAAAAATAGAGATAACTTTCAGGAAATAGGGACACCCTCTCCCAGAAGAAAGGGGAAATGAAGAGCAAAAGCGGGGGGAGAGAGAGGTATACATTTTTGTGAGAATATAGTGTAAAGAGGATAGGGGTGGGGGGAGGCAGGTAGGTGGCACAGTGAATAGAGCACTGGCCCTGGAGTCAGGAGGACCTGAATTCAAATTAGGCCTCATACACTTAACACTTATTAGCCATGTAACCTTGGGAAAGTCACTTAAACCAATTGCTCTGCCCTCTCCCCTCAAAAAAAAAAAAAAAAGCTAACAAAAAAAGACCATAAGGGTAGAGGGTGGTTCAGTGGCATAGCCCATTCTAACATCCCTAAACTTTGATCTGCTCTTCTTGTAGTCTGTCAGTAAGAATGTCACAGAGTATGGGGTGTTCAGGGAGGAGTAGCACCTCTGCTGTCAGGACTTTCTGAACCCTTTTCAGCACTGCATTCCTCCTTTGGTGTCCACCTGACATCAATTCTCACCTGACTCCAAGAAGCTTTAGCATGCACAGCAGTCACACTGCAGTAAACCATTTCTGATAACAGGCTAAACCAGGGAACCATTGAACCTCAAACCCATCGATGAGTTAGGGGAGTGTCTACCCCAAGCATGTGAAGATTTCCCCCAGAAGAAGGAACAGATGTGGACAATTTGTTCCAATGGGTATGGACAGTGGAAGCAGACACTATGAAATGGGTAGAGCTTGGTTAGATATTAAAGACACTGAGGTCACCTTGTCACATCCTGAGCCATTAACAGTCAGCTCTGATGACTCTGGAAGAGAGAATAAAGCTGATGACTTTTGCAACTCTGCCTCATTTAAATCCAATTCGCATACAAGTCAAGACATTACTCCATGGTATCACTGGTCTTCTTTGAAAGTGAAGGACCAATTACAACAACAACACAGATGTCATGGCTGCCACTGTACTCCTTGTCTCTTGCTACCTCAGTCTCCAGCTATATGCCTTGTCAAAGTAGCTTTGAGGGAAGTCTCTCTTCTGTGTGCTTGCTTCTCAGGCCTAAAATGTTTTGTTTTGTTTTGTTTTTTCCCGAACTACTCCTTTGGTGTGATTTCTTTTCCCGCAATCTCTTAAGATGGTGGGAACCATCTTCTCAAACTCCAGTCTTCCTCAGTCACTGAGATAGGGCAGATGCCCAGGAGCACGAATGAACAAGAATAAAAGATGCCGTCAAAGAAATGTTTAATTTGATAAAGAAGATAAGCTGATGACATAGATAGGATGAGGGCTATCCCCTGGATACTCTGTGTGTTCTTCTGGTAGCCTAGAAACATAAAGAAAAAGTGTGTAAGGTCCTTGCATGTTGGATGGATTCTTTTGGTGAACTTATGGGAGGGAATGGAAAAAAGTCACAGAGGAAGGGCTTGTATAAAAGAGTTGTGAAAGGAGGTATCTCATAATATCTCATAGGATCATGGATTATCAATTTAGAGCTGAAATGGAACTCAGATCCCATCTAGTACAACCCATTCATTTTATGGAGAAGAAAGCAGAGACCAGGAAGGTCAAGTCATTTTCTCAAGGCTTTTCCTAGGTCATAAGAGTGACAAAATCACCAGTCTACTTACATTTAGATTAATGGAGTATCTAGCTTACTGTATTGAACATAGGAGGTATTTAATATGTGCTTATTGGACTGGATTGATAAAAAATAGTGTTAAAGCTTATTTACTGATTTTATTATTATAATAATTCTTAATTTACATTATTTTCCATAACCTCTTTCTCTAGGTCACATTGAGAGTGAATGAGTGAGAAAGAGAGAGAGAGAGAGAGAGAGAGAGAGAGAGAGAGAGAGAGAGAGAGAGAAACTATCCTACGTATTCCTATATGATCTGGGACACTCAGTGATCTTTTGTCAAGGGTAATCTTGCTTTTGATTAACCATACTTTTGAGATGTACTAGGAGGGAAAAAAACTAAAATGAAAATGTCAGGCTTTATATGTGGGCAGAAGAAGGAGAAGCAAGCAATAATGTTGCCATTATGATACAGTGAAAGAAACACTTGGGACTTTGCATGTACTATTTTTTCTTCCTGTCAAAATGTATGTTTTTTTTTTCTTTCACAGGGATGAAGAGGGAATTTTTTTCTTTGTACACTGCATGTGGGCGTAATGGGTAAATGTTAGCTTTGTGCCCTGTTTGGGTCCATTAAAAGTTATACACCATGGCAATGTATAAACAAGAGTTGACCAAATATCCATAGCCAAGGGAGGTTTGAAGGAGCACAGGGAAATGGCACATTATGTGCCAAAATATAATTTGGGAGTTTTAATTGCCACACCACACTTTAGAGAAATTTAATACCTCCCTGAAGAATTGACCTGTTCAATCACAGATAATGTCAGACTTTTTAAATGTGTTGGTTTATTTTATTGAACTCTTTCCCTACCTCTTTTACTCTTTGTTATAAGGAATGGCTCCCTCGAGAGACAGAGAGATGGATGATACAAAAAAATTAAAGCTGTAAGTAAAATTGTCTTTAAAAAGGGAAATACTAATGGATATATTTGTGGAAAAACATAATTATATTAAGAAAAATAAGGAATGACCAGTTCATTTTGGTTGGTTAGTTATCTTAAAAGATTGGGGGCCCAGGCTTAGCCATTTGCAACAAAGTGTCTAATATTTTTCTAAGAGAAAAAGCACTTTTCATTTGCCTGCCCCAGTGTAGCTCCTTGAAGTGAGAGCCAAGTGTGGTAAAGTCAGTCCTGGAAGAACTGGCAAGCCCCAGAGGACATCAAGCCCCTAAGTGCAGGTTGTTTGTTGAAGAGCAGGTCTGGCCACCGGGATCGAGAGGTGGGGAGGTAGAGGTGTACTCTCTTTGGATCAGAGAAGGAAGTAATTTTTAGAAAAATTTAAAAGACGTATATCAAGAAAACAACTGTTTGGTTGAGCTCTGAAGTCTGCTTTAGTCGTGTAGTTGGGATAAATTTACTATAATGCTCCTAAAGAGACAGAGATCATAAAGCCAATAGAATTTGAAATTCAAAATACCATACCTGGTTGGGATTAACATGTCTTTGAAAACTGGGTACAGCACATTCTGATTCTCCCCCTCCCCCACTAGGAGGCTACCAAAAATTTTTATTTGGTTGTTAAGTTGTTTTTGTGTGAAACCATTGGGGCCACAGTAGGTACCTTTCTCATGTTTATGAGACTTAACAAATTTATTTATCTAGAGGTTATTTTTAGGTAAAAGTTCCATTTTGTCACAGCCATGATGCACGCTAAGCTTGAAATTTGAGACTAATCATTGAGCAAATCAACTTGTAAATGCTGCTAAAGCTTGCTCTGTATTTATTTTGAAAGCACAGTATGATCCTCCCCCACTCTCCACACTCTTCCCTCAGAAACATCCTGCAGAATGAATTTCAAATAGTCATAAACTGGAAGCTGAAAATATAGGGATCCAGTTGGCTAATCAAAATAAATCAATGGATCTTCACTCAAGTCTCAATGTGTAACTGGCAGACATTTCAGTATAATTGACTGACACTTGTATAAACCTCCCTTACTCCCTCTTTCCAGCTCCAAGCTGCTGAACACTTTCTCCCCCTTGCTGGTTCAGCTCCGTTTACAATCTGTGCCAAGGCTCCCTGATTATGCCTTAGACTTGGGGCTTCTCAATTTCAAAGCTATGCATACCTTTACTACCAAAGTTATGCATACCTTAATTTTTTTAAGCCAACACCATTTTCCAGATGGATCTAATCTCTTAGGACCTTTCTCAAAAAATGGTTTTTCTGTTGTCCCCTATCTATTCCTATATTTGCACTTCTTTTCCCTCTATCCCAAGCACCTGGAGTTGTTTACTTATTTGAGATAATTGCATTATTGTTCTCTCTGTCTTCTAAAACTGTTCCATCTAATAATCCTGGAGTTCAAAAAACCAAGTTCTTTCCTGAAGAAGGGCATCTCTTGTGCCACTGCAAAAGACATTTGATTCAATTCGACAAACATTCAAGTACCAAATGGGCCAGATACTGGTGCATGTATCAGACACTATTCTAGGCACTGGGAATATAAAGATTTGAAAACCAGCACAATTCCTTCTGTCAAGGAACTTACAGTGTAAATTTAAGAGGAAAGAATAAGACAGTTACAAAAATGAGTCCGATACTAATTAGACTTTGATAAAGACAAAGGTCCAGAAAAGTGTTATAAAAAAGTGTGAGAAAAGAAAAAATACATTTTAGCTGGGGGAATTTAGGAAAGTTTGATTAAGTGGCACATAATCATTGAGATTTGAGATATTTTAGTAGCCAGAGATGTGAGGGAAAATGTGTTTCAGGACTAGGAGTGGGCAGAATGCATGGATCAAGAGTGGTAGAAGAAAGGATGTGAAGAGTAAAGAGTAATCAGTAGTAGGCCAATTTACTTCCTGTGAAGAGGAAGATACTTCAGTAGGTTAGGAGAGTAAGATGACACCATCTTGCAGAGGGTCTTAAATGCCAGATGAAGTTTGTATCATGTTTTCTAGGGCAGTAGGCTTCAAACTTTTTTGATTGAGCACACTTATCAGTTTTGTTTTTTTTTAATGCGGATGTATCCACATTGTATGTATATTTATTTGTAAATCATGTACATGTACTACTGTACTAACATATTGTGTCCCTTAAAAAACATGCACAAAATAGAAATTTTTAAAAGGTGAAATTAAGATAAATTAAGTATTTTTAGAATATTACTTTAATTTTATTTATTAATGTTGCAAAAAACTGTTTTGACCTTGAGAGAAAGTGATTACATATGTTTCTCTTAGGGACACAACTCCAATGAGGCAGAGAAATGTAATCTGTCTGAAGAGACTGATGTGGATGCACAGGGAACTCCTCAGCCAGCATAGATTTTTTTTAATGTACAGAAAATGGAAACAAGACTAGGAAATATTGTTGTGACATTGTTCTACAAAAACACTGTCAAAACTGCTTAAGTTCTGAATGAGTTGAGCCTCTTAATGGAAGTTAAGGATAACACAAAAGGAATTTTTAAACATATGTGTTGGGAGAAAAAAGAAGAATTAAAGAAGAAAATAAGATCATTTTGGAGGAGGAATATGATTATTATAATAAACAACAAAGAGAAGGAAGAGCTATTCAATTGTTATTTTGCTTCTATTTTCTCTGCCAACAAAATGGACTTATTTTGGGGTTCTCCACTGGCAGGACAGAACAAACAATACTAATGGGGGGGCTGATGCCCAAGATAGATAAGGAGATAGTAAGTGTGCATCTTGCAGCCTAGTTCCCTTTGATACATTCAAGTCATCTGGCCCAGATGCACTGCAACTTCAGGTACTGAAAGAACTGACAGATATTAATGAAGAGCTACTATTAGAGATATTTGAAAGATCATAGAAGATGAGAAGGGTGACACGAGGCTTCAGAAGGAAAATATCCCAAATTTCCAAAAAGGGAAGAGAAGAGAATATGTTAAGTATAGGCAGGTCAATGGGCTTCACTTTGTTTCCTGGGAAAATTCTAGAATGATTTATTAAAGAGATATTGGCAAACTTTAGAAAGGGAAATACTGACTGCAAAAAAATAAGCATGGTTTCATCCAGATGAGGTTATGCCTGAGTAACTCAATTTCTTTTCTTGATATCATTACTAAATTAGTAAATAAGCAGAATGCTGTGGATATAGTTTTAACAAAGTTTTTTTATAAAGTATCTCATGATTCTAGAGAAAAAGTAGAGATATGGAGCAAAGAACAAATCTGTTACATGAATTGAGAACTGATTCAATGACTGCACTCAAAAAGTAATATTGAAGCAGGAAGAGGCTTCAATGGAGTACCTCAGGGATCTATGCTTCAATCCTATACTATCTAATATTTTTATATGAAGGCATAGATAGTGTGCATATCAAATTTTCAGAAAAAGTGAAACTGGAAGGGATAACAAGCATATTGTTTAACAGACTCAGGATCAAAAGTGATCTTTACAGGCAATAGCACTGTTCTAAAATTAATAAGATGAAATTAAATATAAAGTCTTAAAATGGGTAGAAAAAAATTAACTTTACAAATAGAAGATAGGGTTCTGTTACTGTGGATATGCCTTATATATATGGGCTATATTAGGTGGACTGAGGTCCCTTCCAACTCTTTTTTAAAATTTTTTTTTTACCAAATGCTTTATTAACTTCTGTTTTAGATCATTCATTTCTGACAGATTTAGAGTTACAATCATTTTCCCCCCGCTTTTCCCCTACCCACCCTGCCATAATAGCAGTCCCGAAAGATATCGCTTCCTCCAATCTGCTCTCTCCCATACCTTCTCCGATACCCTGTTCGACTTTTCCATTAGAGGAAGGTGAATCTTTGTGTCCCAATGCCTGCACATCTTATCTCCCAATTACAAGCAAAAGAGTATTAATAATAGTATTTATATATATTTGAAACACTTAATCTTAAGACCTCGAATTTCAGATCCATTTCCTTCCTCCCTTGTCTCCCATTCCCTCTGGGAAGATAAGTAATTCAGTATATGTTGTATATGTCTAGCTATGCAAAACATTATAATAGTAAATATATTGTACAAGGCTGCTTATAAGTCCCTCCCACTCATCCCACACCCCACCTTGTCCATTCCCTACATGATCCTGTCCCTCTTCTATAGGGGGTACTTCCAACCTCCCCTCCCCCCAAGGATGCCCTCCCATCCATCATCCCTCCTCTCAACCCCCTTCCCCCTATTCTGCTGCAGGTTGAGATATCCCATTTAGTATGTATGTCCCTCAGTGTACAAGCTGCCAGGTCCTGGGCTATTCTGATTGTGTTTCCACAATATTGAAATTGTTTCTTGCTGGCTGCTTGTAGTATTTTCTCCTTGATCTGGGGATTCTGGAACCTGGCTATAATATTCCTGGGAGTTTTCTTTTTGGGATCTTTTTCAGGAGGTGATCGGTGGATTCTTTCAACCTCTATTTTGCCCTCTGGATCTAAAACATCAGGGCAATTTTCCTTGAGAATTTCTTGAAGGGTGATTTCTAGGTTCTTTCTTTGATCATGGCTTTCAGGTAGTCCAATAATTTTTAAATTGTCTCTCCTGGATCTATTTTCCAGGTCAGTGGTTTTTCCCATGAGATATTTCACATTGCCTTCTAATCTTTCATTTGTTAGGATCTGCTTAACAGCATCTTGATTTCTCATAAAGTCATTAGCTTCTATTTGCTCCAGTCTAACTCTGAAGGAATGAATCTCCTCAGTGAACTTTTGAGATTCTTTTTCCATCTGGCAAATTCGACTTTTTAAGGCATTCTTCTCCTCATTGCCCTTTTGGGCCTCCTTTGCCATTTGAGTTAGTCTATTTTTTAAGGTGTTGTTTTCCTCAGTCAGGCTGTTGACCCTCATTTCATACTTTTCCTGCATCCTTCTCATTTCTCTTTCCAATTTTTCCTCCACTTCTCTTATTTGATTTTTAAAGTCCTTCTTAAGGTCCTCTATGGCCTGCAACCTGCTCATGTTTTTCCCTGGGGCTCTTGGAGCAGGACTTCTGACCTCACAGTCCTTTTCCCACTCTATGCCCCCAAAATATGAGTCTAGGGTTGCATTTTTCTGTTTCCTTTGCCTTGGCATGTTGCCACTTAATTACTTGACTTTTGGGCTTGTTGCCACAGTAGAACTCTGCCACCAGCCAGGAGAGCTTCATCCCAAAAGTGTGGGAGCGCCACTTCCGTTTCTGGCAAGCTGTAAACCCACCCACAACTTCCACCCCAGATCACAATCCAGATCCAGGGAGGTTAAAGCAATAGCGATTACCCCCCAAGACTGATCACTGGATCTCCCTACAGATCACAGGCCAGGATCTGGAGCTGCCTCTGAAAACTGCAAAATGGCGTGTCCCCTCAGCGGCTTCTAGCCCCCAGGGGAGAAAGCCGACGTGTTCCCCAAGTACTGGTCCCAAAGTCCATATGTCACTAACCTCTCACTTTGTCCTAGGCATGTCTATGTTGATAATTCTGGAGTCACCACAGCTGCTGGTGTTCTGGGGTCTCTCCAGCCAGCTGCTGGCCCTGCCACCCTGGGGCTAAAACCTCGGCTCACGGGGACCTAGGCTCCACTCAGCTTGGCTCCCTGCACTCCACGGGCTCCCAGAATGCTGCACTGGTCCTTTCTGCAGGGCTGCTGGGCTGTCCTCAGCGGGAGGTTAGCTTCTCTGTGTCGTTCTGTGGATGCTGGGGCTCCAGAAGTTGTTCAGAGTCCCCTTTTACATAGTTTGGGGGGAATCTGGGGGCAGAGTGGCTTGGATGAGCTGTTTCTACTCTGCCATCTTGGCTTCACCCCCTTCCAACTCTTAAATTCTGTGAATCTGTGATTATTTTTGAATAATCTCTGCTAATGTCCTGGTATATTGTATATTGTAAACATGTAAATGATGACTATTTGTTAATAAATAGCTATTCAGCTATTTTGATTCATGAAGCCAGCAAAGCAGTTGAACTTTTTTTGAGATACATTTAATTGAATGATACAGAATATAACAATTAAATTAGAGGTCATAATAGTCAATGAACTTAAATTTGAAATGGATGCCATGTTCTATCTATTCTACCTCATAAACAATATGAAACTAACAAACCAAGTGAATTATCTCTTATTTCAACTATATAGGAAGTTTTCAATAAAAATCAAATTTCCCTTCTTTTTGTCTGTTTCATAGATAAGTACACAGGTAACACCAACTATAACAGGTCTTCTAGCACAGGTTTTCTCTTGATCTGGGAAGACAGGAAGACAGCAATGGAGACAAGATAAGGGGTTAAACAAGCTTACTTTATTCTAGTCTAGTCTTCTCAAAGGGAGTCTGCTGATAATGGCATCATCAACTCCTACAATTTCCCTCACAGAAAAGGGAGAGAATTTAGTAGTAGCTACAACTCCTACATGTCCCCTAAGCCTTGATGGGGGCTTGGAAGCAAACACAGATGCCCCCAAAGCTTTGATGGCAGCTGATCAAGGCAGGTACATGCATTCCTGTATGCATTACCCATATCCCCACTTACTGACAATGATCACTTTATTTATAAGGCAACAGACAAAGACATTTTGCCAACATTAACCTCACAGGTTAACTTTAGCAATATTGTCATTCGATGCAAGTGTAAGAAATATCACATTATATCACCCCACATCTCACTGCATAGTCACAGGAGAACTGAATCCTGGGAGTTATTATTGGAGTTAATATCTAAAAAAAGAGTAACAAAATCTACCTCCTTACAATGTATTATTACTAAATATTTTTATATGAAAATAAAAGCAAAAAGTTCAATTTGATTGAACCATAGAGTACGGAAAAAGGAATAATGTACAACAAGCCTAGAAAAGCAGGTTAAGGACAGGTTACAAAGTTTAAATGCCTAACAGAGGAGTTTATATTTTATTCTAGTGGAAAGGAAGGCACTGAAGTTTATTGAATAAGTGGTGACCTGGTATGACTTGCACTTTAGGAAACTCTTTTTGCCAACTGCATGACAGATGTATTAGAGTCAAGAGAGATTTGAGGCAGAATGTCTAATTAAACCATTATAATAATACATCTAAGAGGTGATGAGGGTCTGAGCTACAGTGGTGGCTGTATGGGTGGTAATTGGAATTCCATTTGGAAGAAGTTGTGAAGAGAGAAACAACATGATTGGATATATGGAGTGAGTAGAAGTGATGTGTTGAAGATAATCCTGAGTTTACAAACTTCAGTGATAGGAAATATGGTTGTAACCTTGACTGAAATAGGGAAGTTCAAAAAAGATCAAGTAATGAAGTCTGTGATGCAAATCACAATCCATCTATACCTGATCATGCCACTTAAAATTGAAAGATGGTGATAGGGTTCTTCCCAAGAGTTCAGAGCCTTCATTTTATGGGTACCTTCTAAAATCATGAATGATCTGAGGGAGAGGGAGAAAGTAAATAACTCCTAGTTTAACTGTACCACTGTAGGTGTGGTCCATTTCCTAAATTCTTTATCTCTTTCCGCATTTTGTCTGTGCTTTACTCTCACACAATTTCAGTTTTATTTTTCCTTTCATTGATTTTCTACAAAGCTTTCTCCTCCATCAATCATTAAACAAGTAATTATTAAGTGCCTACTATGTTCTATGCACTGTTCTAGGTGCTGGGCATGCAAATAGAATGAGCTTCTGTTCTAATTGAAGAGTTAATAAATACATTTTAAATATATGTATATACATATATAGCAAAAGCATAAATTAAAGAATATAAATATATGAAAAGAAATTAAATAAAAGAAAATTTGTGGGGGAGAGCATGGGGTAGGGAGGCTAAGTGTCCAAAAAAGCATTATGCAAAAGATAGTTGCCTGAGTTGCATCTTAAATCTTAATCTTAGCTTTCTGAGATGAAGACAGAGAAGTATGGGGGAAGATGAATGTAAAGTCAAAGGATATGGAATATCATGTGTGAGGGACAGAGAGAAAGCCAGTTTGTCTAGACTGAAGACCATGGTTGGGGAGTAATGCCAATGAGGCTAGAAAGATAAGTCATGGATAGGGCTTTATTTAGGGGTGTTTGTTATATTAAGGAGTTTTTACAACTTCTGTTATCATTATAGTTCTCAAGCATCCTTCCCCCACTCTCTTTCATCCTATATGACCATTATTACTTTTAGAGAGAAAAAATCACACAATCATTCAATACATTTAAAAATTATGCAAACATACACAGTGTGTAATATCTGTAGACCTTCCACAGTGGTGGGTTGGGGATGTCTATTCATAACTTTTTTATACTAGCCATGCTTCATCTTTTTAATTTTGTTAAATTTATCTTGATTTTTTGGTGTGCAATTGTTCTTTCTCCTCATATTGTAGTTACTGTATATTGTATTTTCTTAGCTCTGCTAACTTCATTCTAGAACAGTTCATATGGATCTTTTCACACTTCCCTTTATTCATTACATACATCATTTCTTGCATCAGAGCAATCTTCATTACATTAATGTACCACAATTTGTTTAGGCATTCCACAATTGATGAGTATCTTCCTTGTTTTCAATTTTTAATGATCAAAAAAAGGGTTACAATAAATATTTTGGAGTAGATGGGGACATTCTTCTTATCAACGACTTTCTTGGGTCTCTGTTTCAAAGGGCATAGATATTTTAGTCACTTTATTTGAATAATTCTAAATTAGTTCTAAAATGGCTACACAATTTGACAACTCCACTAACCTCTCCAACATTAATGATCACTATTTTTGTCATTCTGTCAATTTTTAAGGTGTGAGGTGAAACCTCAAAATTATTTTTTTTTGCATTCTCTTATTATTAATAATTTAGGACATTACTTCATATGATTGTGAATACCTTACAATTCTTCCTTCAAGAAATCTTTGTTTATATCCTTTGACCATTGGGGAATATCTATTAGTTATGTGTGTGTGTGTGTGTGTGTGTGTGTGTGTGTGTGTGTTTGGAAGATGGTAAGCTTTAAAGAGAAAAATGAATATAGTTTTAAATACATTGAGTTTTAAGAATTCATTGGGACATCCAGTTTGAAATATCTAATATGTAGGACTGAAGCTCAGGAGAGAGTCTGAGGCTAGACATCTAGGAGTTGTCTTCATAGAGATGATAGTTAAATTTACTGTAGCTGATGGGACTACTGAAAGATGGTACAGAGGGAGAAGAGACTAGAGCCCAAGACAGAACTGGGCTTCCCCTCTTTGTTTTCTGTATAGCCTCATATGGCTATATATCCTTGATGTATATATTACTATATTATTCTTGCCTGATGTGTGTGTGTGTGTGTGTGTGTGTGTGTGTGTGTGTGTGTGTGTGTGTGGTGGCGGCCATGATTGATATCAGCCTACCAGTGCACGGTGAATTTAGAACTTGCCTGCTTAGCCATACTTGGCAATATTATAATTTATATACTGATAGCTAATTATATTCTAATTAAACTGGGGGTGCTCATCTCATCTCCCCTCCCTTCTCATAAGAATAGCTTATTATTATGCTATATTTCTTCATTGGTAAATATTGTGCTGTTATTAATATTGTAGGATCACATAATCTTAGATCTTGTAGTTAGAACTAGAGAGAACTTTAGAGGTCATTTAGACCAAATTCCTCATTTACCTATGAAGAAACAAAGGTTAAGTCTGAGAGGTGAAGTATCCTGCCCAACATAACCCAAATAGAGCCAGAGTTTGAATCCTGGTCCTCTGACTACAAATATTGTAGTCTTTCCACTTTGCATTCCTAGACCTCTTCTTAACTTAGATTCTTTGCCAAATAAGATTTTTTGAATCATTACAATTTCATCACTTGTCTCTCTTGATCTTTATGATGCTAATCCTTCTAATTTTTAATGGTTACTAAAATTTCCTTTTTTCTTTCATAGCCTTGCTTAAGCCTTGATTGTCAAATAAGGAAGGACATCTTGCATACCTTCTGTGACAATGCAAAAATAAAATCTTGGACTCATTCAAAGAATGTTTTACTGGAACAAATATTTGGAACAATGTCTGAAATGTTAATAGATATTTCTGTTATTAGATATTGTACAGTCTGGTGCCTGTGCATTCTTGAGAACTTGATATTTGTCAAAGACTTCTATCTATGGTACTTTTATGATATAAATATAATAATAATATCACTCACTAGTAAGAGAACAACATTGTCTGGGAACTTGGAAAATTCTGAGTCTCATTAGTTGACTGAAAATAAGCCTAAAGTTGATGAATATCGTTTACTGACTATGAATGCCAAATACCAATGCTTATCAGAGTATACAGCTCACTGGGCTTGGAATTTCAAAGCAAAATATAGAAATATTTTCTCCATAAAATGAGCATTCCATAATATTTCATAATTTGAATAAGACACTGATAATGAAAAACTGTGTTGTATCATTTATTTCCAGTTGCTTTAAAGGAGCTCAGACTTCAGTGTCATACCTAATCATACATGTGAGGTAATTTAGTTCAAATGAATTCACGCCCTTTTCATGCCTTTTTTGCTTAATTCTACATGTAAGCAATTATTTACATAAATGTATCCAGACATATAGAAAAATGGGTGTAATTGTGAGAATCCTGAGTACCCTCCTATTTCTCAGTCAACACAGAAAGTATTTTTTAATTGGGAGAGGATAAAAATGACAAGAAATATAGGTAGACCAATTTTCAGAAAGCAGTTATCTGCTCTGCTGGCTAAAATAAGGAATCTAGGGCCAACTTTGAGGTCATGTCACTATGTCTGGGGAAGCTGTTAAGAGATGCCTTTCTCTTTATGGTTCTTTGTGTCCTTTATTATCATCATTCTTCAGGTTTTTCTGGATCAAATAAAACATTTTCCATCTTTTTTTCTGGCCTTGTGGTCTGGTACTACTCAGCAGCAGCAACCTGTTGATCCTGGACAGTTAACTAATACTGGCTGGCGTATATGGCTGCAGAGTGACTCAAGTGTGGCAGACAGCTGGAATCATTTCCAATGTACACCTACGGAGACCCTCAGTAAAGCAAACATTGATTTTGGAATGGGGTTTTTTTTTTTCTTCATTCCCGTTCATAGCCAGTAACCTATAAATAGAATCCCTATATTCTGGCACTGCACCCCTACTAATTTAACCTATTTTAAAGCTGAGAGATAAACTTTATGTCTTGCTAGACATGTAGGGAGCCCAAATCTTTTCACAGGAGCCAACCAAAATGGTGATGCTATAGATGACTAATAATGAGTATAGCCTCAGATGTAGAGCTGAAGTTCATGGGTGGCCTCTGTTTCCTACTGGTTCACTGGGTTCATCCTGCCTCAGTGGACCAACTCCAAATATTATAAATCATATAGATGTGAGCTTTTTCCTGATGTAACTTGTTTGCTCTATTTATTTGGAAAATTTCAGTAACTGCATTCCCAAAAACCTTTGCTGTTGAACTTCCCATAACTGAAACTTACTCAAGAATGTTTAGTCTTAACAGCATGTGGTTTCCTTTAGGGATTCCTGAACCACATTTTGAAGAGAGACATACTGGTACTGAAGTATGGTAAATTTACTTCCAGGTAACCTGGGGCTACCTCAGGATGCCTGTGCCTCCTGATGGAAGACAGAGTGGGTGGTAGTGGCAAGGTAGAACCTCTCTCTAACACACATACACACAATTTGAATATTTAGGGATTGAGTATGTGGTAGCACAACTAGTTTTAAGATGGAATTTTAGACAGAGTGATTTGTAATAATCATTTTAACCAGAAAGTATATGATTTAAATGTCTAACCTAGTACACTTTCAGTTTATTAAAAATAAATTAGAAGCTTAAGTAGAGAATTCCAAAGTGAATACTTAGATATGAATAAAATCATTCATTTGAAACAGTAATGTGCATTTGAATCCAAGGTCTTCTAAGCCAAAATGTCAGAAAGGACTCCATTATCCCTTGTTCATTTCTATGCAGATCACTGACTCAAAGAGGGGGCTTCTCTTCTTTCTGGGTGTTCTTATACTGTGGAGGCTTCTTAGGCAGAATTCATGTAAGTTTCCTTTAAAACTAAAAAATCATCTTCTGAGGGTTTTCTGCATTATAATGGAATGGTCTTTTCAGTGACATGTGGGAATACATACATCCTAGATATAAATTATATATATATATATATGTATGTATTTGTGTGTATGTAAATATAACTGTTTATATGCATATTGTATATGTGTGTATGTATATATATTTATATGTGTATCTATATAGTGGGGGGGTACACATGTGGGCACATGTGCATGTGTATAAACTTAAATGTTATGTACTGGCTCTGGAGTCAGAAGACCTGCCTTCAAATCCTGTTTGATACTTACTACCTGTGTGACCCTAAACAAAAGGATACCTTAAACTTTTTGTTTTCTCTTCCAAGGAATCTTGAATGATCTTACTATATAGATGAGAGATGATTTCTTATTAAAAATAATCTCATAAAGAAACATTCTGCTTTATTGAATCAACTGCTTTTTTCAAAATAATTAAACAATGAGAACAACTCAATCTTATATTCTTTATATCTTTCAGCTAATTGTGAAATTGTAAAGATGGATCTTGTTGGATATTGTATGTGAAAATCTTCTTGTTCCCAACTAATACCCTGATTTTAACAATTCATGACACTCAAAAACTTGAGATGACTCTCAAAAGGATTTTATACAGATAGGAGAGTAGGCTGGTAGTTATGGATGCTCCCTTTGTCACATTTTTTTCGGTATCAATAAGGTCCAAGATTCTCCCTGTATTACTTTTTCTTCCCTTAGATACCTTGTATACCAGTCCTTGCATATGTCCTCAGCATTGTATAACTTCCAGAATGCATATCTCAATTATATACCCACTCTAACCCAGCTGTTTTCCCTATCTTTGTTATCTGTAGTGCCAATTCTATGAGATACATAATTTTTCTAAAATTCTTTTCAAAACTTTCCAATCTTTCTACTGGATATTTTGAATCTTAAAAGGCTATAATAAAGCCCCCAACAATTGCTGTTTTACTATTCACTATCCCTGTACTTTGATTAGCTTTTATTTTAAGTCTTTTCAAGTACTCACATGCTATGCTATTCGGTGTATCTATGTCAATCAATTAATCAGCATGTATTATGTGCCTACTATGTAACTATGCTAGGCAATGTTGACACAAAGGCTATGATGAAAAAAAGTGCCTGTCCTCAGGGAGTTTATCATCTATCTAGGAAAATTATACACACACATATAAATGTAAAACCTTGGCCAGGTGTGTTTGGACAGTAGCCTGAAGGACTAATGCTACATACATATGTACATACATATATGCATGCATATATGTAGAGATATAGATAGATATGAGACTCAAAGAGACACAGAGAGACTGAGAAAGACACACAGATAGAAAGAGACATGGAGTGATGGGAGAGATATAAATGGAGACAGAGAGATACAGTGACAGAGACAGAAATACAGAGAGACACAAGACAGAAATAGAGAGACAGAGAAATAAACAGAGACAGAAAGTGATGGGAAAAGAGAGAAAATCACAGAGAGAGACACAAGGGCAAAACAAGAGGGAAGAAAGAATGGGAAAGAAGGTATAGACTTTGACTTTTGAACAGGGAGCCATAAGCACATGGCCTGTCCTTTCCAGAGGGCCTGTCTGGAAATGAAACAAGGTAGGAAGTTCTCCCTGACTTGCAGTCCTTTGTTCAAAGCCTGTATATCAATTTGCTAAATAAAATGGCAGAGGTTATTCTTAGTCATGTGTAGGTGGAACTAGCAAGTTTTCTGAGGTCTCTTCTAAGATTCCTCTTCTTTTTCTCTAATTAATAGTATTTTATTTTTCTAATAACGTGTACAGATAGGTTTCAATATTCACTTTTATTAAATTTTGAGTTCTAAATTTTTCTCTCTCTCCCTCCTCTCCCCCTCCCCACATACTTCAACAGTAGTCATTTTTGTGAAAGAAGAATCAGAACAAAAGGGAAAAACCACAAAAAAGATAAAATAAAGAAAATAGAAAAAGCTTCTATCTGCTTTCAGTATCCATACTACTTTCTCTGGATGTGGAAAGCAATTTCTTTCATAAGTTTTTTAGAATTATCTTAGATCATTGTATTTCTGAAAAGAGCTATGTCTATCAAATTTGGTCATCACACAATGTTGCTTTTATTGTGCACAATGGTTCTGTCCACATTAATTAACATCATATCTTGTAAGTCTTTCCAGGTTCCAGGTTGTTCTGAAATCTTCCGGTTTCATCATTTCTTACAGAATGATAATATTGTATTGCATATATCTATACCACTATTCAGCTATTCCCTATTTATGGGCATTCCCTCAATTTCTAATATTTTTCCACCACCAAAAACCTGCTATAAATATTTTTGGGCATGTAGGTTCTTTCCCCATTTTTATGATCTCTTTGGAATACAGATCTAGAAGTGGTATCGGTAGATCAAAGGGTATGTAAAGTTATATAAGCCTTTGAGCATAGTTCCAAATGCTTTTCAGAATGGTTGGATCAGTTCACAACTCCACCAACAATGCATTGGTGTTCCAATTTTCCCACATCTTCTCCAACATTTATTATTTTCCTTTCTTGTCATATTAGCCAATTTGATAGGCATGAGGTAGTACCTTAGAATTGTTTTAGTTTGAATTTCTCTAATCAATAATGATTTAGAGCATTTTTTCATATGACTATAGATAGTTTTAATTTCTTCATCTAAAAACTGCTTTTTTCATATCCTTTGATCATTTATCAATTGTGGAATTGCTTTTATTCTTCCAAATTTGACTCAGTTCTCTATGCATTTTAGAAATAAAACCTTTATTGGAGACACTGTCGGTAAAAACTATTTCCTAGCTTTCTGCTTTCCCTCTACTCTTGGTTCCATTAGTTTTGTTGTACAAAAGCTTTTTAATTTAATGTAATCAAAATTATTCACTTTGCATTTCATAAAGTCCTCTATCTCGTTTGGTCATATATTCTTCCTTTCTCCATAGATCTGATAGATAAACTATTCCTTGCTCTCCCAATTTGCTTAGGCTATCACCCTTTATGTCTAAATTTTGTACCAATTTTGACTTTATCTTGGTATTCTCATCACCCAGTGTAGTGCCAATGCAATATTCACAGCACTGATGGCAGCTGCAAATATGCTGCTATAGTTCTCAATCACAAAATATAACAGATTCTCCATATAGAAGACAGAAGCAAAACATTTATTCAGACACCAGAAAACCAAATCTCAACAATAGGAAACCAAATCCATCATAGCAACACAGAAATTAATGCCCCAAAGAAATGAATGCAGCAGAGAGCCACACCATCCTTTAGCCTTCCCACAAACAAGCATTTACACACAATTCTAGTAATCTCTTGAGGTGTGTCCTCTCCTGCCTCCAGTTCTAACTGCTCTGACTCCCAGCTTCCTGTGGGCTCTCTTCCACCATTCAGCAAACTCCTCCCACCACAGGCTCCATGTGATTACATTCAGCCCATTAGGGAGCAGAGAAGGTCTTCAAATACCATTAGGATTATTAAGTGGCAGGAAATATCTTTGAATTCCCATTATCATTACAGTTATTGGTCTATCAGCTCTAATGTTGTAAGACAAAATGAAGGGTCTTTACAAAAATCATATTCGTAGGTTTCTGTTTTTCTTTTTTTATTATATTTTTATTTTATTTTATTTTTTTATTTCTTTTATTATTTTTTCTGTTTAAACAAATGCTTTATTAACTTCTGTTTTACATTATTCATTTCCACCAGATTTTGAGTTACAATCATTTCCCCCCTGTTTTTCCCCTACCCACGCTCCCAGAACAGCAGTCCCACAAGACATCGCTTCCTCCAATCTGCTCTCTCCCATATCTTCTCCCACATCCCCTTCGACCTCTCCATTAGAGGAAGGTGAATCTTTGTGTCCCAATGCCTGCACATCTTATCTCCCAATTACAAGCAAAAGAGTATTAATAATAGTATTTATATATATTTGAAACATTTAATCTTAAGACCTCGAATTTCAGATCCATTTCCTTCCTCCCTTGTCACCCATTCCCTCTGGGGAGATAGGTAATTCAGTATATGTTGTATATGTCTAGCTATGCAGAACATTATCATAGTATATATATTGTACATGGCTGCTTATAATTCCCTCCCACTCATACCACCCCCCACCTGGTCCATTCCCCACTTGATCCTGTCCCTCTTCCATAGCGGGTACCTCCCACCTCCCCACCCCCAAGGATGCCTACCTATCCATCATCCCTCCTCTCCTTCCCCTTCCCCCAATTCTGCTGTAGGTTAAGATGTCCCACCTAGTATGTATGTCATTCTCTCCCTGAACCAAATTCAATGAGAATGCGGTTTCGCCTTTTTGCCTTCCTATTTTTCCCCTCCACTGCAACCACTTCCCCCTGCTTCCTCTACATGAGATAGTTTACCCCACCCTGTCTCTCACCATCTCCTCCTGCCACTTTCCTCTCTCACCTCACAACTTCACCCCTTGAGTATCCTCCCTTTCCAACAAATTCAACCTAGGCCCTCTATCCATATGTAACTGTAACCATATACACACACATTCACATATGTATTCACATGACCACACCCCATTCTTCCATTATTTTCATAGTGAGAAAGATATTATCATTTCCAGTTATTGCTTTTCCATATAGGAATGTAAATAGTTCAACTTTGATAAGCTCCTTTTGATTTCTTTTCCCTGATTACCTTCTCAAGCATCTCTTGCTTCTTGTGTATGGATGTCAGATTTTCAATTCAATTCTGGTTTTTTCCTCAAGACTGCTTGAAAGTCCTCTATTCCACTGAATGACCATATTTTCCCCTGAAACAAAATACTCAGTTTTGCTGGGTAGGTGACCCCTGGGTTCATTCCCAGCTCTTTTGCCCTCTGGAATATCATATTCCATGTCCTTCTATCCCTCAGTGTACAAGCTGCCAGGTCCTGGGCTATTCTGATTGTATTTCCACAATATTGAAATTGTTTCTTCCTGGCTGCCTGTAGTATTTTCTCCCTGATCTGGGGATTCTGGAACCTGGCTATAATATTCCTGGGAGTTTTCTTTTTGGGATCTTTTCCAGGAGGTGATCTGTGGATTCTTTCAACATCTGTTTTGCCCTCTGGATCTAAAACATCAGGGCAATTTTCCTTGAGAATTTCTTGAAGGGTGATTTCTAGGTTCTTTCTTTGATCATGGCTTTCAGGTAGTCCTATAAGTTTTAAATTCTCTCTCCTGGATCTATTTTCCAGGTCAGTGGTTTTTCATGAGATATTTCACATTGCCTTCTAATATTTCATTTGTTTCGATCTGCTTAACAGCATCTTGATTTCTCATAAAGTCATTAGCTTCCATTTGCTCCAGTCTAACTCTGAAGGAATGAATCTCCTCAGTGAGCTTTTGAGATTCTTTTTCCATCTGGACAATTTGACTTTTTAAGGCATTCTTCTCCTCATTGTCCTTTTGCGCCTCCTTTGCCATTTGAGTTAGTCTATATTTTAAGGTGTTGTTTTCCTCAGTCAGGCTGTTGACCCTCATTTCATACTTTTCCTGCATCCTTCTCATTTCTCTTTCCAATTTTTCCTCCACTTCCCTTATTTGATGTTTAAAGTCCTTCTTAAGGTCTTCTTTGGCCTGCACCTAGCTCATGTTTTCCCCTGGGGCTTTTGGAGCAGGATTTCTGACCTCACAGTCCTCTTCCCACTCCATGCTTCGACCCTCTTTGCCCCCAAAGTAGGAGTCTAGGGTTGCATTTTTCTTTTTAATTTGTTTCCTTTGCCTTTGAATGTTGCCACTTAATTACTTGACTTTTGGGCTTGTTGCCACACTATGGCTTTTTGCTGCCAGATAGGGGAATTTTCATCCTGAACATGTGGGGGGGCAACTTCCGTTTCCAGCAAGCTGGAAACCCAGCCACGACCTCCACCCCAGATCACAATCCAGATCCAGGGATGTTAAAGCAAGAGCGATTACCCCCCAAGACTGATCGCTGGATCTCCCTACAGATCGCAGGTCAGGAGCAGGAGCTGCCTCTGAAAACTACAAAATGGCATGTCTCCTCAGTGGCTTCTAACCCCCAGGGGAAGAAGCTGACTCGTTCCCAAAATACTGGTCCCAAAGTCCATAGGGCACTAACCTCTCATTTTGTCCTAGACATGTCTATGTTGATAATTCTGGAATCGCCACAGCTGCTGGTGTTCTGGGGTCCCTCCAGCTGGCTGCTGGCCTGGCAGCCCTGGGGCTAAAACTGCGGTTCATGTGGGCCTGGGCTCGGCTCCCAGACCTCTGTGCTGGTCCTTCCTCCAGGGCTGCTGGGCTGTCCTCAGCGGGAGGTTAGCTTCTCTGTGTCGTTCTGTGGGTGCTGGGGCTCCAGAAGTTGTTCAGAGTCCCCTTTTACATAGTTTGGAGGAAATCTGGGGGCAGAGTGGCTTGGACGGGCTGTTTCTACTCCGCCATCTTGGCTCTGCCCCCGAAAACTTTTCCTAGGTTTCTGAAATAACTTAAAAATATTTTCTCACATTATTAAGGAACAACAATAACAGTAAATATTTACTGTTTGTCATTCTAGGCTATACACTACCTGTTCTCAAAGGTCTTACATTCTAATGGGGTAAAAAATGTACAATGATCAGTAAATAAATATGCATGTATGTGTATATGTATTATAATATACACACATATCCATATTTATGTGTGCATATATATACATATATTTATATGTATATATACACACACACATATGTATGCATATATAAGCTCTAGTATTATGTATCTGTGTGAGGGGGAGAGAGAGAGAGAGAGAGAGAGAGAGAGAGAGAGAGAGAGAGAGAGAGAAAGCAGGTTATTGTTCTTCTCTGGGTAATGTATGACCCATGAAATGATAAGTGTGCACCCTGGACAATGCTAAGGAAATTGTAAAGTGCTTGTTTCTTTGGGATAACACAATAGACCTGAGGTAGTCTCCTGTCTCTCCACTGCACTGAGTGAAGTAAAGGGATTTCATTAAAGCTGTGTCAAGATATTAAACTTATTCTACAGATCTTAAAAGTAATAGCATGGACCTTTGACTATTTGCTTATTGTTTGATTAGACACATTAACTTTTTTTAGGATCTATCATTGGCCAGGTACTGTGTTAAGTGCGCAGAATAAAAATAAAGGGTAACAGCAAAATCATCCCCCGCCTCATAATCTATTGGAGAATTCTACAAGCAATTTCACTGTTGAACAGAGACAATTATTGGGAAATTTTTCCTTACAAATGACTATGTTCAAATAAACTATCTACAAGATAAATTGGAAATAATCAACTGAGGGAAGGAAAAGCATTCATATAAAAAGTGAGATTTTAGTTCTTGTTTGAAAGTAGTCAAGGAATCAAGGAGAGATGGAAGAGAAAGAACATTAGGAGGATTTAGGACAGCCAGGGGAAATTCGTAGAGCTGGAAATGGAGTGTCTTGCTCAAGGAACAGCAAGGAGAGAGGTGTCACTGGTCTGCAATCTATGAACGTGTATTGGGGAAGTGTGGACTAGTGGTGAGGAAGCAGATTATGAACGGCTTGAAACACTAAAGAGATAATTTTATATTGCTTTCTAGAGAGCTGCAGGAATTTATTGAATTGAGAGGTAGGGTAGGGAGGGGAAGGTAACCTGCTCAGATCTGCACTTTAGGAAGATCTTTTAGACATCTGCATGTAGGATGCACTGCAATGAGGAGAGACTTGGTGCAAGGAGACAAATTAACAAGCTGTTGGCATAATTCAGGGGTGAGGCAAGGATGCTGAGAACCTTTACTATGGTGGTGGAAGTGTCAGAGGAGAGAAGGGGGCATATTCAAGAGAAGTTATTAATGTAAAATCAACAGACCTTAGCAATAGATTAGATATGTGGGTTAGAAAGGCGCAGCAGATAACACTTAGGTTGGTATCCCAAGGCACTGCAGGGATGGTGGTAATCTCAACAGTAATAGGAGAGTTTGGAAGAGGAAACTTCTCCCTGGAAGGGGAGGGGAAAAGCTAGTGACATTTCCTCATTCAATGGAAATGGTGAACTGTTCTCTCACAGCACCTAGATGAGAGGCTGAGTGGGGGCCTTAGGATCCTAGCTACCATCCTGAGCATAGGAAACTTCAACACTGATACCAAGATAAACGTATCCAGCCTTGAAGACAGCTTCGTGAGTCGAAGAGATTTGTTCCAGTTCAGTCCACAAAATATTTCTCACTTTGATGTTTTAACCATCCACCTCTCTGCATAGTATATTATAAGTTATGATTGTCACTTCTTTAAGTATGTGTGTATACATATATTTGTAGTTTCTTATAGTAAACAGTTCTTCTGTATGTAGAAAAAATAGATGTTATATACTTGATTTAAATGATACACTGTGTAGTTTTCTACTTCATTCTGTGGAGATCCTAGCCTTTAGTCAGAATGATGTTGTATTTTATTTTCCTCCCCAGAACTCCAGAGTAGAAGAACAAAAAGAGCCAAAGGATTCAAGAGAAAGCCTCAATCCTCTCCGTAGAGGTCATGACCTCCAGCTCTGACCTCAGTCCTCCAGCACGTCGTCAGAGGCACCTTAGTGCCTCAGGGAGTGGAGGAATGCTGCAGCCATTAGCCTCAGCAGCAGTCATTCTTGTTAAATATACAGTCAATACAAAATAATTCCCTACGAACTGGGAATAACCAGGAAAACCTTAGCATAAAATATGGCATTTGGGCTAAATCTTGAAAAGACTTATGGATTCCAAGACATAGAGGCAAGGAGGGAGATCTTTCTAGACCTAGAAAACAGTTTGTGCAAAGGAGGGCAAAAATTATTCATGGGAAATAGAAAATAGGTTATTTTGTTTCATTTGGTTGTAGAGTGTGTGTGTGTGTATACATATGTGTGTGTGTGTGTGTATCTTCTCTTAGTCAAGTGGCAAAAGTTTATTGTAACACTAATAGTAGCAGGCAAAGTTTTTTGGGTGAACTTGGCAACTTAGTGGGCGTAAACCTAAAGCTTATGTAGAAAAGGGTCAGGGAAAGGAACGTTAAGGATGCTAATTAGGTATTGCAAGAGGTCCAGGTGTCTTTGGGAGCAGGCACCTATAATAATGGATGGGAAAATACAGGGAGTCTACAGAGATAACTTTGTTGATACCAGACATTAAGGGAGAAAAGACAGTTTTTGTTTAGTTGCCAGAGGCATGGACTTTGGGAATCTGGTACCAAAGACAAAAATCCTTAGGTCAGTATTCCTATGTCTGTCCTCATAAGGGCATGTGTTCTACAACAAGGGAAAATTTTCTCACAGTGCAGAAGCCTACTGAGAGATTGGGAGGCTTCCAGAGACATGATCTTAGGGCTGAGGCCCAAACACAAGCATTCCAGCACCATTATCGTTTTCATTTTATAGGTTAGTAAACTGATGCTAGATAAGGTTGTGACTTCCAAGGTGACACAGCCAGTAAGTGTCTTAGGATTCAAAGCTGATTTCCAGTCCAGCACTGTACCAAGGCTCCTCTCTAGTGGGATGTGGGGGAGATAGAATATTAAGGGGAAATGGAGAATAAAAGGAAAAGTTTGGGGAGTTTGGGACATCTTAAAGTTGTCTCTAAGGAAACTTAGTGGTAGGAAAATGCTGAACGTGGGCACCACTTCCTGCAAGGTCTTCACTAGGCCAGGGATATGTACAGCCTGACCAGGCCTGTCAGCCACATTCAGATCTGCACTATTTCTTGCTTGATTCTGCCTATTTCTATCTGCTCTAGGTCTGTGCTGCTCCAAGTCTCCATGAGGCACTAGATCATTTCTTTGGATCTCTGTCAGCTCTTCCTTTGCTGCTTCCTGAGGCAGCTGTTCAGCAAAGTCAACAGACTTTCCTCCCCACCCACACTTCAGCTGCTTGGAAGGAATGAAATGAAATTTGGAGGGGAGCATCTTACTTAGAAAAAAAGAAGACACATAGTAGAAAAAGCATCTTTCTTCACACAACTGAGGCAACAGCATTATAACTCTCTAACCCATACTGAAAATCTCGCCTTTGTCCTTTAAGTTCCTAGGGATCCTTGAACTCAGATGGGGAAGGTGATGGATTTGGGAAATCCTGTTGCACTTTCCATGGTTCTAAGGTGAAAAATACTTCCATTTCCTCCATCAGATGCAACTGCATGAAATATGTGTACATATGCAGTGACTGGCCTCTTGCTAAAAGATAAGGTCTTGGTGACTAGTAGTCAGGCAGTAGCTTCACATACTGCCTGTTGTAAAATGGACTTTTTTGAGTTTCATGGTACTGAATATCACTATGTGCATCAGGTTTGACAGCAAAGGTGGGTCCAAAACAGTCCAACCACATCTTTCTTTCAATGGACTTCTTTTCTAGTCATTGATAATTAGCCAGAGCTCAATTTTTAATAGTTGACCTTTTCCCACCCCATCATAATCTACATGACAGTGATTCTTAACCCCCAACTGTCAGTGTTCAAAACCCCTTCTCCTTATCCCACTACTCATTCTTTTTCTCACCTCTCCCTCTACATAATCCCCCAAAATAATCTCCCCCAGATCTATCTTACTCTCTAGAATGCTTCCTTCCATAATTAAGAAACTTGCTTTCATCTTAAATCTTTCCTTTTCTTATTCCCTCCATCTGAGGCCCAGATCCCTCCTGATAACACGGGATCCCTGATTACTTTTTCTAGAACTGGTTCCACTTTTACTCAAACCCCCAACTCACTGGTCTTTGTAGGAGAATTTTAATACTCCTATAGTCAATCAATAAACATTTATTAAGGAAAAAATTTGTACTAGGCACTAGGGATAGAAAAAGAGGTAGACGGTAGTTCTACCTTCAAGGAGCTCCCAATCTAATAAAGAAAACAAAAAAAAAACAAAAACAAAAACAGATATGTACAAACAAGCTATGTACAGGATAAATAGGAAATAATTTAAAAAGAGGAAGTACTAGAATTGAGAAGAGTTGGGAAAGGCTTGTAGGAGACAGGATTTTATTTGGTACTTAGAGCCAGGAAAGCCAGTTAGTAATGATGAGGAAGGAGAGAATTCTATGAATGGGAGATAGCCAGAGAAAATGACTGAAGACAAAAAATGCAGTATCTTGTTTGTGGAACAGAAAAAGTGGGATGGGCCACTGGATCAAAGAGCATGTAACAAAGAGTAAGATGTAAGAAAACTGGAAAGGTAAGAGGGGGTTAGACAGTCTTTCCATCTCAACTTCTGTCTTGTCTCCATACCAGAGGACCTTTGATACTCCCTCAAGCACCCTAACCTTCCAGTTCTTTTTTTTTTTTTTGCTTTTTGGAGGGGTATTGGGGTTAAGTAACTTGCCCAAGGTCACACGCGGTTTTAAGTGTCTGAGGCCGAATCTGAACTCAGGTCCTTCTGACTCCAGGGACTGCGCTCTACTCACTGTGCCACCTAGCTGCCCCCTTCCAATTCTTTAATATACTCAGCTCCCATCCCCCAACTTACCTCATTTATGCACAGAGATGATCATTCCTTTGATCTTGCAACCTTCTATAAATATTCTACTTCTGTGCTCATGAACTCTGAAATTCATTTATTTGATCATAATCTTTTATCGTTCTAACTTTTTTTCTGCCTTACAACCTTTTATTTTTTAAAATTACTTTATTTTATTTTGGATTTAAGAAATAAAACAAGCATTTCCATAACACAGTAAAATAGAACAAAAGATTATATATGAAACTGAAAATTTGAAGAACATGGAACATATTACCTCTCAGACTTATGGATAGGTGAACAAATTATGAATAAAGAAACAATAGGGACCAGTATGAGGTGCCTTGTAACCTTTAGTCCTGTTCTTCATCCTCATTATGTCCTCCAATATTTTTACCCCTCAGTTCTTTCTTAGAACATCACCCCTAAATTGTCTATACTCATCTCTTTTCTCTAACTTGACCCATGGAGAACTAATTCAACTATACACTACCTTCATCTTTTGAGTATTCTGGCCACTCAGCTATTGCCAGTCTTTCCTTTCTAAATCTCAGCCTTTGATTGCTCCCACTATCCACAGTCTTCCATCCTAATTCCTGCTACTGTATTAAGCTGGAAAAAATCATGCTGACTGGGTTCAATATAAATCTATTATTAAATAATCTTCACTGGATCCTCACTGCAGCAAGACAATTTTTATACATCCCTAATAGATTCATTATTTCACTTATAACAACATTTTTTTCCATTTTTCCCCACTAACTCCTCAAACGAACCATGGATCTCCTTTTGCTCTTGAACTTCACAGGAGAAAAAACTTAAAGCCTTTCTCCAAGACCTCCCTCTTTTCTCTCCCTTCTGATCGCAGATGCCACTATCTTCTCCTTCTTTCACCTGTCTTTCAAAACAAAGTATCCTTTTTTTCCTTGTAAGGCAAACCTCTCCAAGTACAGAAGTAATCCCATTTTTTTCTTTTTCAGCAGGTTGCACCCCTTTTTCATTCTCACTTTCACTAAACTGCAATCTTTTTTCTGTTTATCAGTGTCTTCCTTACTTCCTACAAACATACCTCAGATCCCTCCCCTAAAAAAAAGACTAGAAAACAAAACAAACAACTCACTTGATCCAACTATTCCCACTAGTTATTATTCTATATGTTTCCTCTTTCTATGGCTAATCTCTGAGAAAGCTGCCATTTTAGGATGTTAGGTAAATGAGTATCTTTAGATGGTATTGATCAGGTTATGACCTTCAAAAGTTTGGATGAATCCGAATCATTAGCAGTTGTAGTAGCAGAAGAAGCATCTGCAGACAAAGGTGGAAAGATAGTTACTGCTTACAATAGTCTGTGTTCCACTTAACGCCATGGAGGCAAACCATGCAAAAAGGAAGGGAAGGAGAACAGAATTGATGGAGGGGCGTAGTAATTCTTTTATATGTTAAATCTTTCGTATGGTAACTTATGTATGCTTACTACCTCCTCAGACTTTAACTATTTTTAGCTCTACAGCTAAGCAATGGACTCTTCAATACCTGTCAGCTCTCAAGGTGAGAAGTAGGCTCACCAATGCTAAACTAGAACTAGGCAAAGAATGGTATTCATGTTCTGAATGACTTCCTAGGGAGAAAATATGAGAATATTCCAAAGACTGGGCATTCATTAGTCAGTCTTCCCCTGCCACCTACCACATGTTGTTAAATCATGTCCAATTGCTATATATTCAAACATTTGTTTTATGTGGAGATATTTCTTTCATCATTCATTTTAACTAAAGAAATGTAATTACTAATGAAAAATGCTCACTTCCAAAGGTTAATTATGCATATAACTGGAAATAGAGGAATCTCAGATACAAAAATCATGTGGGAGAGTAGAAATTTAAATGGCTTTCACTTTTAAAAGGACTCATTTAAATCCAGGGTATTTTGTTTTGGGTTTTATTTTCTCAATTAACCTTAATCCATCGCATGCTGGCACTTATTGTTATTGGGGCTGGGGTTAAGTAATTATGACTTCATTTATAGAATGAATAAAATAATACTAACCCATTCGATTTATTAGTTGGTAAAAGTTACGGAAAGTTTTTTTTTGCAAATCTAAAATATACTGTGCATATATGCTAATAAATAGTCAAAGTGTGCTTTGGGACAGGTAATAAAATAATTTATTTTAATGACACAAAGGATATTTTAATGCTTATTCCTTTAAAACTGGAACTGAATTTGAACTGAATATAGAGAGGTGAAATGTCATTTGATATTTCAAAATAACATTCAAATCTACAGACATTTTCTTCTTCAATTCTACAGACATTTTCTTCTTTAAAAAAAGAAACTATCACAGGACTCAAATTCCCGTCTTTTATGCACAGTTGATCCTGTCTTTTATACAATGTGTGCAATGGTTTGGATAAATATTCAAAATATAGCTAAAATATGCACTGAAATTCTATCATCACTAACTTCCAGATTGGAGCACACAGAGAATTTGTATAAGAAACAATGTAATTTGCAGAATTATGGAATCTGAAGCTATTCTGTCATGATTATATCTTGCAATGGAATTATTAGGAGAGAAGAGAGATGCCATTAAAAAAACCCTACTACTTGTATTTATATATGCAGTCTAGTTTCAGCATTGAATTTTCTTCTCATGCTTACCTTTCCACAATTTTGTCTCATTTCTGTGTTTACATTCCAGTTAAATTCTTTCAGCAGCATATCCAAGACAATGAACTTATTTTATCTAGTTAGAACATTTTTTTTCTAGTTAGAACATTTAAATGAATTATAGATCTAGTAAGAAATTACTTCTGGAATATCCAAAAGGTATTTCAAGGTCTTATGAAAAAAAATTTTTTTAAATCTCTATGGTAGGATTAGGGTCAATCCTCATTCTTTTATTCATTTCTTTTTCTTTTTCACAATCCCCAGTTCCTCCCTCTTTTTTTTTCTTTTCTTTTTTTTTTTAATTAAACAAATGCTTTATTAACCTCTGGTTTTTACATCATTCATTTCCACCAGATTATGAGTTACATTTTTCCCCCATTTTTCCCTACCCACCACCCCAGAATAGCAGTCCCACTAGATATCCCCTCATCCAATCTGCTCTCTCCCATATCTTCTCCCATACCCTCTTCGACTTTGCCATTAGGGCAAGGTGAATCTCTGAGCCCCATTACCTGGACATCTGATGAAGCATTTAATTTTAAAACTTTGATTTTCAGATCCATTCCCTTCCGCCTTTGTCACCCACTCCCTCTGAGAAGATAAGCAATTCAGTATGTTTTGTACATGTATAGCTATGCAAAACATTACCATAGTAGATATATTGTAAAAGACTGCTTATATTTCCCTCCCACCTGGTACATTCCCTACTTTGATCCTGTCCCTCCTTGATTGTGGGTACTTCCAACCTCCGCTCCCCCCAGAATGCCCTCCCCGCCATCATCCCCCCTCTCATCCCCCTTTCCCCTACTCAGGAGAGTGAGGGAAAGATATTCCATTTAGTATGTATGTGATTCTCTCCTTGAGCCAACTTCAATGAGAATATGGTTTTGCCCTTTTGCCTTCCTGTTCTTCCCCTCCCCTGCAACTACTTCCCCTTGCCTCATCTACATGAGATAGTTTACCCTACCCTGTCTCTCTCCATCTCTTACCACTTTCCTCTCTCACCTCTTGACTTCACCCCTTAAGAATCATCCCTTCCTTGGGGCAGCTAGGTGGCACAGGAAGCAGAGCGCCGGCCCCGGAGCCAGAAGTACCAGAACTCGGATCTGGCCCCAGACAGCCAACACACAAACAAAAACCCAGCCTCGTGACCCCGGGCAAGTCACCCAACCCCAATTGCCCTCCAAAAAAAAAGAATCATCCCTTCCCATCAAATTCAACCTGTGCCCTCTATCCATGTATACCTGTGAACAAATGTCATGTACCCTTCTTCAATTATTTTCATAATGAGAAAGGTTTCATCAAACACAGTTATTGTTTTTCCATGTAGGACTGTAAATAGTCCAACTTTGATAAGTTCCTTTTGATTTCTTTTCCTTGATTACCTTCTCAAGCATCTCTTGCTTCTTGTGTCTGAATGTCAAATTTTCTATTCAACTCTGGTTTTTTCATCAAGACTGCTTGAAAGTCCTCTATTCCACTGAATGACCATATTTCCCCCTGAAACAAGATACTCAGTTTTGCTGGGTGGGTGACCCTTGGCTTCAATCCCAGCTCTTTTGCCCTCTGGAATATCATATTCCATGCCCTTCAATCCCTCAGTGTAGAAGCTGCCAGGTCCTGGGCTATTCTGATTGTGTTTCCACAACATTGAAATTATTTCTTCCTGGCTGCTTGTAGTATTTTCTCCTTGATCTGGGAGTTCTGGAACCTGGCTATAATATTCCTAGGAGTTTTCTTTTTGGGATCTTTTTCAGGAGAAGATGGGTGGATTCTTTCAACCTCTATTTCCCCCACAGGGTCTAAAACATCAGGGCAATTTTCCTTGAGAATTTATTTAAGGATTATTTCTAGGTTCTTTCTATGATCATGGCTTTCAGGTAGTCCAATAATTTTTAAATTATCTCTCCTGGATCTATTTTCCAGGTCAATGTTTTTTCCTATGAGATATTTCACACTGCCTTCTAATATTTCATTTGTTTGGATCTGTTTAATAGTATCTTGATTTCTCATAAAGTCACTAGCTTCCATTTGCTCCAGTCTAACTCTGAAGGCATGAATCTCTTCAGTGAGCCTTTGAGATTCTTTTTCCCTCTGGCAAATTCGGCTTTTTAAGGCATTCTTCTCCTCATTGCCTTTCTGAGCCTCTTTTGCCATTTGAGTTAGTCTATTTTTTAAGGTGTTGTTTTCCTCAATCAGGCTGTTGACTGTCATTTCATACTTTTCTTGCATCTTTTTCATTTCTCTTCCCAAATTTTCCCCCACTTCACTTATCTGCTTCTTAAGGTCCTCTATGGCCTGTAGCCAGCTTGTATTTTCATTTGGGGTTTTTGGTGCAGGAGTTCTGACCTCACAGTCCTCCTCCATGCTTTGGGCCTCTTTGCCCCTAAAATAGGAGTCCAATGTTGAACTTTTCTGTTTATTTTGTTTCATTTGCCTAAGCATGTTGCCACTTAATTACTTGATTTTGGGGCTTGTTGCCACAGTAGGACTCTGCCACTAGACAGGGGAGCTTCCACCCAAACGTGGGGTCTTCACAACTTCTGCCAGTTGGGTGGCCTCTGTAAAGCCTCCACCCACTCTGGCAAATTGGATACCCACCCCAAACTTCCCCCCCAGACCACCATCCAGATCCAGGCAGTTTAAAGCAAGAGCGATTAACCCCCAGAATGATTGCTGGATCTCCCTACAGTTCAAAAACCAGGAGCCAGAGCCACTAGTGATGCTGCAAAATGGCTTCTGTGCAGCTGTTTCTTCAGGAGCTTTTCACCCCCAGGGCGGGAAGCCATGCTTCCCCAAATACTGGTCCCAAAGTCCATAGGGCACTAACATCTCACTTTGTCCTAGGCATATCTGTGCTGATAATTCTGGAATCGCCACAATTGCTGGTGTTCTGGGGTCCCTCCAGCTGGCTGAAGGCCCGGCTGCCCTGGGGCTAAAACTTCGGACCTGGGCTCGGCTCTTCGAGCTTTGCTGTCGTTTCCCAGCGAGCTGTGCTGCCTGCTCTCAGAGCGCTGCGCTGGCCCCTCCCTGCAGGGCTGCTGGGCTGTCCTCAGCAGGAGGTTAGCTTCTCTGTGCCATTCTGTGGGTGCTGTGGCTCTAGAAGTTGTTTGGAGTCCCCTTTCACATTGTTTGAAATTTGTGTGGGGCAGAGCACATTGGAAATGCTGCTTCTACTCTGCCATCTTGGCTCCGTCCCCCGAAAAAATTCTTAATGACTTTAGAACATTTTTTCAGCTTCTTGCTCAATTACCGTATCAATAAAATGAGAAAAACTTTAGAATGTGAACTTATTCTATTTAAAAAACAATATATAAGGAAGATAGCATTATGATAGTCTATCTATATGAATCATAATGTGAAACTACAGTAGAAGAATGTACTTGTTCAACCTAGTGATACACTGTATGTGGTTAAAGACCAGTTTAGCTAAATTTTGAGAGGCTTAGCATCAGTCTGTCTACAGACTGGTAAAACTTTGTACTATAGACATTGATATGTCTGTGCCCCTATGTATAATCATTTATAATGCAATTTTCTGTCCTAGATATTGGGGAAAACGCAATGATAAAACAAAACTAAAATAAGTAGAGACTTCCAATGACAAAATGGTGCAGTGAGGAAGGAACAATCAGAAATCATCCCTAATTTCTCTCCAAACAACTGAAAAACCACCTCAGAATTAATGTAGGAACAGGAAAGCACCTGACCAATCCAGCAAGAAAAGTCTATCTCACTGGAATAGGAGGGAAGTAATGTCCAAGAGCAACAGCAGGAGCAGCCAACTTCGCAACAGAGGGTCTGCATCAGGGCTCCAGACCTGTGGTAATACACCAAAAAGGCCCCATCTTCCTACAAGTCAGCAGCCCCCAAAGCCAGAAGACCCCTAGGCAAGTGAATAATTTGTGCACTGTAGCAAGGTCCCATCCAAGCAACCCCAGCCTCAGTACAAGCCACCAGGAAGGCCTTGACCTCATTGCTGACCAGTAGTGAATCCCTGCCCCAGGGCTGCCCAACAGCAAGACCTTTCCCCTGGGGCCTAATAGCAGAAAGACTCTGTTGCCATAGTAACCAAGTAGCAAGGCTTCCTCCCTGGAGCAGAATAGAAAGCTAAACCCCACATACAGGGGAGGCTAACAAAGAGGGCCCATGGCCCCACTATAAGTCAGAAGGGAAGCCTACCCTCCAGTGAAAGCAAGGAGCTAAGCCCTGAAGCCCAGTGAAAATAAGTAATAAGACTCAGAGTGCTAGCACAAAAAACTTGGGATAATAAAGCACCAGAGCCTAAGTCTCAGATAGAAACAAGTAAAAAAAAAAAAAAAAAAAGCAGAAACAATGAGCAAAAAAATAAAAAAATAAAAAGGAATTTGACTATAGAAAGTTACTATGGTGATAAGGAGCATCAAGGCATAAATTTAGAAGAGAACAATAGTGTCAAAATAACTACATGTGAAGCCTCGAAGAAAAAACATAATTTGTTATCAGGCCCAAAAGAATTCCTGGAAGAATTCCTTAAAAACTATTTTAAAAAGAAATTTAGAGAAGTAGAAGAAAAATTGGGGAAAAATGAGAATAATGCAAGAGAATTATGAAAAAACAGTCAATAGCATGGGAGAAGATACATAAAAAATTTTTCAAGGAAAATAACTACTTAAAAGTAGAATTGGTAGAATGGAAAAGTAAGTATAAAAATTCCCTGAAGAAAATAATTCCTTAAATATTAGAATTGAACAAGTGGAAACTAATGACTATAAGACATTAAGCTGTGATAAAAGCAAAATTTAAAAAAATAATTACAAAAAATGTGAAATGTCTTGTTGCGCTGAGGCAGGACTTTGTGACTTTTCCCATTTTCAGATCCATATCTTGAGTGAGGAGGAGCACAAACACTGAAGATCTTGCAACCCCAGTCAAGCCATGGGGGACCCTCCTCATAGTCCAGGGCAGAAAAGAGTGCTTGTGGTCTCTCAAAGAGCAGAGCACATGCCAGGAGAGAAGTAAACACCTCTCCTTAGATCATACCCTTTGAAAGAATTGAAAATTTAGAGGTCCACCCTCTGAAAACAGCTGCACAAACCCCCTATAATTTAGAAGAGTATGTTCTCCACCCTGGAAGCAGAGTCCTACTTTAACAAAGAATTAAAAGTCAAGTAATAAATGGGGGAAATGGGCAAACAGCAGAAAAACACTCTGGCCGGGAGCCCTGGGCTGGCTGGCTGGCTGGCTGACTGGGCGGTGGGGGCTGCTCGGCAGAGCTCAGCAGCACCCAGGCACCCGGGCTGACTCCGTGCTGTCGCCGAGGAAGGTGGCACTATGGGCACCGGGTAGAGGGGGAAGTTGGCTGCCGCCGCCGCTTCCCAGGGGTGGGGTGGAAGAAGTGTTGCAGGGGAGGGGGCGGGCGGGTGGGAGGAGGCTAGGCGGGGTCGGGGGTTCAGGGGAAGGGGAGGGAAGCTCTCTTGGCCCTGGCACTTTTTTTTGGGTGCCGCAGCCACGACCCCTCCGCGCGGATGTCCCCGATTCCTGGAGTGACGGTAGCCGCTTCCTAACCTGCAAAAAGGAATGCCAGCTCCTGAGCAGACCCCCCTTGGTGGAGGAGGGGGTGCAACAAACCAGCCAGGAATCCTCCACAGACCCAGGCATGGAACCAGAAACCACAGCTACTACTATTCTTGCCTCTGTGAAAGAGCAGCATTAAGTTTATTTTTCATCCACATCTACTGGAACCCTTCTGTTCCCAACCCCTACCTCAGTTTGGAGCTTCAGTTTCAACGACTCACCAGAGAGCTGGAAGTGGAGAGACAAATTGTTGCCAGTCAGCTAGAAAGACGTAGGCTTGGAGCAGAATCACCAAGCACTGCCAGCACAAGATGTGCCAAATACTGGAGTAAATAAACCTCGAGCTTCTGATACTGTCCATCCCAACACCTATCTCATAAGGACAGAAACAGAACAAGGGACTCTATATTCACCAGAGCAAACATCTCTCCATGAAAGATCACTGGGTAACTCAAGAAGTTCAACACAAATGAATTCTTATTCTGACAGTGGATACCAGGAACCAGGTAGTTTCCACAATAGCCAAAACTTGGTCAAGGCAGATAATAGACAACAGCATTCATTCTTAAGCTCAAGTAATAACCATCTGGTGAGAAATTCAAGAGCTGAAGGACAAACTTTAGTTCAGCCTTCTGTAAATATTTCCAATCGAACTACGAGAAGAGTTAGTTCTGTTCGGTCTTAGAGCACAGTCTCCTTCTTATGTTATCAGTACAGGCATTTCTCCTTCAGGGGTGTCACTGAGAACTTCTTTGGGTAGTGGATATGGCTCTCCATCAGTGACTGACTCCCGACCACTGAATTCAACTGTGTATTCATCTACTACATTACCTGCCCAGCGAGCAGCATCTCCATATGCCACGCAAAGACCTGTTTCTCCCACTGCTGTACGACGGATTGGTTCAGCCATATCAAGGCAAACAACTAACCCCAATGGAACAGCTTCTCAATATCAAACAGCAGTCAGAATGGGTTCACCTTTAACCCTGACTGATGCACAGACTAGGGTAGCTTCTCCATCCCATGCCGAGGTAGGCTCATCTTCCCCAAAGCGCTCTGGAATGACTGCAGCTCCACAGCATCTGGGATCATCACTACAAAGAACTATTCATGATATTGAACAGTTTGGACAGCAACAGTATGACATTTATGAGAGGATGGTTCCACCTCGTCCAGACAGTCTCATAGGCTTGAGAAGTTCTTAGTTCCTATTCCTCACCAGCAAGAGAACAAAACAGACGGCTACAGCATACACAGCTGTATTATAGTCAAGATGACTCCAACAGAAAGAACTTTGATGCATACAGATTGTATTTGCAGTCTCCTCATAGCTATGAAGACCCTTATTTTGACTACCGAGTTCACTTTCCAGCTTCTGCTGATTACACAACACAGTATGGACTGAAATCAACCAAGACTTTTATTCCACTAGACAACCTTGTTATAGAGCAGAACAGTACCCAGGGTCACCAGACTCTTGGGTGTAGTATCAAGAAACTCAGTAGAGGAACTCTTTTCTTCCTAACCTTGTTTTAATTGAGATGGAAAAATATGTTTATTGATTGGATGGTGAAACATGCAAGTGAAATGGAAGGAACAAGGGAAGAGGTGGTTTTTTTTTTTCCTTTGAGGAATTATATCGGGAAAGTGAGGAAAGCATTGGAAGCAAACTTTATAGCTCTGCTTAGGTATTAGATCTAATTACTTGTATTTCCTGTAGTGTGGTGAAGGTGTGGGCAATGTGATGAAAGGTATGAGAAATGGGTAAAATGAGTGGGGAGAATGTGTAGATCAAATCAAATTACAGATGATTTTTATGTGAATAAAGTCATGTTCTGATAGTTTGTACAGAAAAAAAATATAAAATGGATGCTCTTCTTGTTTTATTGCTATTACTAAATGTCAAGATTTTATGCTATTAGGTCTTGTAAATTTCTTTTGTTGGTGTAAATATGGAAATGCCACATTGGTTAAAAGTGCCATCATTTGTAATGCAGTGTGTCATTTTAAAATAGATTTCAAAAACTAACAATTAAAAAACAAATTGGAGAACCAAGAAACTATTAGCAATTTTAAAAATGCCATTTTTAAAAAATGAATAGTATAATTTGGAAGTACAAAGTCCAGTCCAGTATAGCAATGCCGTTCCCATTCCCTGCCTCTTTCATAGCACACTTCACTGCCATTTTCTATGCACATGGAAGAAAAATAAATGTGGAAGTTTCATCCATGGAAAAGTGTTCCCTGCTCATTTTTCTTTTCTGTATGTAATACAGAGAAACAAATTTAATAAATGTGAAATCTAATTGCATGCTGTAAGCAGCTTAAATATATTAAACCATTTTTACTTTTTCCTAAAAAATGACTAAAGAAAGATACTATGGTAAAAAGAAAGATCAAAATACCTCAGAAGAAGACAACAAAGTCAAAGTTCCTATATCCAAAACATCTAAGAAAAATATGAATTGGTCTCAGGCCATGGAAGAACTCAAGAAGGATCTTGAAAATCAACTAGGAGAGGCAGAGGAAAAATGAACAGAGAAATTAGAGTAATGTAAGAAAATCATGAAAAACGAATCAACAACTTGGTAAAAGAGACATACACAAAAATTTAAGAAAATAACACCTAAGAAATAGAGTAAGATAAATGGTAAAATAGGTCCACAAAGCCAAAGGGAGAAGAATTCCTTAAAAAATAGAATTGGCCAAGTGGAAAAGGAAGTCCAAAGCTCAATGAAGAAAATAATTTCTTAAAAATTAGAATGGAGCAAATGAAAGCTAATGGTTTTATGGGAAATCAAGAAATGATAAAACAAAACCAAAAGAGTGAAAAATAGAAGACAAGGTGAACTCTTTCAATCAGAAAAAAAAACACAACTGACCTGGAAAATAGATCTAAGAAAGATAATTTTAAAATTATTTGACTACTTGAAAGCCTTGATAAAAAAAGAGCTTAGACATCATCCTTCAAGAAGTTATCAAGAAAAACTGTCTTGATATTCTAGAACCAGAAAGGAAAATAGAAATGGAAAGGATTCACTGATCACATCCTGAAAGACACCCCCAAAAGAAAACTCCCAGGGATGTTATAGCCAAATTCAAGAACTCCCAGATCATGTAGAAAATATTGCAAGGAGCTAAAAAGAAAGAATTCAACTATTATGGAGCCATAGTCAGGATAATACAAGATTTAGCAGTTTCTACATTAAATGGCTGAAGGGCTTGGAATATGACATTATGGAAGGCAACATGACTAAAATTACAACTAAGAATCACTTGGATTTTTTTTTTGAAAAGAACAAGATTATTTAGTTTGCTTCCATCAGGATTCAGGCTCAGTTCTTTCTAGTTATATCTCTGGATGGTGCTTTTCTCACTTTCTTGAGTGTTTCAGGATTGACTTATATCACTGCATTGCTGAAAAGAGTCCAGTCTGTCATAGTTGGTCATCACAGATATGGTATGTCTGTGATTGTATACAAATTTCTTCTGATTCTACTCTTCTCACTCAGCATCAGTTTGTTTAAGTCTCTCCAGGCAATTATGAAATACGTCACCTCTTCGTTTCTTATAGCACAATAATATTCCATTACATTCATATACCACAACTTGTTTAGCCATTCCCCAATTGATGGGCACCCCTTTAGTTTCCAATTCTTTGCAACCACAAAAAGGGCTGCTAAAAATATTTTTGTACATATGGGTCTTCCTCCCACTTCCATGATCTCTTTGGGATATAACCCTAGAAGTGGTATGGCTGGGTCAAAGGGTATGAAATTATTTATAATCCTTTGGGCATAATTCCAGATTGCTCTCCAGAATGGTTGGATAAGTTCACAACTCCAGCAGCAATGTATTAGTGTTCCAATTTGTCCACATCCTCTCCAGCATTTGTCACTTTCTTGTTTTGTCATCTTAGCCAATATGACTGGAGAGATGTGGTATCTCAGAGTTGTTTTGATTTGCATTTCTCTAATTAATAGTGATTTAGAGCATTTCTTCACATGCTTATAGATATCTTTAATTTCTTTCTCTGAAAACTTCCTATTCATATCCTTTGACCATTTCTCAATTGGGGAATGACTTGTATTCATATAGATTTGGCTCAATTCTCTATAAATTTTAGAAATGAGTCCTTTATCAGAGACACAAGTTGTAAAAATTCTTTCTCAATTTCCCACCTCCCTCTTGATCTTGGTTACATTGGCTTTGTTTGTACAGAAGCTTTTCAATTTAATGTAATCAAAATTATCCATTTTGCATTTTATAATGCTCTCTAATTCTTGTTTGGTCCTAAAGTCTTCCCCTCTCCACAGATCTGTCAGGTAGACTATTCCTTGCTTTCCCAAATTGCTTACAGTATCATACTTTACAGCTAGATCATGCACCCAAATCACTTGGATTTTCAAGCATTCTTGAGGAAAACACCAGCACTTAATAGAAATTTGACTTTAAAAACAAGATTCAAGAGAAGCATGAAAAGGTAAACAGAAAAGGGAAACCACAAGGGGCTTAATAAGGTTCCTACATGGGAAAATAATATTTGAAAGTCATAAGGCTTTTCTCATGATTAAGGTAGTTGGAAGGAGCATATATAGAGAGAAGGCACAGATTTAAGTTGAATATGATGGGATGATAGCTAAAAAATAAAATTAAGGAGAGAGAGAAATGTATGGGGAGAAAGAGAAAGGAAGCGGTAGAATGTGGCTAAATTATCTTACATAAAAGAGGCAAGAAAAGCTTTTATGGTGGAAGGGAAGAAGGGAGAGATGTGGAGGAATGAATGGACCTCACTCTCATCAGGATTGGCTCAGAGAGGGAATAATATGCACAGTAAATTGGGTATAGAAATCTATCTTACTTACTCTGAAGGAAAGTAAGAGGGGAAGGGAATAAAAGAAGAAAGTGGTGATAGAAAAGAGGGCAGATTTGGGGAGGCAAAACACTTTTGAGCAGGCACAGGATGAAAGGAGAGACAGAATAGAATAAATGGGGGAATAAGATGGAGAGAAATACAGTTAGCAATAGTATCTGTGAAAAAAATAAATTTCTTTGATAAATGTTTCATTTCTCAAATATATTAGAAATGAGTCAAATGTGTAAAAATAAGGCCCATTTCGCAATTGGTAAGTGATCAAAAGATATGATCAGTTTTCAGATCAAGTAATCAAATATTTCTATAGCCACATGAAAAAAATACTCTAAGTCACTACCGATTGGAGAAATGCAAATCAAAACAATCCTGAGGTACTACCTCATACCTATTAGATTGGCTAATAAGATAGAAAAGGTCAATGACAGGGCAGCTAGATGGCACAGTGAATAGCGCATGGGCACTGGAGTCAGGAGGACCTGAGTTCAAATTCGGCCTCTGACACTTAACACAAAAACTAGCTATTTTACCTTGGGCAAGTCACTTAACCCCAACTGCCCTCCAAAAAGAACAAAAAAAGAAAAGGTCAATGGAGAGAAGGTAGGAAAAATGAAACTTTAATGCTCTGTTGATAGGGTTGTGGATTTATTCAACCATTCTGTTGAGTAGTTTGGAACTATGCCCAAAGGGCTATAAAACCATGTATCCCCTTTGCCCTAGTAACACCACTATTATGCCTGTATCTGAAGAGAGATAAAAACCAAAAAGAATAAGGACCTATATGTACAAAATATTTATAGCATCTCTTTTCTGGGTGTAAAGAATTAGAAGTTGAGGGATGCCCATCACTAGGGAATGTTTGAACAAGTTGTGGTGCTTGATTATGATGTAATGCTATTGTAGTATAAGAAATAATCTACTGAATGTTCTCAGAAAAACCTGGAAAGACTTGCACGAGCTAATGCAAAGTGAAATGTACTATGTACAAAGTAACAGCAATATTGTAAGATGATTAGCCATTAATGAATTAACTATTCTCAAGCAATACAATGATCCAAGACAACTCTGGGGGCCTTATGATGAAAAATTCTATCTGTCCCCAGAAAAAGAATGGTTGGTGCCTGAATACAGATTAAAATACTTTCTTTTACTTGAGATTTTTCTTGTCTATGTTTTCTTTCACAACATGACCATCATCAATACGTTTTGCATGACTGCACGTGTATAGCCTATATGCAATTGGTTGTCTTCTTAATTGGGGGCGGGAAAAAGAGAGAAAATTTGGAATGCAACATTTTAAGAACTTTAAAAACTTTAAAATTATTTTTGCATGTAATTTGGGAGATATAAAATGCTAAATAAAACCTTAAAAATAAAAAAATAAATAAAATCTGTCTATCAAGGCAAATCAGTACTTTTACTGCAATTTACAGTCTTGTACAGTTGCCCAGATCACTGAGATACTAAGCAACATGCTCCAGATCACACAGCCATTATGTGTCAAAGTCAGGGCATAAATCCAAGTCTTCCTTAACTTCAAGGTCAGTTTTCTATCCACTATGCTATGCTGATTCTTGGCATATATTAAATACTTAATAGATAACTTTCCATCCATCCATTATCAATCTCCTTACTAAAATAGTTCACCCAGAACTCACTGTAATATTCCAGATGTGCTCTGACAAGGCCTAGTACAGCAGAATTATCATCTCTCTCATCCTACATACTGTATTTTTCTAAATTTAGGCAGAGTTCATCATCATCATCATCATCATCTCTTTCTCTCTCTCGATTTCCCTATCACACTATTTATTCATATGAAGCTTGCAGTCCACTTACAATCCATATGTGAACACTGTCTATGTATAGCTCCCCTCTTGTATTTGTGAGATCAACTTTTTCATGAGAAGCATAGGACTTCACTTTTATGTGAAAAATGAGTATTAGCTTGGTTGTGAGTATTCCAAGGTCACAAAGGTAGGAAGTGTCTGAAACTAAATTTAAACTCAGTTCTATCTACCTGTAAAGTGCATTATTGAGTTAGAAAATCAAAATGCTATGTGAGATATGAGGTGTATTATAGGTCATTATAGCCCTTGAGATTACCTAGTCCAAGTTCCTTATAATCCAATTTAGAGGGCTGATTTTTGGGAGAAATTAATTGACATAATGTGTTAGGTTGAGAATGAAGACAAGACAACTATGTCTGCTGTCTTATGGTCCAATTCTTGCCCCAAATTCCAGTTTGGAATTCAAGAGAACTATCTGGAATATATTTTTTGGTAAATATGCATTTCACTTGCCTGCAAAATAAGGGAAAGCAGGTAAAATTAGCACACGTGATTTGCTTAATGGTTAAATGGTTTTCCATGTCTTCTAGGAAACAATCTCAAAAAGAAGGTGCTAGTATTAAGGCAGGGGTGGGAGGATAGGTTGGAAAGTCTTCTTGCATAAAGTGCGATCTGTGACTATCAAAGGAACTAACCAAGAACACTAGAGAATTGTCTCCTTTTGCTCTTATTAAAATTTAGTACAGCACACAAAGACATTCAAAATAAGTTGATTGAGTTTTAGAGCTATATTTAAGTTATTAGTGGTGATGATGTACCTTCCCCTGGGGAGCATTTTTTTAGAGCAAGGTTATTCTAACAGTTCTTTTAATCTTCTTCTACTTCCTCTCTTAACTAAAAACTATAATATGGGGGCGGGAGGAAAAGGAACTTCCTGTAGGAAACACTAGAATAGTTGTTAAGTGACTTTTCCCTCTGTTTCCTACCAGGACCATCTCTGCTGATATAGTATTCTCTGTGTGGCTGCTTCACTTAGAAATTTAGGCAGAATATGAGGTATTCTCTTGAATACAGACTCAGATGTGCCCTGCACTTGTGAGAGACTTCCACTGATCTATGGTCAATAGCTTAAAAGTTATAACAAAATAGTGGTTGCAAAGTTCCTTGCTTTTCACTTCCCCAATTGCATTAGCCCATTATTTATGTTCTTATTTCTTGGACCCCCTATTACTTATTAATGACTCTTAGATTTTTCCCTTGTCTGAAGTATCACTCTAATCTCCCATTTGCTCTTGCTGTCCTTGGATGAATCCAAATAGTAACAACTCTGAACTCAGTTTAAACCCTTTAACCTCAGATAGGAAATGCCCCACCCTGTGACCTACCTAGAAATTCTCTTTCTCCTTCATCTATTTGCTATGAATGAAGGCACGAATATGTAAATGAAGGAAGCATTCAGTATGTGCTTATTATGGGCAAAGCACTGTGCTAAGCTCTGGTGATAAAAAAGTAAGATAGCCCCTGCTCTCTATGTATCACTCTCTAAAAATTAAATTAGATAAAGCAGATTTTAATGCAATAAATATATATTTTATACAACCACCTTGTTTTTAAACATAATGCCCAATTCTACTACCTCAATACTTTAAAAGATTTTTAAAAATGTCATTGTCATGAGTATTTCCTCCGCAAATGTAGATCGTAGCCTTTGTCTTCCACAATAGTTGGTCTTTATGTATTACTCTGACCAGCCTTCTACTGTATTCAGCTGTACTTAGCTAAGCTAACTTCTGTTGATATAGTCAGAGTAACTCATTCAAATTCTTTCTGTCCTGAAAATAAGATCTACTAGAGCTTACCCATCCACCAGCCCAGAATCAGTTTCATACCCCCTAGAAATTCAATGGAGGACTTAATGATAGGAATTAATCACATTTATTATATCATATTACATCTTACAAAGCATTTTCCTCATAGAAAATGTAGTTCAAGTATTATCATCTACATTTTATAGATGAGAAAATTGAGATTCGGGATGTTAGTACAGTAAGTCTCAAAATCAAGACACAGGCTTGCTTCTCCAGATCCAAAGCAAGTGTTCTATCATACCGTGTTGCCTCAGTGTGTATAGATAGGGGTGAAAAAAAAAGCTAACTATTTTTGAGGCTTTATTGACATGTAATGAGAGCATTTGGATTTCACTTAAAAGCCATACTTTAAAAATAAATTTGAGGGGCGGCTAGGTGGCGCAGTGAATAGAACACCAGCCCTGGAGCCAGAAGGACCTGGGTTCAAATCCGGCCTCAGAAACTTAACACACATGCAAAAAAAACTAGACATGTGACCTTGGGCAAGTTAATTTACCCCAATTGCCCTCCAAAAAGCAAAACAAAAAATTTGAATAGTCAAGGCAGAGTCAAGACAGAGGTGTAAAAGCATGAACTTGCTTGAGCGCCTGCTCCAACCACCTCCAATACTGTAAAAAAAAAATGACTCTATACCAATTTTAGAGCTACAGAGCCCACAAAGTGACAGAGACAAACAAATCTCCCACTGAAGGCAGCCTGGAAGGCCAACAAGAAGGGTCTGTTGCACCAGGCTCGGTGCAGAAGATGAGCCACATGGGCTCAGTGGCAAAGATTGGCCAAAGCAGACTTCAGGAAAGTGAATTACTGGCAGCTGTGGTGGTTTCCAGATTTCTCAACCTATGAAGGCCAAAGAAAAAGTGAAATTTCAGTAAATAACTCTGGTGAAACTGGGTGAGAGAAGAGCTTAGTACTGCCCCTGCCCCGAGGGTGGTGGAGGTGCCGGTGACTACAGCTACTTCCATGTGGTTGCTCCATGAGCTCCAGGCTTGCAGATTGTAGGGGCACCAAGCCACCTTTCAGAGGGGAATTGATTTTGCTTTGACCTGCTTGGATCTGGGCCACAGTCTTGGGTGGTGTTCCTGGGGTAAGGAACCCTAGTGTGGCAGAGCCTGTAGCAGCTCTAGAGATGCTCCCTCCTCATAGCTCTGACAAAAACTTCATAAAACCCCAGAAATTTGGGACAGAGTATTCTCAACTCTGAAAACAGAGTTCTACCATGGCAAGGGCTCAAAAGTTAAATAACTGGCTGACAAGATGAGTAAAGACAGGAAACACAATCAGACTGTAGAATCATTGGGGGTGGGGAGGATAAAGAGGATCAAAACATAGAGCAGAAGAAGACAACAAAGTCAAAATTCCTGCATCAAAAGCCTCCGGGGGGGCGGAGCCAAGATAGCAGAAGAAATAGCACTTCCAAGGCACTCTCATCCACACTACTTCCAGACCATGTAAAAGGTGGACACTGAACAACTTCTGGATCTCCAGCACCCACAGAACGACACAGAGAAGCTAACCTCCCGCTGAGGACAGCCTGGGCGCCCTGCAGGGAATGGCCAGCCCAACACTGGGAAGCACAGCACTCTGGAAATCAACAGCTCAGCACTATGGGAGTGAGCCCAGGCCCGCCTGAGTCTCAGTTTTAGCCCCAGGGAGGCCTGGCCAGCAGCAGCAGGCTGGGGGGACCCCAGAACACCAGCAGCTGTGGCAATTCCAAAATTATCAACACAGTTATGCCTAGGACAAAGTGAGAGGTTAGTGCCCTATGGACTTTGGGACCAGTATTTGGGGAACTCGGTGGCTTCTTCCCCTGGGGGCTAAAAGCAGCTAAGGAGATGTGGCACAGAAGCCATTTTGCAGCTTCAGTGGCAGCTTCAGTTCCTGGCCTGCAAACTGTAGGGAGATACAGTGATCAGTTGTGGGGGGTAATCACTCTTGCTTTAACCTCCCTATATCTGGATTACAGTCTGTGGTGGAGGTTGTGGGGTGGGTATTCAGCTTCCCAGAACATGTGGAGGCTAAACAGAGGCCACCCAACTAATACCTCTGGAAGTTGTGAAGACGGCAGCATTTGGTACAGAAGCTCCCTTGTCTGGTGGCAGAGTCCCACTGTGACAAAAAGCCCAAAAGTCAAGTAATTAAGTGGTAACATGCCTAGGCAAAGGAAACAAAATAAACAGAAAAATCAACATTAGACTCCTATTTTGGGGGCAAAGAGGATTGAAGCATGAAACAGGAGGAGATCAGAAATCCTGCACCAAACGCTCCAAGTGAAAATATGAGCAGGTTACAGACCATAGAGGACCTTAAGAAGGATTTTAAAAACCAAATAAGAGAAGTGGAGGAAAAATTGGGAAGAGAAATGAGGATACAGGAAAAGTATGAAATGAGAGTCAACAGCCTGACTGAGGAAAACAACACCTTAAAAAATAGACTAACTCAAATGGCAAAGGAGGCTCAAATGGGCAATGAGGAGAAGAATGCCTTAAAAAGCCGAATTTGCAAGATGGAAAAAGAATCTCAAAAGCTCACTGAGGAGATTCATTCCTTCAGAGTTAGACTGGAGCAAATGGATGCTAGTGACTTTATGAGAATTCAAGATGCCGTTAAACAGATCCAAACAAATGAAAGAATAGAAGGCAATGTGATTAATACTATTTTGCATGTAATTGAGAGATAAGATGTGCAGGCATTGGGGCATAGAGATTCACCTTGCCCTAATCGTTAAGTTGAAGGGAGTATGGGAGAAGATATGGGGAAGAGCAGATTGGAGGAGGGGATATCTTATGAGACTGCTATTCTGGAGTGGTGTGTAGGGGAAAAATGGGGGAAAAATGTGACTCAAAATCTGGCAGCAATGAATGATGTATACCAGAAGATAATAAAGCATTTGTTTAAAAATAAAGCCTCCAAGAAAAATATGAACTGCTTGCAAGCCATGGAGGATCTCAAAAAATATTTTGAAAATCAAATGAGAGAAGTAGAGGAAAAATTGGGAAAAGAAATGAGAATGATGCAAGAAAACCATGATAGACAAGTCAACAGCCTGACTGAATAAAATAACACCTGAGAAAATAGACTAGTTAAAATGGCAAAAGAGGTCCAAAAAGCCAATGAGAAGAATGCCTTAGAAAGCTGAATTGGCCAGATGGAAAAGGAATTATAAAAATTCAATGAAGAGAATAATTCCTTCAAAATTAGATTGGAACAAATGGAAGCTCGTGACTTTGTGAGAAATCATGATACTATTAAGCAGATCCAAAGAAATGAAAAAAATAGAAGGCAATGTGAAATATCACTTTGGAAAAACCACTGACCTGGAAAATAGATCCAGGAGAGATCATTTAAAAATTATTGGACTACCTGAAAGCCATCTTCAAAAAAAGAGCTTAGATATCATCTTTCAAGATATTCTCCAGTAAAATTGCCCTGAAATTCTACAACTATAGGACAAAACAGAAATTGGAAGAATTTACTGATTGCTTCTTGAAAAAGTTCCCCAAAAGTAAGCTCCTACGAATATTAAATTCCAGAGTTCCCAGGGCAAGGAGAAAATATCACACACAGTCAGGAAGAAACAATTCAAGTATCGTGGGAACACAATCAGGATAATACAAGATCTAGCAGTTTTTACATTAAGGGATTGAAGGGCTTGCAATATGATATTCCAGAGATCAAAGGAGCTAGGATTAAAACCAAAAATCACCTACTCAGCAAAACTGAGTATAATGCTTCAGGCAAAAATATGGACATTCAATGAAATAGAGGACTTTCAAGCCTTCCTGATGAAAAGACCAGAGCTGAACAGAAAATTTGGCTTTCAAATGCAAGAAGGAAGAAAAGCATGAGAAGGTAAACAGGAAAAAGAAATCAAAAGGAACTTATTAAAGCTGAACTATTTACATTCCTATATGGAAAAATGATCATTGTAAATGATGAGACTTTTCTCAGTATGAGTATAGGTGAAGGCAATATATATGTATATATGTGTATATCTTTTCATATATGTGTATACATACATATATGTGTATACATACACATGTGTATATATAGGAGGGTATATGTGTGTATATATGCATATGTGTTTATGTGTATATATGCATACATAGAAGAGGGCACAGGATGAGTTGAATATGAAGAGATGATATCTAAAAAATAAAATTAAGAGGTGAGAGAGGAATACATCAGGAGAAGGAGAAAAGGAGATATAGAATAGTGTAAATCATCTCATATAAAAGAAGCAAGAGAAAACTATTACATGGAGGGGAAGAGCAGGAAGGTGAAAGGGAATGAGTCAACCTTACTAACAGTGGATTTGGCTTAAGGGAGGAATAACATACACACTTAATTGGGTATTTTACCCTATAGGAAAGTAGAGGGGAAGGGAATAAGAGGGGGGATAATAGAAGGGAGGGAAGATGAGGGGAGATGGTATTTAGAAGCAAACACTTTTGAAAAGGGACAAGGTCAAAGGAGAAAATAGAATAAATGGCAGGTGGGATTGGATGGAGGGATAGATAGTTAGTTTTTCATAATATAACTGCCATGGAAATGCATAACTACACATGTATAGCCTATGTTGAAGTGTTTTTTCTTCCCAGTGGGGTGGGGTGAGAAGGGGAAAAGGGAAAGAATCTGAAAATCAAAGTTTTAAAAACAAATGTTAAAAATTTTTTTTTATGTGCCAGTGGGAAATAAAATATACAGGCAATGGGGTATAGAAATCCATCTAGTCCTACAGGAAAGTAAGGGAGTATGAGGGAGGATATAAGAGAAAAGATTTTGGGGGAAAGGTGATTCAGTATTCCTATTATCTTGGGGTTGGGGTAGGGGAAAAACAGGAAGAAAATTTATAACTCAAAATCATGTGGAAATTAATGTTGAAAACTAAAAAAATAAGTTTATTAAATAAATAAATTTAAATGTATCTCCCACTAGAGAAGTAAAACTAGGCTTAAAATGTTATTTTCATTGGCTATATACTATTGTTATTATCTTTGTAGAAACCACTAAAAAATAGGATATCTGTATATATATGGAAATAGACCCTTGCCTTCAAGGATCTTACAATCTAGTTGGGTAGCAAATAGTTACAATATGTAGAAATATGTAATTGTATAATAAGGTTTAAAAAAGGGAAAGGTCATTTCAGTCTGGGAAGGGGATCAGAGGGAAATCAGGAAAAAAAACCTGAATGGATTGCCATTTGAGTAGGAACTTAAAGGATTAGTAATAGTATCAAGAGAAATAGTATTGTAAAGTGCCTAGCATAGTGCCTGTCACATAGTAAGTACTACCTAAGTACTTATTTCCTTTGTCTTGTTACCCTGATCTGAGCAGAGTTAGTAAGAATTCTGGCTTTTGTGGTGAATAGGTATATATGTCCCTTGATGCTGTATTTGCTTGCTGAAATCAATGGAGGAATGGATAAACCATTACTTTTGCCCACAAAAACCTGACCACATACTCACAACTGCAATGAGCAGGGATCATTTTCTCTGTGGCATAGTCACCACCTTATTTTTTTTTATAATGGCCTAGTAGCAGCCACAGCTATAATGGTGATCAAAGAGAGACCTTAATCATGAATTTTCATGTGTTACATTTTTCCTTTGCCACCAGTGGAAGCTACAAGAGTCTCCCTAAGAGTGGCTAGGTGGTTCAGTGAATAGAATGCCAGCCCTGGAGTCAGGAGGACCTGAGTTCAAATCCTGCCATAGACACTTAACACTTACTAACTGTGTGACGTTGGCAAGTCACTTAATCCCAATTCCCCTGCTTTTCCCCCTCCAAAAAGCAAAAAAAAAAACAAAAACAAAAAAGAAAAACAAAACAAAACCTCTCCCTACTTTCTCTATTCTGTAACAATGGTGAACTGAATGTTATAATGGAGAATATTTGACTTTAAACCTAGATCTACCTCTTAAAAATTGCATGGCATCAGTCTTTTAATCTCACTGGGTTTCAGTTTCCTCATCTGTCAAAAACAATGATACACCAAATGGATCTGTGATCTCATTCATTTGAATGTTCCTTCCAAACACAGGCTGTAACCCATCCATGTGTGTTTATTTATCTTGTACAATCCTTGTTCATGTCTTCCTATAAATTTATCCCAAAGGGTCTACTGTATCCCCTGGAGGCTTTTTAATCCTTCTCTTGACATGACAAGGATAGAAGTCAGACATGTGGGCTGTCTTCCTGTCTTTGGTTTCATTGGAGTTCATGAATATTTTATTATTGATGTACTGTCCCCACATGGCTTTGACCAAGTATTTGACCTTTTTCTCATGAGTCTGAGGTCTTGTCATCACCCATAAGAGAAATTTCACTTTTTGTTAGAGGTCCTTCACCACATGCTTGTTCTCATCTATATTGCTGGCCAGCACCTACTGTAAAGTGACTTCCTCACAAGATCATTGTGTTCAAAATAACATATGCTTTACATGATCAGTGTTGTGAAGGCCATGAGGCTGGATTTCAACATATTCTTCAAGTCATATATGAAAGAATTGTTAACACAATAACTGAACCACACATGAAAGTTGGAAAAAAAAAAACAAACAAAAACTTGGCAATGATTTAGAATTTCCTGCAAATGTATTTGGATTTGAAAGATCTGTATTGATCTCTCTATCCAGGTCATACTGCCTGGAGTGCTAGTCTTAGACCACACTTTCCTCATAGCAACCTGACAAGGTTGGCTGCCTACTCCAAAAGGTCTGGAAAAGTAATTGCTATTTTGTTCCAGTTTTTTTTTTTAGTTCTATTTCATTGATTATACCAATTGGACTGTTTTGAGTGGTCTATCCCAAAATAAAGCCTTTCTCCATCCTGAATACTCTCCTCTGGGCATTCTACAGTTTATCAATATCCTTTTTCACTTGTGGTACTCAGAAGTGAATGTGGATATTGCAGATTTGGTCTGAATCAAATCAAATAGTCTCTCTTCCATCAAAGTGGTGATTGTCTTTTGTAAACCTTTAACTCCCTGTTTCAGACTTTCTCTGACATTTATGCAAATAATCTTGGCCCAAAATTATCTCTGTTATAATGTCATTTAAAGAATCTTGAATCATTTTGATATATATATAATGGATTTCCCATTTTATATATATATATATATATATATATAATGGATTTCCCATTATATATATATATATATATATATATATATATATATATATATATATATATATATATATATATAATGGATTTCCCAACTCCTTGTTGGGAAAAGAAAATTAATCAGCCTTAAATGGTTATATTTTGTTTTACCAAGTCAAATTATTTTTATAGTAAAGAAATAATACTCATAATCGACTTTATGTTCTCTGCATTTTAAAATTAACAACTGGGAAATATTTATTTATTAAGTTACTCTTATGTGTCAGGCACTATCCTAGACATTGGTGATATGAAAACAAAAGTTAAGAGTCTTTGCTTGCAATGAACTTGCATTCAATAGTGGGATACATCATGTTCATAGATAACCAGACAGAGGATACATATAAAGTAAATGTGAGCATCCAAGGGGGTAGAGGGGATAGAGTGTCAAGCCTCAAGTCAGGAAGATTTATCTTCCAGAGTTCAAATCTGGCTACAGACACTTACTCGTTGTGTGACACTGGACAACTTGTAATCTTGTTTGAAGGTTTCCTCATCTGTAAAATAAACTGTAAAACTCAGGTTCCTCATCTGTAAAATGAGCTGGAGAAAAAAAAATGGCAAACTACTCCAGGAAGTTTGCAAAGGAAACTCCAACTTCAGTTGTAAGGCACAACTGAAATGACTGAATAACATCAAAGTAGCCCCAACAACTGAGAGAATAAGGCAACATCTCTTGAAGGAGGCAGTGCTTGATCTGTGCCTGTAATGGATGTATGGCTTCTAAGAAGCAGAAGTAAGGAGGAAGAACATTCTAGGCTAGGAGGAGAGTTTGTGCAAAGCAGGATAATACCATGCATAAGCAATAGTAAGAAGGCTAGAGAGAGAATGATATGTAATCATCCTAGAAAGATGGTCTGGAGACTGAAAGTTTTTAAATGTCAAACGGAAAGGGTTTGATTTTATGCTCAAGGCAATGGGGAACCACTGAAACTTAATGAGAAGGTGAGTGACATGTTAAAATATGTCTCTTAGGAATATAAATTTAGTGATAGTGTCTCTGGAGGACAGACCAACAGCCCAACTGGAATATGTAATAGGCTTGATTCATGCCAGACTGGTATCTCAGGCTGAAACAAAATGATATACTTCTGGAACTTTTAGTTAAAAATGAAGGTTTATTTAGCCATAACCTAGGAAGGATACTCAACAAGGATACCTTCACAATTCAGTTGAATTGGCCAAAGAGTTGGAGCTCCTTATGTCCATAAAACAGTTTTTTACTCAGGAAACTACATCAATAGCCTGAGCCTTAGTCTCCTGAGTTCAGAAAGGTTCAATGTCTTTTAAGGAAAAAAAAAATTGAGCTTAGTTCTATATGGGGTATATTATGAAAAGGTAGGTCAGGGTTAGCTTGTACTAGGCTCTAGCTAATATTAGACTTGTAATAGGATGCTTTTGCAATAGTATAGGGAAGAGGGGATAAGACTCTGAATTTCTCCCATTTTTGTTCTTTTTAATGCCATTTCTGCTTCTTCTAGAAACATATCTGGAATTGTGGTTTTAGGGTCCAAGTACTGTGACTTTTGCTATCTTTGTTTTTTTTTTTCTTTTTGGAGGGGGGGAAGGCAGGACTATTAGAGTTAAGCCCAAGGTCACAAGGCTAGTATGTGTTAATTGTCTGAGGCAAGATTTGAAGTCAGGTCCTCCTAATTCCAGGGCTGGTGCTGTGCTACCTAGCCACCCTGACTTTGCTATCTTTGATCGCGAAAATACTTTCCTATAACTTTTTTTACAAATATTTTCAATTTTTTGTTTTGCATATTCCTTTCATTTTTCATCCTCAAACACCCTTTGGATAATTTAATTTATTTAGGCCATTCATCAATTTCTTTTTTTACTTTTGCCTTCATTTCCCCTCTCCATTTTATGGAGCAATATTTCTCAGAATCTTGCATCATTGTTCTCCATAAGTACTTACACGTTTATATTCAAAACCAATGTTGCCTTTTGCTTCCATCTCTCTCCACTTCACAAAAAACTAAAATGTTTACTGATATAAACCAAGACAACAAGAATAAATCGAATAAAATCAAAAGAATCAAAAAAATAGAAGAAAATGTGAAATATCACATTGTGGGGAGTCTGACCTGGAAAACAAATCCAGGAGAGACAATATCAGAATCACTGGACTACCTGAAAGTCATTATCCAAAGGAGAATTTGGACAGTATCTTTCAAGAAATTATCAAGGAAAATTGCCCTGATGTCTGGGAATCAAAGGGCACAATAGGCATTGAAAGAATCCACTGATCACCTCAGGAAAGATATCTCAAAATAAAAACCTCATGGAATAATTATAGCCAAATTTCAAAACTATTAGGTCAAGGTAAATAATACTAAAGTGGCCAGAGAGAAAAAAAAAATCAAATATCAGGGAGTCACAATTGGGATCACACAGGACCTGGAAGCTGCAACATTCTAGGATTGGAATTCATGAAACATTGATATTCCAGAAGGCAACAAAGCTAAAACTACAGGCAAGAATCACATACCCAGCAAAATTAAAAATAATACATCCAGGGGGAAAATGGTCATTCAATGAAATAGATGTATTTCAAGCCTTCATAAGGAGAAGACCAGATTTAAATAAAAAATTTGTCCTACAAAATCGAGACCCAAGAGAAGCACAAAACAGGAGTGGTTAGCAGAGTGGAGGGGGCAAAGCCAAGATGGCAGAGTAGAAACAGCACATCAAAGATGCTCTCCCCTTTGATCACCTCCAAACCATGTAAAAGGGGACTCTGAACAACTTCTGCAGCCCTAGCACCCACATAACGACATAGAGAAGCTAACCTCCCGCTGAGGACAGCCCAGCAGCCCTGCAGGGAGAGGCCAGTGCAGCACTCTGGGAGCCGAGCCCAGGACAGCATGAACTGCATTTTTAGCCCCAGGGCTGCCAGGCCAGCAGTTGGACAAAGGGACCCCAGAACACCAGCAGATGTGTCTATTCCATAATTATCAACACAGACATACCTAGGACAAAGTGAGAGGTTAGTGCCCTATGGAATTTGGGACCAGTATTTGGGGAACGCCTTGGCTTCCTCCCCTGGGGGCTAGAAGCTGCTGAGGAGACACTCACCATTTTGCAGTTTCAGTGGCAGCTCCAGCTCCTGGCCTGCAAACTATAGGGAGATCCAGCGATCAGTCTTGGGGGCTAATTGCTCTTGCTTTAACCTGCTTGGATCTGCATTGTGATCTGGGGGGAGGTCTGGGGTGGGCATCCAACTTGCCAGAACCAGAAGTTGTGAAGACCCCAACATTCAGGACGGAAGCTCCCCTGTCTGGTGGCAGAGTCCTACTGTGGCAAAAAGCCCAAAAGTCAAGTAATTAAGTGGCAACATGCCTAGGCAAAGGAAACAAAATAAACAGAATATGTAAAAAAAATTAGTTAAATTTATAAGAATACAAACTATTCCCCAATTGAAAAATGACCAAAGAATATGAATAAGCAATTTTCAGATGAAAAAATCAAAGTTATCTATAGGCATATGAAGAAGTGCTCTAAGTCACTTTTTAAAAAAGCAATTGGGGTTAAGTAACTTGCTCAAGGTTACATGGCTAGTCTTTATGTATGGGTGCTCATTTTCTGAGGCTCGTTTCGATCCCGGGTCATCCCAACTCCGAGGCCGGCACTCTTACTCACTGTGCCACCTAGCCTCCCCTCTAAGTCATTTTTGATTGGAAAAATGCACATTAAAACAACTCTGAGGTACCTTCTCACACCTATCAGATTAGCTAACATGACAAAAAAGGAAAATGATAAATGTTGGAGATAAATGTTGGGACACTAATGCATAGTTCATGGAGCTGTGAACTGATGCAACCATTCTGGAGATCATTTTGGAACTATACCCAAAAGTCAATAACATTGTACATACCCTTTGATCCAGCAATACCACTACCAGGTCTTTATCCCAAAGAGATCATACAAAAAAGTAAAAGAACCAACATATGCAAACATATTCACAGCAGCCCTTTTAATGGTACAAAATACTGGAAACTAAGGGGATGCCCATCAATTGGGAAATGTCTGAACAAGCTGTGGTATATGAATGGAATGGAATACTATAGTGCAATAAGAAATGATGAAAAAGCAGTGTTATGGGAATGAGAATCTGAAGATCTTCCCTGCCCCTTGGCCCCTTGATAGGCTTAAGTGACTCTGAGAACCTTCTCTGATTTGAAAATATACTCTGTCCCCTAATAGGCTGAATGTATTCACATGGAGCCTGTGGCTGGAGGCTTATTTTTCAGGAATGCCCACACCTTGTTACTTTGTGATTGGGCAGTGGGTCAAGAGGGTTGTGACATTCTCTGACCAGGAGAAGGCTAAATATACCCTGATATGAGGTTTTGCTTTGGGGCTCACTTTGAGAAGAATTGTGTGATTTGACCAGAGACCCTGGGCAGCCCCCGGCTTTGAAAACCCAGATGCTTCCTTCTCTGGTAAATGACTAGGTATGGATGTAATGGTCAGACAGCTGGAAGCCTGTCTGCTGATCTGTTTCTCTGTCTGTACTTTTTTTTTCTCCTTGTAACCTCTGTTTGTATTCTCTGAAGTTTGGGGTGCTGACCTTTTTCTCCTAAACTAGGTAAACGCAATATGTCTGATTAAAGCAAGATTGTTAACCCATTTTGAGTTGCTTTCTTTTAGAAAAGCAGATCTAGGAACCTGTGCTAGCAGCCATCCTGGGTATGCTAGGGTACTTGGTGCTACAAATAGTGTCACAAACAGGATATAGAAAATATTTGTATGAACTGATATAAAGTGAAATGAGTAGAAACAAGAAAACATTGTATACAGTATCAGCAACACTTTGTAATTATCATTTGTTTATGACGTAGCTCTTCTCAGCAACACAATGATTTAAGCCAAGAACAAAGGACTCATGATGGAAAATGCTATACAGATGAAGAACTGATAAACTTTGAACACAGATCAAAGCATACTTTTTTTAGTTAATTTTTTTCGTGATTTTTTTCTTTTAATCTTTTTCTTCTTTTAAAACAGTGACTGATATGGAAATATGTTTTACCTAGTTATATATATAAAACCTATACCAAATTTCCCAACATTTTTGGAAGATGGGAGGGTAGGTAGGGAAAAAATTTTGGAACTCAAAATCTTGTAGAAATGAATGTTAAAAAAATCTTCACATATAATTGGGAAAAAATAAAATGTGCCTAAAATTTTTAAAATCAATTTAAATAAAAATATCAGATAAAGCTCATATTCATTCAAAAATAAAATAAAATAATTTAATGCATATGGAGTCTTTGCCATTGACCTCCTCTGTGCATATGCCCTACATATGGTTCATTCTGGAAATCTGGTTCAAAAGGATATGGATAATTTTATTCATTTTTCAGTGTAATTCCAAATTTCATTCCATGATATTTGGAGCACTTCACAACTTCAACAATAATGCATATGTTCTTGTCTTTCAACAGCCCCTCCAACTTTGACTATTTCCATCTTTTGCATTCTTGGTAAATTTTCTTCTAACTTTGCTCTTTTCTCTAAAGAGAATCTGAGAACTTATTCAACAATGTCACTCAAATCAGTAGTGAATAGTTCCCTATGTATTAAAATGTACTCAGTTTAATTTGGGCTATTATTTAGTGATCATCATGCCCAGTGCCTACTGGTTCTTTTCTTGAAGATCTTCATGTTATATAGACATATGGTTCCTGTGTATTTTAGAAATTTTAGCTGGTTTTCTCTTATTCCAAATTCCTGTTCCCTATTTTCCAATATATTTTTCTCCATTCACACTTATTGTTATCCCTGAACTGAAGTCACTGAGTCTGAAAAGTATATGATGATTTATTTTGAAGTGTCTTGTTATGTTTAATCCCTATTCCATATGGCAACCTTTAATTATTTGATTTCTGCCCCCTCTTCTCCCATAGCTGAAAAGAAGGCTTCTCTTCCTGAGGCTAAAATACCCAATTACTTCAACCTCTTCATTCTTTGCAACATATACTAAAATATAAGCTTCATTTTTAAGGACATGATTTTTATTGAATATTTGTAAGACTTACTTTTACATTATTATAAATATTTTACAATTTAAAAAAGCTTTAAAGTATATTTTCTGGGATTTATCATTGTACAGTTTAAGAAAAAGAATATATCTAGATATCGTCACATAAAACATGATCATTCTCCAAGTATCAAAGCAGAGTACTTATGGACTCACTTCATCAAAATATACTACACACATATGAATAGATACTGATGAATATTTTCACAATTAACCAATAAACACATCTACCTCTTTGGGGTCTATCTGTGTGCTTCTTTCCACAAACTGGATCAACCTTTAAGAGAAAGGGAACTGCTACATTTATTTTCATGGTGATGATTTTGCAAATACTTATCATGACAATTGAAATATGAGATGAACAAATGTCTTATAAAATGATATTCTTGTTGCTTTTGGGTCCATGATCAAAACCAATTCCTCCAATTACTTTGGTTCTATAAGCGAAATCTCTGAACTATCTTTTCATTAGCTACACTTTTTTCTCCTGGCTTTGGTTATGAAAAACATCAATATTTTTTCAATTCAGTTTCTTCAGTAATATGTCCACACAGTCCCAGGGCAAGTGGAGCTCAAAAAGTGATAGGTCATATTAAGCTAGAAAAGGTTTTTAATATGGACCCAGCCACAGACTATATGTGTATCATCCTCCGAGAAGATTGTCTTCTAGGCAATGAATTTTTGTAGCTGCCAAACTCACTATGGCATTGAGGGACTGCAATCTGCATCAGAAAAAGGAGCACCCACACTGAAAATATCGAAAGTATGCTACACTTGGATTCAGCTCCTACAGCTAAAGTTTGCTGAGAGCCACCAGAATGCCACAGTGATCCAATATTTCATGCCAATTTCACAATGTGAGAAGGATAGAGTGCAAAGTATCAAAAAGTGAGGGTTCATTTCAGGCAGTAATCACTGTTATTCAATGCCTCTTAATAAAGATTTCCTTTTTAGTACATTCTCTCAGTACATTAGGTAAGAAGTGAATATTACTTTTCATTTCTCAGAAGCTTAAGTAAAATTTAGCTAAGTAAATTCCCACATGATCAGTGACTGAGCTACAACAAAAGATGCCTTTACAGCTACATTCTTGGCCTTTGGTTTGCAATTCCTGCCATGGTCATTCTGCTGTAGGCTTCAGATTGGACTGGAAGGTGGAATGGAGACCCCAGAGCCCAGGGTCCAAGCTGCTTGCTTCAGAAGTTATTGCTAGATCATTGGAGATGCTATTTTGTCCTTCATCACTTCTGCCCTCCCTTCCAACCCAATCACCACCATTTCACATAGCCTAGACATGCTGAGGTACCTGGCTTGGAATCAACCCAAATTGCACAATTTGGGTACCTTTTTGAAAAACATCAATGATGAATACACACTAGATTAATAAATTAATTTCATTAGAGCCTGTGCTTCCTTATGTAGAATGCTCTTTGCCTCCGTTTAGGGAGTCTAGTTAGAATAATTGACAACTTATTTTTGAGTAAGAGTAAAAGAATACCTTGAGCAGAAACCTCTTGCTGCAGGCCAGCCTGACACAGAGGTCATTTTAGTTGCATATAGCTGAAGGATGGCCACCCATGCTGCTAATTGGACCTATTTTTAGCAAAAGAAGAAAGTTTTCGTTCTAAAAATTATTTTAATTTCTACCCAAAGAAGCAAATTGTATGGGTCAGGGGAGAAAAAGCAAAAAACTAAAACGCCAAAAAGCTCATGAGCCATGTGTCATGTAAAAGGAAAACTGATGAAATTACTTCTCTTGGTACTGACAATCTTGTCTTGGCAACAACTTCAGCTCTAATAGCTGAAGGCTAAAAGAATCATTTTCATTGTGCAGCTTATAATGATAATGTAAATTTCACTTAAGTACACATGATTATAGAAAATTGCACAGAATTGCAACAGACTTTGTCATGCACTATTTATGGAGAGACATAGATTTTCCAGTTTCTCCCCCCCAAAAAAAAATTAAATGGGAAAAACCCTGATTTTAATGCCAGGATTGCAAAAATGGCTAAGGAATCTTGTTAAAATGTACTAAAAAAAACCCCACACTGATTTCCCACACTTTTGCTTAGTGCTAACAACATAGTAGGAGGTCACTGCTTATATCTTCTTGCTATTTTAGAGCTTTTTTCTGCATCTAGATCCATAGCCAGAAACAATTCTTGTTATTGCATTATCAGGATTAAAATGGCTCTGTGTGTGTGTGTGTGTGTGTGTGTGTGTGTGTGTATTCTAATACTTTGATACTCATCAATTAGAGTATTCCCTCCAATGATTGAAATGCAAGAAATATATACATCACTGTGATATTTGTTTTTTGTAGTCTCTGGCAGTACAGGTCCAGGAAGTTAAAAGACGTGTTTGGAAGCCAGTTTTTTCCACATGCTGGCAGCTTTCCTGTTTTGTTGTTCAGTTGTATTCAACTCTTCATGACCCCATTTGGGGTTTTCTTGGCAAAGGTACTGCAGTGCTCTGTCATTTCCTTCTCTCGCTCATTTTACAGATGAGGAAACTGAGGCAAGCAGGATTAAGTGATTTGTCCAGGGTCACACAGCTAGTAAGTGTCTGAGATAAGATTTGGGTTTTCCTGAACCCAGGTCTAGTGCTCTGTGTTACCAACCTGGCCTGGGTATTCCTGTTAGCCTTCATTTGACCTTTCTCTCCCATTCTTGTCATCTTGATCTCTATTTCTCATTCTGCGGTGTTTCCACAGATTGGCAGTATCAAGAGCTCAAAGGTCTCTCCCAAAATCAAGATGTCTTCCTAAGCCGAATCAGAGGATTGTCTTTCAAGGAATTGTCAAACCTACCTATGATGAGGGGGAGATATATATATATATATATATATATATATATATATATATATATATATATATATATATATATATATATATATATAATACTATAAAAGATGCAGGAAAACTAAAAACAATTAGGCATACTGTAAAAAAAATGAAGGAACTGATAGGGTAGAAAAATGTTATCAATATATGTATTAAGCAGCACATTCACTTCATTATATGACTATATAAACATTTCATATAATTATTCCATAATGAACTAGCAATTTCCATTGGAGTTCTTAAAAGATTATGGGCTTTTTCAGTGAAACTTCTAAACTGCATTCATGCTATTCATACTGCCAGAAATAGTGAGATCAAAAGGGGTTATAACTTTTGCAACATTTTGACATTCAGGCAGTATGCATCTCCAGGTATGCACATACATGTATTTGTTTCTAGATCCATTGACTGAATACAGTGGTATATGTTTTGTTTATACAAATGAAACCAATTCCCCCCACTATTCAGTCACACTAAATCTTCAAATACTTCCTAAATTATAGGAGCAACAATGAATGTGAAGGAAGGAAAAGTGGGATCATTAGTGTTAGGTAAATTGGGACCTAGTTCTTTGTGAATGCTTTCCCTTTCTAAGAAATTTCAGTTACTTTTAGGATCCTGGTTTCTGAATTTTCAAGTTCTTGGTAATGTTCATTTAAAAAAAAAGTTAAACAATGCAAAAGTTAAGTAAACATTCAAACTTTATAGAGAATAGATTTTCTGAGCATTCTGGAGAAAAATCTCCTGGGACACCCATATTGACTTGCTCCAGAAATGGATGAACAATGAAAGCAATAAACTCTCCCAATTGTATTTAAAAAGATAAGTTAGGAGTATGTCATTTGTAAAATGCATTTAGTGATAAATGGAAGTAAAATGCAAAAGATTTTTAACCAGATATCAAATCAATATTTTGATACCTACTACAGAATCCTTCAGTTTGTGTGTAAATTTAGATTTCTTTTTATCAAAATTCTTGGAAAACTGTAAATTCGTCTCATTCTAGAAGAGGTGAATAGGACTTGGTACCTGGAGTCAGGAAGACCTGGGTTCAAATTTTCCTTCAGATATTTAGTAGGTATGTGACTCTGAGAATGTTATTTAACTGTTGCCTGTCATGGTGTTTTCATCTGAAAAAAAAAAAGATAATGATAGCACTTACTTCGCAGGATTGTTGGGAGGATCAAATGAGATGATATTTGTAAAGTACTTAGCACAATGCCTAGCAAATAGGAGGCATTTAGTAAATTCTTATTATCTTCTTTTTATTAAAATGGGTCTAACAAGGATTATGTGGGGTACCTAGGTGTTGAAGTGGATAGAGCACCAGATCAGGAGTCAGGAAGAATCCTCTAGCCTGAGACATATAGTAGCTGTGTGACCCTGTGCAAATCACTTAACCATGTTTGCCTCAGTTTCCTCATCTGTAAAATAAGCTGGAGAAGGAAATGGCAAACCACTCCAGTATCTTTGCCAAGAAAAGTCCAAATGGGGTCATGAAAAGTTGGACATGACTGCACAACACAAAGGTTTATCTATTCTTCTCAAATGTACTCAGAACTTAATCAGATTCACATGACTTATCCTGGACTGTGGTTAATCTGTCATTGCAGGTGGTTCCCTAATTGATCATAAGTAGCTCAGTTTTCTCAACAGGTTTATTCCCAAAATAAACAGAGAGACAAGACTGGTGGAGATTCTTTAGAGTCACACTCTCAGGATATGCACCAACTCTTGATTTATAATTCCATTCCACTGGAAAGAACACATAGGGCATCACACAACTCATACAAAGCATTTAGAAAGAAGTATATCACCATGGGATAAGGGTAACAACTGGACCTGTGATTCCCTGGAGGGTCCCTCCAGGAAACTCCCTCTAGGTAGACACCTCTAAAACTTATATTCAAGAGTTGCCTAAAGCACCGAGATATTAAAGGACTTGTCACATAAGTAATATGTGTCAGAGGCAAGACTTGAACTTCCTGTCCCTGACGCTAGCTTTGAAACAATTATGACATGCTGCCTTAGTACCACCATGGAAAGTGACCATAAATACAAGTTCTGGACCTCCTGTCACATCACTGTTACTATAGAATATTGGAATGATGCTCTTACATGCCTTGCCTAAGTAGAACTATAAGAAATAGTACCAGTAGTAGATATATAATAATAATAGCAATAATAATAAATAGGTATCATTTCAATAGCACTTAGTAAGTGCTAGGTACTACTCTGAGCATTTTAAAATTATTATCTCATTTTATCCTCACAACAACCCTATGAGGTATGACCTATTATTATCCCCATTTTAGAGATGAGCAAACTGAGGGAAATGTGTTAAGTGACTGTCCAGATTCACATAGCTGGTAAGTGTTAGAGGCTGGATTTGGGCTCAGGTCTTCCTAACTTCAATGCTCAATTTACTATGCTGCCATGCTGCCCAGATGCCCCTAATAAAAGTTTTATATTCATTTCCTGTAATAGGGACTTTTATCTTGATGATAAGGATAGCCCTTCAATGTTATTAAGTACATTTTGAATTTTTTTTAAATCTTCAAGGCAATTTACATGGTCCAGGAATTAGCTGCAACGGATAGAATAAGAACTGAAATTTGCAAATAAAAATTTCTATATATTCACTATAGAGGAAGATGTAACAAATGCAGAGCACTCAACCTGTTCTGAAAGTAATAGATATTTATGCTTCCAGGTCCCAGCTTTGTCTGAGAATTGAGAATCTGTCTGTGAGTTGAGAATGGGCAGGCAAGGTCATAGGACCACAGATTTACAGCCAGAAGGAACCATTAAGTCCAACCCACTCATTTAGCAGAGAAGCAAACAAGCACAGAAATATTAAGTAACTTGCCTATGGTCACACAGCTAATAAATGTCTGTAGTGGAATTTGATCCCAGGTCTTCCTGACTTCAAGCCTAGGGCACTACCTCCTACACAATGCTATATCTCAGGTCTTGACAAGCCTTACAATTAGGTGAGTTCAGGGTAGGTTGAATGGCTGGATCCAAAAAGTAACTTAAAGGTTCAACTTCAACCTGGAAGGAATATCCAGTGGAGCCTTCAGCGAGCTGTTTGTCCCTTTTCTATTTAGCAATTTTATTAGTTACTTATATAAAAACATAGTGTTCTTGCCAAATTTTCACATGGCACAAAGATGGAAGGAATAGTTAACACAATGAATGATAAGAATTTGACAGACTGTAATATAAGGCCAAATATAATAAGAAAATGAAAATTAGGAGAGAAACAAGTTTAAAACCATCAACTTCACACATACAAGATGGTGACTAGACATGACCTCATCTGAAAAAATGGGATGAGCCAACAGTGTGACTTGACAGCCAAGAAAGCTAATGCCATTTTCAACTGTATTAAGAAATGTATAGAGTCCAGACCTAGACAGGTGACTGACTCCTCTTTGTCCTCTACTCTGGACAGATTGTATCTGGTATAATGTGTTCAATTCTGAGCATTATATTTTTAGTTATGGCATTGACAAAACCGAAGAGTATCGAAAGGTGGGCAAGCTGGATTATTGGTGAAGATAGTGAAGAGTCTTAAGACTACATTTTATATGCATTACTTAAAATATCCAGAAATATTTAGACTGGAGAAGAGAAGGCTTGGTTAGTGTCAATAAAGTATTTAAAGAATTGCCACATGGAGAAGGACCGGCATTCTATATGACCCCAAATGGTAGAATTAATACATAGAAGTGAAAAGGACATTTAGGCTCAATATATGGAAAAACTTTGTAGGTATTAGAGTTATAGAAAAATGAAATGTTTTTTCTCAAGAGGCTTCAATTTTCACTTCACTTGAAATTCTCAGACTGGTTGATCAGCTATCAGATATGTAGTAGAAGGATTCTTGTTCCACTTCATACATCTTTATATGTAGTAGAAGGATTCTTGTTCCACTTCACACATCTTTAAAGATGCAATATAGGTACCATTCTCTGCATGAAGCCTTTCCTGAACCCTTCAACTGCTAATGCCCCCCCCCCTTGCAACTACCATGTACTCACAACTACTTTGCATACTATTTGTATTAAGTTTATATTGATGATATATATATATATATATATATATATATATATATATATATATATATATATATATATAGTATGTGTATTTATTGTCTTCCCCATTTGAATGTAAACTCATTCTAAGTGGGGATTATTTCATTCATGGTATTCGTATTCCAAGCATCTAGCAAAGTGCCTAACTTTCCTGTTGTTTTTCAATTGTGTCCAACTTTTCATGACCTCATTTGTGGTTTTCTTGGCAAAGATACTGGAATGGTTTACCATTTCTTTCTCCAGCTGACTTTACAGATGAGGAAACTAAGGCAAAGAGAGATTAAGGACTTGATCAGGATCACAACTAGTATGTGTCTGAGGCCAGATTTGAACTCAGAAAAAGGAGTCTACCTAACTCCAGGCCTGGAACTCTATCATCTGCAACACCTAGCTGCCCCATGTGTCAGTTCCTGATAGATTTAGATATGAATTGAACTACATTGCCTCTGAAGCCCCTTCCAAATCTGATAGTCTGTGATTCTGTGCACGTCAGTCAGGTGTGGTGAAGTCTTATTCTCTAGTTTTCTTGACCATGTCTTATACTTGTATTACCAGTCATCACTTTGCACAGTACCTAACACATAGGAAAAGCTTTATAATTCATTTATATGTCTTTATGAGATTTGAAAGTCCATGCTTTGTTAGTTTGTTGTCGAACTTTGTAGATGGGGTTGATATACAGTTTCCATAATTAGTATAAATATTTCAAAACTATGCCACAAGTGGGTGCTCAGCTGCCAGTACCATAAAAGAAGGTGCATTATGGTAGAGAACAAAATCTTTTTTTTTTTTTTTACCTTGAGAGGGTTACTTTTTGGATAGAATTGATTTATGTGGGTGGGAAGTTTCCACTGTTGTTTCCTGTCCAGACTGCTTTGGGAATAAATAAAATCTGAAGATTTGCCCTTGTGCCAACACTTTCTACTTTAAGTCAAAACTTTTTACAATAGGCCAGATGAGAGGAAATTACAAGCCCTACTGCAGCAAAAGGATTCCTTTTTTGTTTCTTATGTATATATTTAATTAATTAATGTTTTTTCTTCTCTAGGGACTGGTCAAGATCATTCCCAGACAAACAAGGCTTTGACTGTTGGAGTTGGCTTAATCTTCTGTTTTGAAGGTGAGACAATTTTATTCCTAAAATGAAAGAGACAGGCTTCATGAGCCAGAATGCATAAGGGAAATCCACTTTCCTTGAAAAGCTTGGCACCTTCTTAACTTGGCACTAACACAGTTCTACAAAAGGTCTCTTTTCCATTTTCACACTGAGTCAGAATAGCTTGAAAGGGAGTAAAGTGATTGGTCCCATGTGTAAGAAGGGAACTGGGGTCATCAGGAGAACAATAGTATGTGCCATTTTTGTATATTGTCAATAAACTGATAAAATCATGTACTTTCTTCAAATATGGTTAGATTTCTTCTTCAGAAAACCAGTTGTTAAACATTTAATAGGACATTGTTAGTTAGAAGTGACTCTGGCTATGATGTTTTCCATAGCTGATGCATTCTCAAAATATATTCCTTAGTATTGTTGGTCACTGTTAAACTGAATAGCTAGTAACATTGATGTTTATTTAAGTGTATATGACTAAGAAGATTGAGTTTAAGAGAGATGAGATAAAGATAAGATGAACTTATGGGAAAGGACCTTTTCCTAGTTTATTCATATATTAAAGAAGGATATCAAAGCTAATTGATTAGTTAATGAAAACTTTATTAATTTATGAGGAAATATAAGAAAACTTCCATTGATTGAGACCTTTGGTAGATAATTAAAATAAATAATCCAGTAACAGTTAAAGAAAGGGCTAGATGCTTCACTTAGGCTACTTGTGAGGGCCTTAAGCCTAAATCTACTTCAATAGTATACAATGCAAAATAGTGCTACATATTCATAAAAATGATGTATATATAGTATAGTATAGTGCAGCATAATGCAATATGTTATATATGCACACAAAATATGTACCTATGTATATATTTATACCATACATATATACATGTATTGTATACATACATACACACATACTATATGTATATGCATGAGTAGTGTGTCAAAATGGAAGAATGTTCATAAAGTCAGAAAGATATGAATTAAAATTCTGTCTCTGACACAGCTTCCATGTGATTTGGGGCAAATTAAACTCTCGGTTCCTCAAGCAATTCTTTAAGACTAGTTGTTGATATGCATCAAAGGGATGCATTTCCACATCAAGAGTTTCCTACATCAGTAAAATCACATAACCTGACCATTCCCTCCTCCTCCTTGTATATGCACACGTGAATAAAAATAAAATTAATATTCAGATTCCAGTAGTTAATACCAATGTTATTTTCAGCCTATGCTGAAATGTTGGAAACCTCAAAAAGACATTTTATAGGTTCTTAGATGCAATGCTATGGACACTGACATTTTGGATAAGTTCGACAGCTATGTGGTACAGTACATAGGGAGCCGGCCTTGCAATCAGGAAGATGAGTTCACATCTAGCCTCAGACACTTATTAGCTCTATGATCCTGGGCAAGTCACTTAACTTGTCTGTGACTCAATTTCCTTATCCGTAAATTGAGGACAATGATAACATCTACTTTTCAATGTCCATAAGAGGATAAAAAGAAATAAATATATTTAAAGCTGTTTGCATACCTTAAAGCATAATGTGAATGCTAGTTATTATTGTTTTTGTTATTATTAGTATTAACAGAAGCAACTTCCTTCTTCACATTTATTAAAACCGTCCTGTTTCAGAAAGATTGATTCAATTTAAATTGATTCAATTCAATTTAAAGAACAAATTCAATTTAGAATGTCTAAAATATTTGAGTCTATTTACCAAAAAAATGTAAGAACAATATTAATACAACTACAAAACCATTCTTTATGTAAGTAAAGACCAGAGTAATTGCAGCAATATTAATTGCTTATGAATAGGAGCTCATAGATAATAGAATTAACAACATATCTTTGCTTGGTTCATCACTGTTTCCAATGTGCGTTGACACACTTTATTTCAACTACTCTGAAAATTTTATGAGAACTGACATAAATTTTTCATGATTATTTATCTCCAATCAAATTTCAATTTTACCTATATTTACTTACTTAATCAGTCCTGTGTCAATTAAACTATCAAGATCAATATGTAAGACATCAGTCCTAGTATTAGCACTTCATCAAACCCTTCTTTCCCTGCAGTCCCTCCCTCTCAAAACCTCCATTTAAAGAGGGTACCCAGGCTAGCCATTTCCTTATTTACCTCTGGGTTACACTCTTTTGGGTTTCTATATCATACTTTTGACACAAGTTCCTTCTCCCACCTCCTTTCAGCTTTCTTTTATATCCTTGTTGTTGCCTTCTCCCATTAGGCTGTAATCTCCTTGAGGGCAGGGAATTTCTTCATATTTGTATCCCAAGTACATAATATAGTTCCAAGAACATAGTAGGTGATAGGCAAATGTTTACTAATTAGAAAAATAATAACAAAATTAATGTGGAGGAAAAAGTATAATGAGAAATAAAGAAAATGTGTACCAGTAATAGATAACAAATTATTCTACCAAGTAGAAACCACGAAAAAGATTTGAGTTGGTTAAGAAACAGAGAGATTGGGGCGGCTAGGTGGCGCAGTGAATAGAGCGCCGGCCCTGGAATCAAAAGGACCTGAGTTCGGAGCCGGCCTCCGACACTTAATCCGCACAAACAAAAACCTAGCCGTGTAACCTTGGGCAAGTTACTTAACCCCAATTGCCCTAAAGGGGCGGCTAGGTGGCGCAGTGAGTAAGAGTGCCGGCCTCGGAGTTTGGATGACCCGAGATCAGATCCGGCCTCAGAAAATGAGCACCCACGCATAAATCAAAATGACTAGCCGTGTAACCTTGAGCAAGTTACTTAACCCCAATTGCTTTAAAAAAAAAAAAAAAAGAAACAGAGAGATTAGGGGGCGGAGCGAAGATGGCAGAATAGAAACAGCGGTCCAAGCCACTCTGCCCCCAGATTACCTCCAAACTATGTAAAAGGGGACTCTGAACAACTTCTGGAGCCCCAGCACCCACAGAACAACCCAGAGAAGCTAATCTTCCGGTGAGGACAGCCCATCAGCCCTGAAGGAAGGACCACCTCAGCACTCTGGGAGCCAGGAGGACAGGGCGCAGAGAGCTGAGCCCAGGTCCCCATGAGCCATGGCTTTAGCCCCAGGGCATCCCAGGCCAGCAGCCTGCTGGAGGGACCCCAGCTGTGGTGATTCCAGAATTATCAACACAGACATGCCTAGGACAAAGTGAGAGGTTAGTGCACTATGGACTTTGGGACCAATATTTGGGGAACTCCTCAGCTTCCTCCCCTGGGGGCTAGAAGCTGCTGAGGAGACAAACAATTTGGGGTTTTCAGAGGCAGCTCCAGCTCCTGGCCTGTGAAATGTAGGGAGATCCAGCGATCAGTCTTGGGGGGTAATCGCTCTTGCTTTAACCTCCCTGGATCTGGATTGTGGTCTGGGGTGGAGGTTGTGAGGTAGATATGCAGCTTGCCAGTAACAGAATTATGAAGACCCCACATGTTCAGGACAGAAGCTCCCCTGTCTGGTGGCAGAGTTCTACTGTGGCAACAAGCCCAAAAGTCAAGTAATTAAGTGGCAACATGCCAAGGCAAAGGAAACAAAATAAACAGAAAAATGAAACATTAGACTCCTAATTTGGGGGCAAAGAGGATTGAAGCATGGAACAGGAAGAGGACTGTGAGGTCAGAAATCCTGCTCCAAAAGCCCCAAAGGAAAATATGAGCGGGTTACAGGCCATAGAGGACCTTAAGAAGGACTTTAAAAATCAAATAAGAGAAGTGGAGGAAAAATTGGGAAGAGAAATGAGAAGGATGCAGGAAAAGTATGAAATGAGGGTCAACAGCCTGACTGAGGAAACCAACACCTTAAAAAATAGACTAACTCAAATGGCAAAGAGGCCCAAAAGGGCAATGAGGAGAAGAATGCCTTAAAAAGCCTAATTTCCTAGATGGAAAAAGAACCTCAAAAGCTCACTGAGAAGAATCATTTCTTCAGAATTAGGCTGGAGCAAATGGAAGCTAGTGACTTTATGAGAAATCAAGATGCTATTAATCAGATCCAAACAAATGAAAGAATAGAAGGCAATGTGAAATATCTCATGAGAAAAACCATTGACCTGGAAAATAGATCCAGGAGAGATAATTTAAAAAATTATTGGACCCAAGTACTTGAAGCAACTTTTTTTGAAGGGCAATTGGGGTTAAGCAACTTGCCCAAGGTCACATAGCTAGGTTTTTGTTTGTGTGTGCGTTAAGTGTCTGAGGTTGGATCCGAACTCAGGTCCTTCTGACTCCAGGGCCAACACTCTACTCACTGTGCCACCTAGCTGCCCCTTGAAGCAACTTTTAAGAAGTAGGAGTTACAATCATGATTTTAGCAATTTTAATAATTAATAGTATCACAAGAAACCACCAAGGAAACAACATTATGCTTATGCTTAAAGACACAGTAAACAAAGAAATAATAACATCATTATATACATATATATATATATATATGTTTGAAATGGCTTAGCCTCTTAATTTCTTTTTAAAGCAGTATGTGAGTTATAAAACAAGATCAATATAATATAATTATAGTAGGAGTATTTAATATTCCTTCATTTCAGTTATAGGCATTTCCTCTGGTTCCATGACTCGAATGCTCTCCCTCCCTTGCTTCCATTACTGACCTCCCTGGCTTCCTTTAGGTCCCACTTAAGGAAGACTTTCCCAGCTCCTCTTAATTCCAGTGCCTTTCCTCTGTTCACTATTTTCTAGGTATCCTGTATCGTGTTTGTTTTGTATATATTTGTTCTCATGTTGTCTCTCCCATTAGATTGTAGGTGCTTGAGTGCAGGTACTATCTTGGGTTTCTTTTATATCTCCAACACTTCATCACAGTACCTGAAACATTTGTTGTTATTGTTCATATGTTTCAGTTGTGTCCAACTCTTCATGACCCCATCTGGAGTTTTCTTGTCAAAGGTAGTGGAGTGGTTTGCCATTTCCTTCTCCATATCCTTTTATAGATGAAGAAACTGAGGCAAACAGGGTTAGGTGACTTGCCCAGGCTCATATATCTAGAAAGTGTCTGAAGCTGGATTTGAACACAGCAAGATGAATTTTCTGTCTATAGGGCTAACAATCCATCCATTGTGCTTCCTATATGCCTTATCTGGCACATAGTAGGCACTTAATAAATGTTTATTAATTGGTTAATATATTTAATATATATGTAATATATAATTGGTGTGTATATTATAGAACACATATTTATAAAGCTATATAGAAATAAAATTTGTTTAAATTATATATGCATGTATATAAAATATGGGGGGGGTGAGTGTATAGTAGGTGGGGAAACATTATTTCCAAATAACAAAACAAACTTCATGGAATTGCAGAATTTCTGAGTTTAAAGGGCCCTCGGAGGTCATCTAGTCTAACAAGCATCTGTTTCCTTTAAAACATACCAACAAGCAGTACATTTGCAGGAGCCAGTTTTCTTTACTGTTCCACTTCCCTGGTCATCTCTATTTTCACACCAATCATGACTTTTAAAAATCCTTTCTATTTTTGTAAAATTGATTAAAGCACAACACTGGAATTTGATATTTGATTCCTACATACCAGCCATTTATTTCCTTCTTAAGATAGAACAAAATTCTGTGCACTAATAAAGTAGTCACTCAAATAGACGAGCCAAGTGTTTTGGTTAAAATAAGAATGTAGTTGAGCCTTTGCTTCACATTAAAACTGAACCCGAGTCTTATTTGAGGTTCAAGAAGTTTAGTTAACTTTCTTGCCCTTATTTTTGAGCATCTCTGCCCTTCCTGCTTTTGATTGGGAGCAGAAACCAAAATACCACAAGAAAAGCAATTCTTGTATTTCCAGTCCTTCAAAGACAAAGAGTTGCTGCCAATTTCATGAACCACCCCCCCCCCAATTTCTAGCCCCAGTTTTGTATATTTGAATAAATGTTGGATAAATCTGCCTCAACTGTTAACTGAGTAGTCAAGAGAGCTGTTGTAAGAAAACCTTGAAAATGCTTCAATGAAGTGAGTAGGAAACAAAAGGACATCAAATGTTGTATTTCTTCAAGTTCACCTAAAGAATCCATAATAACTGTTCCAATACTTTTACTGATTGACACTAAAAAACTGAAAAGTTTCCTAACATCACAAAGAAAAATTCAAAAATTAGATGACAAACTTTTTCCCAAATGAATTATGATATTTTACAAACTATTTTGTAGGGTCAAATTATTACCTTTAAACTATTATAAATTTATGATTTCAAAGCCATTTCAAAAGAACTTTGTTTTGTTTTTACAACATTGGAGGTACATTGGAAATAACTTTTGTGGTATTATAATGATCCTTAGTCTTGCATTTTCATACATTTTTACTGTTTTCATGAATACAGTTATCATTGCAGAGGTTTAGAAATAGACTATTTTACTTCTATCTTCAAAGTATTTAAGTGAACTTGAGAAGAAGTTAAGCTTGAATGAAATACAATTATTAAATCTAAACTTTAGTGTGGTCCTTAGGATGGAAGGAAACAAGCACCTTCTAAGTCCTAAGTCTTGTGTCGTCCAAATATGTTTTTAATTTGATACTTCCAACTCTGGGAAGTAGGTGCTGTTATCATTCCCATTTTAACATTAAGAAAATTTAGGCAGATAGAGGCTAAGTGACTTGCCCAGGATCGCAATGCTATAGTCAGAGATGGGATTTGAACTCAGATCTTTCTGAGTTTAGTTCATCTTTCCACCATACCAGCTAGCTGCCTCCAGAGATCATTCCTTGCTAAATACCAGTCAACTATTCTTGATGAGTTCTCTGAATTATGCAGTACCTTTTAGTTATAAAAATATTTTTAATATCCAAAAAAGGACCTTTTCTACTGTAAGGTAATAAATAGAAGTAAAGGCAGTTCTAGTCTCTGAAACCCATAATCACCTCAGCAACATTATAAAGCCAAAGCAACCTGAGGGCAAGAAACTTGTCTTTGAATCTTCCAGAGTAGATAGAGTGCTTAATTCACAGTCAGTGTATATGACTATCCTAAACCTGTGAATTTGGACAATACCCAAAAGCAAAAAGGGGAGGTTTCTCTGTCAAAGATGGTGTCCTTAGGTCCTAGACTTCCCTCACTTTCTTTGATTCTCCTTTAATTATTATCCATGGATTTAGAGCTAGAAGTGATCTTAGAAAGCACTTAGCACAAAACTTTCATTTTACAGATAAGGAAACAGAGGCACAAAGCAATTAAATGACTTGCCAATGTTCACATAAAATAATGCACATGAGATAAAGATGAGATGTGAAAAAAAGTCCTCTGACTCCAGAGACCCTCTATATAGACCAAAAAAAAAAAAAAATACCGAAACAAATTGCCTTAAAGATGTTATGAGTCTATTTCAGGGGAAAAATTCTATTGTTAAGGTAAAACACAAGTAAAATCTCACCATTGTTTAATAGAGGTTGAAAGCACTAACGTATCTGTTCTGGGTGCTCTACTTTATTGCTCCTTTTCAAGTTAACAGAATTTTCTTCAGGGTAGTTACTAATTTTAAGCTTGATGAATTAATCAATTTAAAAATTTTGATAAAGCCATTTGTCAAAATACCAGAGCTTACAGCCATGTAAGCCATGTGACCTACACATACTTAACATGTTGACTTGAAATGTTTGCAAGTTATTAAACTCATGGTCAAAGATTAAGCATTTTGAAATATATAATATTGGCATAATTCCTTCATACCATGTTCATTAACAAGTTTGCCTATCACCACATCACTTGCCAAATCATCTGTCCTTTTTATTGAGTAATGTTTTAAATTAAATTTTATGTTTATTTTAGTTTATATCATTCATTTCCACAAAACTTTTAGTTATAAATTTTCTCCCCATCTTTCCCCTACCCACCACCCCAAAACAGTGATACCACTGAATACTCCCTCCCCCAACCTGCTCTCTCCTATGTCCTCCACCATCCCCCCTCTGACTTTCCAGCAGGGCAAGATGGATCTGTATGTCCCAATGCATGTATATATATATATATGTGTGTGTGTGTGTGTGTGTGTGTGTGTGTGTGTGTGTGTGTATGTATGTATGTATGTATGTATGTATTTTTTCAAGCATTTGATTTTGAACTTTGAATTCCAGATTTTTTTCCCTTCCTCCCTCCTCACCCACCCTTACTGGGAAGACAAGCAATTCAATATAGGTTGTACATGTGTAGCTATGCAAAACCTTTCCATAGTATATATATTGTGAAAGACTGACTATATTTCTATATATCCCTGCATCGTATCCGGTCCCCCACTTGTTCTATTATCTATTTTGACCCTGCCCCTTTTCAAAAGTAAGTGCTTCCAACTTCCCTCCCCCACAACCTGCTGTCCCCTCCATTATCCCCCCTACATCCCCTTCTGCCCTACTCTCCTGTATGGTGAAATACATTAAGCCAAATTCAATGAGAATAACAAATTCATTCCCCTTTGCCTTCCTGTTTTTCCCCTCCATTGTAACAGTTTTCCTTTGCCTCTTTTGTATGAGATAATTTACCCCATTCTGTCTCTCCCCATGTCCTCTCATTATATCCCTCTCTTGCCTCTCAATTTCACCTTTTAAGTATCATCCCTTCTTATTCAATTGTTCCTGTGCCCTCTGTCTATGTATACCTGTACACATATATACACACACTCACATATGTATTCATATACGCCCATATATCCTCCTGTATAGACATATACATATACATATATATTCATTTATATTCCCTTCCATTTTTCACATACTGAGAAAAGTTTCATCAGCTACAATTATTGTTTTTTCCATGTAGGAATGTAAATAGTTCAATTTGGATAAGTTATTTAAGATTTCTTTTCCCTGTTTACCTTCTCATGCTTCTCTTGCTTCTTGTATCTGAATGCCAAATTTTCTATTCAACTATGGTTTTTTCATCATAAATGCTTGAATGTTCTCTATTCCATTGAATGACCATATTTTTCCCTGAAACATGATACTCAGTTTTGCTGGGTAGGTGATTCTTGGTTTTAATCCCAGCTCCTTTGACATCAAGAATATTGTATTCCAAGCCCTTCAATCTCTCAGTGTAGAAGCTGCCAGACCTTGTGTTATCCTTATTGTGCTTCCACAATAATCAAATTGTTTCTTCCTGGCTGCTTGTAATATTTTCTCCTTGATCTGGGAACTCAAGAACCTGGCTCTAATATTCCTAGGAGTTTTCTTTTTGGGATCTTTTTCAGGAGGGGTTTGGTGGGTGGATTCTTTCCACCTCTATTTTGTCCTCTGGTTTTAAAACACCAGGGTAATTTTCCTTGAGAATTTTTTGAAGGATGTTACTAGGTTCTTTTTTTTTTTTTTGATCATGGCTTTCAGGTAGTCCAATAATTTTTCAATAATCTCTCCTGGATCTATTTTCCAGGTCAGTGGTTTTTCCAATGAGATATTTCACATTGCCTTCTATTTTGTCATTTGTTTGGATCTGTTTAATAGTATCTTGATTTCTCATAAAGTCACTAGCTTCCATTTGCTCCAATCTAATTCTGAAAGAATCATTCTCTTCATTGAGCTTTTGAGATTCTTTTTCCATCTGGAGAATTCAGCTTTTTAAGGTATTCTTCTCCTCATTGTCTTTTTTAAGCCTTTTTTGCCATTTTAGTTAGTCTATTTTTTTTAAAGCAATCGGTGTTAAGTAACTTGCTCAAGGTTACATGGCCAGTCATTATTTATGTGTGGGTGCTGATTCTCTGAGGCCGGATCCGATCCCCAGTCATCCCAACTGCGGGGCCAACACTCTTACTCACTGCCCCACCCAGCTGCCCCAGAGTTAGTCTATTTTTAAGGTTTTATTTTCTACAGTCCTTTTGTTGACACTCATTTCATAGTTTTCTTGTATCATTCTCATTTCTCTCCTCAATTTTCCCTCCACTTCTCTTATTTGGTTTTCAAAATCCTTCTTAAGGTTGTCTATGGCCTGTAACCACCTCGTATCTTTTCTTGGAAGCTTTTAGTGCAGGAGTTCTGACTTCACTCTATTTCTACTGTTCCATGCTTTGATCTTCTTTGTCCCCAAAATAGTAGTATAAAGTTGGATTGCCCTGCTTGCTTTGTTTCCCCCATTTGCTCATGTTGCCACTCAATTTCTTGACTTTTGGGCTTTTTGCCACAGTAGGTCTCTGCTACCAGACAGGGGAGCTTTGTAACAAATTGCTTGGGTTTTCTCCACTGCCAAAGGTATTAGTTGGGTGCCCTCTCTGAAGCCTCCACAGGCTCTGGCAAGCTGGTCACACACCCAAGGACCTCTACCCTAGACTGCAATTCAGATCCAGGCAGGTTAAAACAAGGGTGATTTCCCCTCAGACTGGTTGCTTGGTCCCTATACAATCTGCAGGCAAGGAGCTGAAGCAGTCATGTGGCTGTGGCTGCACAGCCACTGAGCCTCAGCCACTTCTTGCCCTGGGGGCAGAGGCAGACCACACTCCCAAACTACTAGATCCCAAAGTCCACACTGCACTAACCTCTCACTTTGTCCTTAGCATCCATGTGTTGATAATTCTGGAAATCACCAAAGCTGCTAGTTATCTGATGCCCCTTCAGCCTGTGGCTGGTGAGGCCTGCCCTGAAGCTAAAACCTCAGGCTCATGCGGGCTTGGGGTCAGTTCCCAGAGTGCTGAGCTGACCACTTCCTGTCAGCCTGCCAGGCTGTCCTCAGTGGGAGATTAGCTTCTCTGCGTCATTTTGTGGGTTCTATAGCTCCAAAGTTTCTTCAGAGTCACCTTTTCACATGAATTGGAAGAGGTGGAAGTTGGAGCCCCACAAAATACCTGTTTCTCCTGTCAACTTATTTGAAACTGATTCCTCAGAATGTCCCTAGACCCAAACTTATAAGTCAGCATTTTTTCTTGCCAGGATTATGAAATGCTCATGGGGAAGGGATACTGAGGATGTGCTTTAAGAATTAGAATTTGGGGGGGCGGAGCCAAGATGGCGGAGTAGAAACAGCTAGTCCAAGCCTCTCTGCCCCCAGATTCTCCACAAACTATGTAAAAAAGGACTCTGAAAAACTTCTGGAGCCCCAGCACCCACAGAACGACACAGAGAAGCTAACCTCCCGCTGAGGACAGCCCAGCACCCTGCAGGAAGGACCAGCGCAGCGGTCTGGGAGCCGGCAGCGCGCAGAGCCCAGAGCGCAGAGCGCAGGAGCTGAGCCGAGCCGAGCCCAGGTCCACGTGAGCCGAGGTTTTAGCCCCAGGGCGGCAGGGCCAGCAGCCGGCTGGAGGAACCCCAGAACACCAGGAACTGTGGCGACCCCAGAATTATCAACATAGACTTGCCTAGGACAAAGTAAGAGGTTAGTGTCCTATGGACTTTGGGACCTGTATTTGGGGAATGCGTCAGCTCCCTCCCCTGGGGGCTAGAAGCTGCTGAGGAGACACGCCACTGTGTAGTTTTCAGAGGCATTTCCGGCTCCCAGCCTACAAATCGTGGGGAGATCCAGCGATCAGTCTTGGGGGGTAATCGCTCTTGCTTTAACCTCCCTGGATCTGGATTGTGATCTAGGGTGGAAGTTGTGGGTGGGTTTACAGCTTGCCAGAAACGGAAGTTGCCCCCCACACGTTCGGGACGAAAATTCCTCTAGCTGGCCTTAAAGCCATAGTGTGGCAACAAGCCCAAAAGTCAAGCAATTAAGTGGCAACATGCCAAGGCAAAGGAAACAGAAAAATGCAACCCTAGACTCCTATTTTGGGGGCATAGAGCGGGAAAAGGACTGTGAGGTCAGAAGTCCTGCTCCAAAAGCCCCAGGGGAAAACATGAGTGGGTTGCAGGCCATAGAGGACCTTAAGAAGGACTTTAAAAATCAAATAAGAGAAGTGGAGGAAAAATTAGAAAGAGAAATGAGAAGGATGCAGGAAAAGTATGAAATGAGGGTCAACAGCCTGACTGAGGAAAACAACACCTTAAAAAATAGACTAACTCAAATGGCAAAGGAGGCCCAAAAGGGCAATGAGGAGAAGAATGCCTTAAAAAGTCGAATTTGCCAGATGGAAAAAGAATCTCAAAAGCTCACTGAGGAGATTCATTCCTTCAGAGTTAGACTGGAGCAAATGGAAGCTAGTGACTTTATGAGAAATCAAGATGCTGTTAAGCAGATCCAAACAAATGAAAGATTAGAAGGCAATGTGAAATATCTCATGGGAAAAACCACTGACCTGGAAAATAGATCCAGGAGAGACAATTTAAAAATTATTGGACTACCTGAAAGCCATGATCAAAGAAAGAACCTAGAAATCACCCTTCAAGAAATTCTCAAGGAAAATTGCCCTGATGTTTTAGATCCAGAGGGCAAAATAGAGGTTGAAAGAATCCACAGATCACCTCCTGAAAAAGATCCCAAAAAGAAAACTCCCAGGAATATTATAGCCAGGTTCCAGAATCCCCAGATCAAGGAGAAAATACTACAAGCAGCCAGGAAGAAACAATTTCAATATTGTGGAAACACAATCAGAATAGCCCAGGACCTGGCAGCTTCTACACTGAGGGATCGAAGGGCATGGAATATGATATTCCAGAGGGCAAAAGAACTGGGAATGAACCCAAGGGTCACCTACCCAGCAAAACTGAGTATTTTGTTTCAGGGGAAAATATGGTCATTCAGTGGAATAGAGGACTTTCAAGCATTCTTGAGGAAAAAACCAGAGTTGAATAGAAAATTTGACATCCAGACGCAAGAAGTAAGAGATGCCTGAGAAGGTAATCAGGGAAAAGAAATCAAAAGGAACTTATCAAAGTTGAACTATTTACATTCCTATATGGAAAAGCAATATCTGTGACTGATGATATCTTTCTCACTATGAAAATAATGGAAGAAGGGGGTGTGGTCATATGAATACATATGTGAATGTGTGTGTGCTCAGTTATATATGGATAGAGGGCATAGGTTGATTTTGTTGGGAAGGGAGAGTACTCAAGGGATGAAATTATGAGGTGAGAGAGGAAAGTGGCAAGAGGAGATGGGGAGAGACATGGTAGGGTAAACTATCTCATGTAGGGGAAGTGGGTGCAAAGGAGGGGGAGAATAAGGAAGGCTAAAAAGGCAAAACCACATTCACATTGAATTTGGTTCAGGGAGAAAATGACATACATACTAAATGGGATATCTCAACCTGCAGCAGGATAGGGGGAAGGGGGATGAGAGGAGGGATGATGGATGGGAGGGCATCCTTGGGTGAGGGGAGGTTGGAAGTACCCACTATAGAAGAGGGACAGGATCATGTAGGGAATGGACCAGGTGGGAGTGGGATGAGTGGGAGGGAATTATAAGCAGCCTTGTACAATATATCTACTATGATAATGTTTTGCATAGCTAGACATGTACAACATATACTGAATTACTTATATCCCAAGAAGGAATGGGTGACAAGGGAGGAAGGAGATGGATCTGAAATTCGAGGTCGTAAGATTAAATGTTTCAAATATATATATAAATACTATTATTAATACTCTTTTGCCTATAATTGGGAGATAAGATGTGCAGGCATTGGGACACAAAGATTCATCTTCCTCTAATGGAAAAGTCGATGGGAGTATGGGAGAAGGTATGGGAGAGAGCAGATTGGAGGAAGTGATATCTTGTGGGACTGCTATTCTGGGAGGTTGGGTAGGGGAACAATGGGGGGAAAATGATTGTAACTCAAAACCTGGCGGAAATGAATGATGTAAAACAGAAGTTAATAAAGTATTTGTTTAAAAAGTTAAAAAAAATAAAATAAAATAAAATAAGCAAAAAAAAAAAAAAGAAGAATTAGAATTTGGTGGTGTTAATTCATAGGGAATTTATCTTGTTTGAATTCTCTCTAAAGATTCAGCTGTTTTTGTTCTACAACTATTATATGGGACTTTTTTGGAATTAAGAAAGCTAAAAATTTGTGGACAAAGTGACTAATCTGTTGTTCTGATAGTCCTATGACCTGGAACACCACAAAGTTTAAATTTAAAAATTTCAACTGCAAATGGCAAATTTTAGAATTGTCTTACAGAAAGACCTTCAAATATGAAGGAAAGGGAATTCAAAAAATACAAGATTATTCTACAGGCACAAAAATTTATAGAAGGCAACAACATAGTACATCCTCAAAAGCAAAAGAAGTTAAACTGCTACTCAATTTGAAATACTCTGCAAACTTGTACCCATTATCAATGAAAAGATTAATGTTTCACAAAATAGAAATGTTTAAGACATTTTGCTCAATCAATGGGAGTATAATATGGGTTTTGCCAAAACTCCCCCAAGCAGACAGGATTACAGCTAGCAAGAAAAGGATCAGTAACAAAATAGATTAACTCATTCATATAGGTTTATTTTTGAAGAAAAAAGGGAAAAATTGACCTTTAGGACAAAAGAAATATTTAAGAAGAACAATCAGGAGATAAAGGGGATAATAATTTAAGCAGAATTTAAAGAAAGAATAAGAAGATAGAAGGACTAGAGCACCAAAAAAATAAATCTTATGTTATAGGTGAATCAATGTATTTTGCAGGAGTTACAGGGTGGGAGGTTGACTAAATGAGGAAAAGAGAGATAAGGAACAAAAGAGAAGGGATAATGCATATTGACTTTATCTAGCAGTGACTGGATGATGATCCTTATACTCTCCTGGCAAGAGCTGTGGTAGGGATGAGGGATTGGCATTGGGTTTAGGAAACATAGCATACCACTGAGACTGGGAGGAGTAACATGTTGAAGAGTATTCCTATGGTAGGATAAAGTGAGTGCCTGTATGGAATGGCAGAGTTTTCTGTTAGGTTTATTGGTAAAGATTATTTCTGTATTAGGAAGGCATTTTAAAGAGAATGTTGTCCATGGTCAATGTCCTGATTTATAAGAAACTATACATGAATTCTTAAAAATGCCACTGGGTTGGCTAGGTGGCATAGTGAATAGAGCACCAGCTGTGGAATCAGGAGGACCTGAGTTCTAATCCAGCCTCAGACACTTAAGACTTACTAGTAGTGTGACCTTGGGCAAGTCACTTAATCCCAATTGTCCTGCCCTGCTCCCCTCCCCCCTCAAAAATACACACCACACACATTTTGTATGCTATGATGGCATGGCCATTGGAAAAGAGACTGATACTGGAGAGGACCAGGTAGTAGGCTTGGATTAAACAATTTGAGACACCAGATAACTGCTACTACATAGTATTTTCATCTAATATAGCTTCTAGATGTTTCTAAGAATGAGGCACAGTAAGAAAAAAAAAAGAAATGATGGGGTAAGATCTACAAAGACATAGAATTTTCTAGGAATGAAAATAAATGCACTATTTTAGGTATATCCTAAATATATACCTTCTGTATACAAAGTATATTAAATGAACAAATAAGGGTATAGACAACAAATCAAAAGACAAAATTTTAAATAGATTAGAAGATAAGACAATAAATAGAAAAAACAAAGAAAAAATGATTGATGAATAGAAGCCATTGTAGCCCAGATCTCTTCTCTATTTCCCACTCCAAACTTTACCAAGCAGGTCTATGCAAATTGCCAGGCTAAATCTTGATAGAGCAATTCAAGAAAATATCATGGTATGTCACTTTTCCAGACTAAGTTGTCATAGAGGGGTCTGAAGACACCAGGGCAGAGGGTCTGACCAGAAGCCCATTGAGTAGAAAACTCCAGTGCAGAAAGAGGCTATGTACCAGAGCAAGATGAAACAACATACACCCATGTCAGGCTACCATGAGCAGATTACAGCAACAGGTGGCAAAAGTCAGCTTTGTCACCCACTATTCAGTTACAGGTCAGAAATATAGGGGGATCTGCACCTAGGGATAGCATTCCAGGCTAGGGAATGCTTGAAGGCCCTAGGTAATGTACCAAGAAGATGATTTCAGAAGTATGCAGCAGCTGTGCAGTTACAGCCTTAAGCTCCTATCTGAAACCCTTGGGGGTAGAAATCACAGATCACAGGGGAGCCTAGAGTTCTGTCACTCTGAACAACTAAAACTTTCTGGCTGGCTGATAGTGCTTGAATCCAGGAATGGATTTGGCAGAGTTCAGACCAGGAGACCAACAATCTGACTCTACCCTGGATTAGACTACATTGGAATACTGAAAGCTTTTGGATTACCAGCTTTTTTCCCACTGCCTTGGCATCAATACCATAAAAAAGCACCAAATAGGAACAACCAAGACCTTTCCTAAAACGTATACAGAGCCTAGCCCTAAGAATAAGCATGGGGAGCCAAGATGGCGGAGTAGAAACAGCTCATCCAAGCCACTGTGCCCCAGATTCCCCCCAAACTATGTAAAAAGGGACTCTGAACAACTTCTGGAGCCCCAGCACCCACAGAACGACACAGAGAAGCTAACCTCCTGCTGAGGACAGCCCAGCAACCCTGCAGGAAGGACCAGCACAGTGGTCTGGGACCTGGCAGCACCCAGGAGCCGAGCGGAGCCCAGTGAGCTGAGGTTTTAGCCCCAGGGCGGCAGGGCCAGCAGCCAGCTGGAGGAACCCCAGAACACCAGGAGCTGTGGTGACTCTAGAATTATCAACATAGATATGCCTAGGACAAAGTAAGAGGTTAGTGTCCTATGGACTTTGGGACACGTATTTAGGGAATGCATGAGCTGCCTCCCCTGGGGGCTAGAAGCCACTGAGGAGAAACACCATTTTGTAGTTTTCAGAGGCAACTCCAGCTCCCAGCCTGCAAATCCTAGGGAGATCCAACCATCAGTCTTGGGGGGTAATCACACTTGCTTTAACCTCCCTGGATCTGGATTGTGATCTAGGGTGGAAGTCGTGGGTGGGTTTACAGCTTGCCAGAAACAGAAGTTGCCCCCCACACGTTCGGGACGAAAATTCCTCTATCTGGCCTTAAAGCCATAGTGTGGCAACAAGCCCAAAAGTCAAGTAATTAAGTGGCAACCTGCCAAGGCAAAGGAAACAGAAAAATGCAACCCTAGACTCCTATTTTGGGGGCATAGAGCGGGAAAAGGACTGTGAGGTCAGAAGTCCTGCTCCAAAAGCCCCAGGGAAAACATGAGCGGGTTGCAGGCCATAGAGGACCTTAAGAAGGACTTTAAAAATCAAATAAGAGAAGTGGAGGAAAAATTGGAAAGAGAAATGAGAAGGATGCAGGAAAGTATGAAATGAGGGTCAACAGCCTGACTGAGGAAAACAACACCTTAAAAAATAGACTAACTCAAATGGCAAAGGAGGCCCAAAGGGCAATGAGGAGAAGAATGCCTTAAAAAGTCGAATTTGCCAGATGGAAAAAGAATCTCAAAAGTTCACTGAGGAGATCCATTCCTTCAGAGTTAGACTGGAGCAAATGGAAGCTAATGACTTTATGAGAAGTCAAGATGCTGTTAAGCAGATCCAAACAAATGAAAGATTAGAAGGCAATGTGAAATATCTCATGGGAAAAACCACTGACCTGGAAAATAGATCCAGGAGAGACAATTTAAAAATTATTGGACTACCTGAAAGCCATGATCAAAAAAAGAACCTACGGGGGCGGAGCCAAAATGGCGGAAAGGAAGCAGTAACCTCACTGAGCTCCTCTGTCACTAAGTCCAAAAGGGTAAATCTGAGCGGATTCCGGAGTGACGGAGCCCAGTGGAAGACAGAGTGTGGCAGAATCCAGCCCAGGAGGTTGCCCAGAGTGTCCGCACAGGTCGAGCGCAGAGCACATGGGGTCTGCACAGCTCAGACCTAAGAGCAGGCAAGCAGACTACACCAGAGAGAGAAAAAGCCCCAGCCTGCAGACTTACCAAGGACGAATCGCAATCATCTGGCAGAGGGAACGGATCATTGGAGCCAGGTAGGAGAGTCGGGCCCCAGTGGAGAGAGTGGCTTCTCAGGCTGCATTCAGCCCCCAGCCTGGAAATTTAGAAACTGCCTGCCTGTATAATACAGGGGCTGGAATGGCAAAGTAAATTCTAGCTGCTCAGATCCTCCCATCCCTCCTTCATGAAGCAGAAAACCCAAAGATAAGTCTCCCACCCAGATTGAAATCCCAAGTTAATGGAAATAGCCTCAGGCTTGAGACTCCCCAAGAAAGGCTGTAACTGAGACAGCCAGGAATCTGAAGAGAAGAGAGGGAGGGGACCCAACAAGCCCCACCTCACCTCACCAACAAAAGCCTACTTATAGCCCAGGGGTATAGAGGCAGAAATCTGAAGTGGTCAGACTTATCCCCACCTACACATCTGCATTCCTCACTGACTTCCCTGACTTAGCCATAAACTAGCCACCCAGAGGTATTCAAAGTCAAGGATCAGGCCCCAAACTCATAGCCTGAGACACTAAGAAACAGGAAATCACAATGGGAAGGAAGGAAGCTGAAAAGGAGAAGGGGAAGGCAAGAAAGTCTATTCAAGCATACTATGCAGGGCAAGAACAACAAAACACACAGGACAATATAGACTCTCTGCCCACACCAGAGACCACAGAAGGAAACATGATCTGGTCTCAAGCCCAAATAGCATTCCTGGAGGAGCTTAAGAAAAATTTTAAAGACCAAATCAGGGAGGCAGTGACCAACTTGTAAAAACTTCTGAGTGAAGTAATTGGAGAAAATACCTCCCTAAAAAAGGAACTTCAAAAACTAACTGAAGACCATAATTCACTAAAAATTAGATACAATCAAACTGAAACTCAGAACTCTATGATGCAGCAGGAGTCAATCGAAAAAAACAAGATGATCGAAAAATTGCAAGAAAATGTAAAATATCTCACTGGAAAAATAACTGACCTACAGAAGAGATCCAGGAGAGACAACCTAAGAATTATTGGTCTACCAGAAAGCCATGATGAGAAAAGCAGTCTAGACAACATCCTCCAAGAGATTGTCAAAGAAAACTGTCCTGAGGTCCTGGAATCAGAAGATAAAATAGCTATTGATAGAATTCACCGGACTCCTCCTGAAAGAGATCCCAAACTGAAAATTCCAAGAAATATAGTAGCCAAATTCCAGAATTATAAGATTAAAGAAAAAAATTCTACAAGCAGCCAAAAAGAAACAATTCAAATATCGAGGAACTACAGTTAGGATCACACAGGACCTAGCAGCTTCTACATTAAAAGAGCGGAGGGACTGGAATTTGATATTTCGTAGGGCAAGAGAGCTAGGACTACAACGAAGGATTAACTACCCGGCAAAACTGAGCATAATCTTTCAGGCAAGGAGATGGACGTTTAATGAAGTAAGGGACTTCCAAACTTTCCTAATGAAAAAGCCAGAGCTCAATGGAAAATTTGATCTCCAATTACAAGACTCCAGAAGAACATAAAAAGGTAAACAAAGGTAACATAGACTCACACATGCAGAAGTGCACACACCCACACCCACAAACACAAGCTCATTACCTGGGATGCAACAAGGGCAAAATGTTCACATCCCTATATGTGGAGCTGATAACTGTCAATATTTGAAATCTCTATGATTATCATGACCTGCAAAAGGGTTATACTTAGAAGGTGTGGGTATGAATGCACTAACATGGAGTCTAAAAAAAAAAAGACTATTAAGGGGATCAATGGTACTGTAATGGGAAAAAGGAAAGGATGAGCTAGGAAAAGGTAAAATATGCCATCTGAAGAGGCATCAAAACACACTGTAGAAGAAGGGAAAGTAAGAGGGAGAGGAACATCATTTAAACACTATTCTCACTGGTTCTGGTTCAAAGAAGGATCAAATTAATCGGTGAAGTTTAAGAATCTAACGTGAATAGACACATAAATTCATTAAATAGAGGAATTGGAGGGAGGGAGAGGAGCACTGTTTGAAATTTACTCTCATTGGTTTGGAATCAAACGGGGAGTAATTTACTCTGATAAGTATAAAAATTTATTGTGTCCTATAAATAGTGGGAGGGTAAGGGGGGGTTGAAAAGGAGGAGACTAAAGGGAGGGATTATAAGGGAGGGAAATAGTAGTAAGGGGAGAGGGTAGGTTAAGAAGGGGGGTCACTGGGTGGGAACACTGAGGGAGGGGGCGGTCAAAAGGGAAAACTTCAAGGAGGGGAAGGGGGAAGGAATAAACAAAAACATAAACAGGGAAGGGAATAGGATGGAAGGGAAGAGACAGATAGTAATCATTACTGTGAATGTGAATGGGATGAACTCTCCCATAAAACAGAGGCAGATAGCAGAATGGATTAAAAACCATAATCCTACAATATGCTGTCTTCAAGAAACACATTTGAAACAAAGGGATACCCACAGGGTAAAGGTAAAAGGTTGGAGTAAAATTTATTATGCCTCAGCTAAAGTAAAAAAAGCAGGGGTAGCAATACTTATCTCAGATAAAGCAAAAGCAAAATAGATCTAATTAAAAGAGATAAGGAAGGAAACTATATCCTACTAAAAGGCACCATTGAGAATGAAGCAATATCACTGCTTAATATATATGCACCAAGTGGTATAGCATCCAAATTCCTAGAGGAGAAGTTAAAGGAATTAGAGGAAGAAATAGATAGCAAAACTATACTAGTGGGGGACCTTAATCTTCCCCTCTCTGAACTCGATAAATCTAACTTCAAAATAAACAAGAAAGAAGTTAAGGAGGTGAATAGAATCTTAGAGAGACTAGATATGATGGATCTCTGGAGAAAACTGAATGGGGATAAAAAGGAATTTACTTTCTTTTCAGCAGTGCATGGTACATACTCTAAAATAGACCATGTACTAGGGCATAAAAACCTCACAATCCAGTGCAGAAAGGCAGAAATAGTAAGCGCATCATTCTCAGATCATGATGCAATAAAAATTATATGCAATAAAGGGCCATGGAAAGATAGACTAAAAACTAATTGGAAAATAAACAATTTAATCCTAAAAAATTGGTGGGTCAAAGAAGAAATTATAGAAACAATCAATAATTTCATTCAAGAGAATGATAATAATGAAACAACATACCAAAATTTGTGGGATGCACTAAAGGCAGTTCTCAGGGGAAGTTTTATATCCCTGAGTGCATGCTTAATTAAAGCAGAGAGAAGGGAGGTCAATGAATTGGACATGCAATTGAAAAAGCTAGAAAAAGAACAAATTGAAAATCCCCAATTTAGTACTAAATTAGAAATATTGAAAACCAAACGTGAGATTAATAAAATTGAAATTAAGAAAACCATTGAATTAATAAATAAAACTAAGAGCTGGTTTTATGAAAAAAATCAACAAAATTGATAGACCCTTAGTCAATATGATAAAAAAAAGAAGAAAACCAAATTATGAGTATCAAAAATAAAAAGGGTGAATCTACCTCCAATGAAGAGGAAATCAAAACAATAATGAGGAATTATTTTTCCCAATTATATGCACATAAATATGACAATCTTAGTGAAATGGATGAATATTTACAAAATCACAAATTGCCCAGATTAACTGAAGAGGAAGTGAATTACCTAAATAACCCCATCTCAGAAAAAGAAATCAAACAAGCCATCAATGAACTCCCTAGGAAAAAGTCTCCAGGGCCAGATGGGTTCACCAGTGAATTCTATCAAACATTTAAAGAACAATTGATTCCAATACTCTACAAACTATTTGGGAAAATTAGTGAAGAAGGAGTCCTACCAAACTCTTTCTATGACACAAATATGGTACTGATTCCTAAATCAGGAAGAGATAAAACAGAAAGAAAATTATAGACCAATCTCCCTCATGAATTTAGACGCAAAAATTCTAAATAAAATATTAGCCAAAAGACTCCAACAACTTATCACAAAAATAATACACCCTGATCAGGTAGGATTCATTCCAGGAATGCAAGGATGGTTTAATATTAGGAAAACCATCAATATAATTGAGGATATCAACAACAAAACTAGCAAAAACCACATGATCATCTCAATAGATGCAGAAAAGGCTTTTGACAAAGTACAACATCCATTCCTATTAAAAACACTAGAAAGTATAGGAATAAATGGAGCCTTCCTTAAAATAGTTGCTAGCATCTATGTAAAACCATCAGCAAGTATTATATGCAATGGGGATAAACTAGAAGCCTTTCCAATAAGATCAGGAGTGAAACAAGGGTGTCCACTATCACCCCTCTTATTCAATCTGGTACTAGAAACGTTAGCAGTAGCAATTAGAAAAGAAAAAGAAATCAAAGGAATCAAATTAGGCAAAGAAGTGACCAAGCTGTCACTCTTTGCAGATGATATGATGATATACTTAGAGAATCCTAGAGAATCAAGTAAAAAACTACTTGAGACAATAAATAAATTTGGCAAAGTTGCAGGATATAAAATAAACCCACATAAATCCTCAGCATTCCTGTACATCTCTAATGAAACTCAGCAGCAAGAGATAGAAAGAGAAATCCCATTTAAAGTCACTGTAGACATTATAAAATATTTGGGAATCTACTTGCCAAAACAAACCCAGAATCTATATGATCACAACTACAAAACACTTCTCACACAAATAAAATCAGATCTAAATAGTTGGAAAAATATCAATTGCTCATGGCTGGGTCGAGCTAATATAATAAAATGACAATTTTACCCAAACTAAACTATATATTTAGTGCCATACCAATCAATTTACCAAAAAACTACTTTCTAGAGTTAGACAAAATAATAACAAAATTTATTTGGAAAAACAAACGGTCTAGAATATCAAGGGAATTAATGAAAGAAATGCTAGGGAAGGTGGACTAGCTATGCCAGATCTTAATCTGTATTATACAGCAGCAGTCATCAAAACTGCTTGGTACTGGCAGAGGTGTAGAGTAGTGGATCAATGGAATAGATTAGGTGCAGGAGACCCAGCAGTTAATGAATATAGCAATCTATTGTTCGATAAACCCAAAGACCCCAGTTTTTGGGATAAGAATGCACTATTTGACAAAAACTGCTGGGGAAACTGGAATACAGTATGGCAGAAACTGGGCATAGATCACTATCTAACACCATACACCAAAATCAAGTCTAAATGGGTGCATGATCTAGGTGTAAAGGATGATACTGTAAGCAATTTGGGAAACCAAGGAATAGTTTACCTGACAGATCTGTGGAGAGGGGAAGATTTTAGGACCAAACAAGAATTAGAGAGCATTATAAAATGCAAAATGGATAATTTTGATTACATTAAATTGAAAAGCTTCTGCACAAACAAAGCCAATGTAACCAAGATCAAGAGGGAGGTGGGAAATTGGGAAAGAATTTTTACAACTTGTGTCTTTGATAAAGGACTCATTTCTAAAATTTATAGAGAATTGAGCCAAATCTATATGAATACAAGTCATTCCCCAATTGAGAAATGGTCAAAGGATATGAATAGGAAGTTTTCAGAGAAAGAAATTAAAGATATCTATAAATATATGAAGAAATGCTCTAAATCACTATTAATTAGAGAAATGCAAATCAAAACAACTCTGAGATACCACATCACTCCAGTCAGATTGGCTAAGATGACAAAACAAGAAAGTGACAAATGCTGGAGAGGATGTGGGCAAATTGGAACGCTAATACATTGCTTGTTGGAGTTGTGAACTTATCCAACCATTCTGGAGAGCAATCTGGAATTATGCCCAAATGATTATAAATAATTTCATACCCTTTGACCCAGCCATACCACTTTTAGGGTTATATCCCAAAGAGATCATAGTAGTGGGAGGAAGAACCATATGTACAAAAATATTTTAGCAGCCCTTTTTGTGGTTGCAAAGAATTGGAAACTAAAGGGGTGCCCATCAATTGGGGAATGGCTAAACAAGTTGTGGTATATGAATGTAATGGAATTTTATTGTGCTATAAGAAACGAGGAGGTGACAGATTTCATAATTACCTGGAGAGACTTATACAAACTGATGCTGAGCGAGAAGAGTAGAATCAGAAGAAATTTGTATACAATCACAGACATACCATATCTGTGACGACCAACTATGACAGACTGGACTCTTTCAGCAATGCAGTGATATAAGTTAATCCCGAATGACTCAAGAAAGTGAGAAATGCGCCATCCAGAGATATAACTAGAAAGAACTGAGCCTGAATCCTGATGGAAGCAAACTAAATGATCTTGTTCTTCTCATTGTTTGGTTTTACTTTTTCCTTACCATCTTTCATCCCACCTAGTACAATATGCCTTTGTAATTGGAATAATGTTTAATATGAATGCATTTGCAGACCCTAAAAAAAAAAAAGAACCTAGAAATCACCCTTCAAGAAATTCTCAAGGAAAACTGCCCTGATGTTTTAGATCCAGAGGGCAAAATAGAGGTTGAAAGAATCCACAGATCACCTCCTGAAAAAGATCCCGAAAAGAAAACTCCCAGGAACATTATAGCCAGGTTCCAGAGTCCCCAGATCAAGGAGAAAATACTACAAGCAGCCAGGAAGAAACAATTTCAATATTATGGAAACACAATCAAAATAGCCCAGGACCTGGCAGCTTCTACACTGAGGGATCAAAGGGCATGGAATATGATATTCCAGAGGGCAAAAGAACTGGGAATGAACCCAAGGGTCACCTACCCAGCAAAACTGAGTATTTTGTTTCAGGGGAAAATATGGTCATTTAGTGGAATAGAGGACTTTCAAGCATTCTTGAGGAAAAAACCAGAATTGAATAGAAAATCTGACATCCAGACACAAGAAGGAAGAGATGCCTGAGAAGGTAATCAGGGAAAAGAAATCAAAAGGAACTTATCAAAGTTGAACTATTTACATTCTTATGTGGAAAAGCAATAACTATTACTGATGATATCTTTCTCACTATGAAAATAATGGAAGAAGGGTATTTGGTCATATGAATACATATGTGAATGTGTGTGTATATGGTTACAGTTATATATGGATAGAGGGCATAGGTTGAATTTGTTGGGAAGGGAGAATACCCAACGGATGAAATTATGAGGTGAGAGAGGAAAGTGGCAAGAGGAGATGGGGAGAGACACGGTAGGGTAAACTATCCCATGTAGAAGAAGCCAGGGGAAGTGGTTGCAAAGGAGGGGGAGAATAAGGAAGGCTAAGAAGGCAAAACCACATTCACATTGAATTTGGTTCAGGGAGAAAATGACATAAATACTAAATGGGATATCTCAACCTGCAGCAGGATAGGGGGAAGGGAGATGAGAGGAGGGATGATGGATGGGAGGGCATCCTTGGGGTGAGGGGAGGTTGGAAGTACCCACTACAGAAGAGGGACAGGAACATGTAGGGAATGGACCAGGTTGGGGGGTGGGATGAGTGGGAGGGAATTATAAGCAGTCTTGTACAATATATCTACTATGATAATGTTTTGCATAGCTAGACATGTACAACATATACTGAATTACTTATCTCCCAAGAGGGAATGGGTGACAAGGGAGGAAGGAAATGGATCTGAAATTTGAGGTCCTAACATTAAATGTTTCAAATATATATAAATGCTATTATTAATACTCTTTTGCTTGTAATAGGGAGATAAGATGTGTAGGCATTGGGACACAAAGACTCACCTTCCTCTAATGGAAAAGTCGATGGGGGTATGGGAGAAGGTATGGGAGAGAGCAGATTGGAGGAAGCAATATCTTGTGGGACTACTATTCTGGGAGGTTGTGTAGGGGAATAATGGGGGGAAAATGATTGTAACTCAAAATCTGGCAGAAATGAATGATGTAAAACAGAAGTTAATAAAGCATTTGTTTAAAAAAAATGAATAAGCATGAAGTTAGGACCCCAAAAGAGATGCCAGGAGGAAAACTTAACAGGAATATCATAGCCAAGTTTTAAAGCTCCCAGGTTAAAGAGAAAATATTGGAAGCAACAAGCAAGAAAAAAAACAATTTAAATATTTTGGGGCTACAATAAAGATTATATGTAGCAGCTACTATGTTGAAGGACTATAGGTCTTGAAATACTGTATTTTACAAAGCAAAAGACCTGGGGTTATGATCAAAGTTAACTCACCCAGCAAAGTTAAGTTTAATCCTGAATGAAAAAAAAAATGGAAATTTAATAAACTCAAAGACTTTTGGGTATTTGTGACAAAAACAGTAGAACTTAAGTGAAAATATGATGAATGACATCCAGGAGAAAAACAAAGGAAAAGTTAAGGACCAATTATAAAAGAATAATAAGGTCAAATAATTTACTTCTTACGTATGAAAATATCATCAGCTCTATTACTACTGTCATTTTTATTTGTGGTGTTTGAAAGAAAGACTTGGGCTGAGCTAAGCATTATGGGTGTATTATGTACATAATATGTATTATGTAGCAAAGAATAGAGGGGATAAAGAAAACTGAGAAAAAATTTCACAGACAATTTCTAAGACAAAATGGGATTGGATTGCAATATTGGTGTGGTTTAGGAAATGATGAGCTAGTTGACTAGAAAAAACATGGAAAGACCTGGACTTATGAAAGAAGTTCTATCCACCTTCAGAGGAACCGATGGCAAGAATAAGCATAGTATGTTCTTACATAAATTTATATGAGTATATGCATGCATATATGTGGATGTTTATAGATATCCATGTATATGTATTTATATGTATATATCTGTACTTAATGGTAGTCTTCTTAGGGGAGAGGGAAAAAATAAAGTAAAAAGTGCACAGTAGAGAACAAAAGAAAATCTACAAGTAAGCAAAGAAAAGCTGGACAGCTTCAAAAACAATGTGTAGCTTTTCTTTAGGACTTCTTGAAATGGAAATTTATTGCTTTATATTGAATCCTCTCATACCTGCTGTGTACTTGGCAATGCTTTTTTTTTCTTTTCTTCTTTTGTACTTAAGTTTAAGATAAATTTTTTTAAACTTAAAAAATAATTTTAAGCCTAAAAGAAAAACATACCTTAGACACAAGTTCAACTAGAATTCCTGAAAGAGATGGAGCATGAGGTTTTAAAAAAGAATTAATGTAATTGATTTTTGCATGCAACTGGGAAATAAGATATATAGGCACTGGGGTACATAAATTCGTCTTTCCCTACTAAAAAGTTAGGGGGGATGGGAGAGTATATAAGAGAGAAGAGATTGAGAGAAGGGGTATTCAGAAGGCTCACTATTTTGGGCTGGGGTAGGGGAAATATGGGGAGAGAATTTGTAACTCAAAAACTTGTGGAAATAAATGTTGAAAACTAAAAATAAATAAATAAATTGGAAAAAAAAAGAATTAATGTTTTTATAAATGAAATGAGAATTCTAGAGGAAAAACTGGAAACAGGAATAGGAGCTATGAAAGAAAGATTTGGAAAGTAAATTAACAGCTTGGCACAAGAGGTAAAAACTTTGCCCAAGAAATAAACTCTATGCAAATTGGAATGGACCAAATAGAAGCCAGTGACTTTATGAGATAACAATAACATTAAAACAAAGTCAAAAAATTGTAAAAATAGTAAAATGGATAGAATGCATACAAAAATAAAGCTCAACAATCTATTATGAAAAGAAACATCAAAAAAGAAAGAGAGAGAGAGAGAGAGAGAGAGAGAGAGAGAGAGAGAGAGAGAGAGAGAGAATCAAAATGAGAAGCAATAGCAAAAATGATTTTCTTTCAAGTGAATTCAAAAGAAGAAGGACTGGGGAGGCTAGGTGGCACAGTGAATAGAGCGACGGCCCTGGAATCAGAAGGACCTGAGTTCGGAGCTGGCCTCCAATACTTAATCCACACAAACAAAAACCTAGCCGTGTAACCTTGGGCAAGTTACTTAACCCCAATTGCCCTAAAAGGGGCGGCTAGGTGGCGCAGTGAGTAAGAGTGCTGGCCTCGGAGTTGGGATGACCCAAGATCAGATCCGGCCTCAGAAAATGAGCACCCACGCATAAATAATGACTAGCCTTGTAACCATGAGCAAGTTACTTAACCCCAATTGCTTTAAAAAAAAAAAAAGAAGAAGAAGAAGAAGGACTTGGTATCAAGTTATCTAAAATAAAAAATTCCCAGTTATCAGTAGAGTTGAATAATGAAATTATATTATAAAGAACCACAATTATACATACATACAGTATGTATTTCTATGTCCACCCATATATACAACATATAAACATCAAATGCTATAGCTTTTAAATTTATAAATTAAAAACTAATTGAATTACACAAAAAAGCATAGATTATAGATGAAAAGGTAGGGGAAGGTCATAGAGTTAAAGATAAAGCTAGGAGATAAGGTTATTGTTTCTTCTACTTGGCTATCTTTCATGTTAATATTCTCCCAGGTAAATCTTGAAGAACCTTTGACCTCACAATAATACAATTAGTTCTTTTGATCTCTGAAGGATCAAGGTTCTTTTTCATTTAGACCATGCCCACCCTTTTAGTTTCTATTCATATTTATAGTCTCAACAACTACTTTTCACATATCATCAACAAGTTTCCAATAATCAACACCTTTCCACTTTGGATCTGGGTACCTTGGCAGCTCTCTAAGATAACTCTACTCATGGAAAAGACCCTAGGTTTAAAGCTCTTTTGCACATGAATCTCTTCATTGAAGGGATTGATTAATCAATGCTCTGTGTATTAACGATTCTGTTTCTTACAAAGAATATACAAAAACTGGAACTAGAGAAGTGACATGACAACTCAGTCATTCAGAGCAGAAATGGTTTTCATCCTGATTAATAAGGCAAAATTCAAGACTAAGAGAATTAAAAGAAGTTTGTTTGTTTTTTTATAAATACATCAAGGCAGCAATAAGTTACAGACTGCTCACTAAAGATCAACAATGGCTTCAAGGTGAGAACAACTTTTATCCCAGACTTTCTCAATGAGATAGACAATTCAGATACATCAGTGTGTGCAAAAGAGGTTGGGCACTTGCAACTGTGACAATTTGCAGTTAGAGGTACAAAGGTTACAGGTAGGGAGTGACTTGATTGCATGGCAAATATCAGGGGCTTGGGTGACACCTCTGCCAACATTGATTGAGAAGGAGGGCTGGAAACTGAGTCACTGAGTCAACATAACTTTAAAAATGACCCCTGACTTTTGCTGCTATTTTTCAATGTTGTTATAACTTCTTAAATATTTACTTTTGGATAATATTTTCCCAATTAAAGGTAAGAAACAATTTTAACTTTTTTTTCAACTTAGGGTTTCAATTTCTCTCACTCCTTAGCCCTGAAATATTAAAAGGAATCTGATACAGGTAATACATGTTCAATAACACAATACATATAAAACCAACCCTGCATTCCTGAAATGAATCCCACCTGACATAGTGTATAATCCTTGTGATATATTGTTATAATTGCCTTGCTAGTATTTTGTTAAAAAATTTTGCATAGATATTCATTAGGGAAATTGGTCTATAATTTTCTTTCTCTGTTTTAGATATGAGCACCATAATTGTTTTTAATTTTAATTTCTTTTTCTGTCAGCACTATATTTGTGTCATTGAGTTTGGTAGGGCTCCCTCTGTCTACTTTTCCAAATAGTTTATATAGTATTGGAATTAATTGTTCATTAAATGTTTGGTAGAATTCACTCATGCACCCATCTGACTCTGGGAACTTTTTCTTGGAAATTCATTAATAACTTATTCAATTTCTTTTTCTAAGATGGGGCTATTTAGGCATTCTATTTTCTGATCTGTTAATCTAGGGAATTTATATTTTTATAAACATTCATCCATTTCACTCAAATTGTCAGATTTCTTATCACATAACTGGGCAAAATATTTCCTAATGATGGCTTCCATTTCCTCTACATTGGTGGCAATTTTATCCTTTTCATTTTTGATATGAGGTATTTGCTCTTCTTCTTTCTTTCTTTTAATCAAATAAACCAATGGCTTATCTATCTTATTGGGGCTTTTTCTCCAGCCAGCTCCTAGATTTATGAGCTCAATAATTTTATTTTAAAATGTGAATCTAATGAATCTTACCTTTGATTTTTAGGATTTCCAAATTTGTGCTCAATTGGGGATTCTTAATTTATTCTTTTTTTCTAATTTTTTAGTTGCATGCCCAATTCATTGATCTGTTCTTTTTTCCTTTGATCATGTAAGAATTTTAAAAATATAATTTCCCCCTAAGCACTGCTTTGGCTGCATCCCATAAATTTTGTTATCTTGTCTCTTTGTCAATCGCTCTCCATAATGAAATTATTGATTGTTTCTTTTTTTTTTATTTTTTGGATGGGGGGAAGGCAGGGAAATTAGAGTTAAGCGACTTGCCCAAGATCACATGGCTAGTAAGTGTTAAGTGTCTGAGGTCAGATTTGAACTCAGGTCCTCATAACTCCAGGGCCAGTGCTCTATTCACCATGCTACCTAGCCACTCAGATCATTTCTATAATTTCTTCTTTGACCCCCTTATTCTTTGGGATTAGTTTATTAGTTTCTTATAAGTTTTAAGTTTAATTTACAACTGTCTTGTTGAATATAATATTTATTGCATTGACTCAAGAAGAATATATTTAATATTTCTGCCCCTTTTCATTTGACTTTGAGGGTTTTATGCCCTATTACATGGTCATTCTCTAAAGGTCTGTCATGTCTAGTTTTTCTCATATTCTAATTACCTTCTTAGTTTCTTTCTTGTTTCTTTTTTGGTTGGATATATTGAGTTCTGAGAGGTAACAATTGAGGTCCCCCACTAGTATAGTTTTACTGCCTATTTCTTCCTAAAACTCACTTAAGTTCTCTTTTGGCAATTGGATTCTAGAGGTGGTATCAAGATGTTAGAGTAAAGTCAGGGAGTAAAGTAGCCTAAGGTCTCCTACAAACCCCTCCAAGTACCTTCAAATAATGAATCTAAACAAATTCTAGAGTAACAGAAGCCACAAAAAAGATGGAGGGAAACAAGTTTCCATCCCAAGACAACTTTGATGGTCAGCAGGAAAGATCTGCTGCACCAGGGTAAGAGAGGAGCATAGTCTAAGGCAGGCCATACCAGCACAGATCTGTTCCTATCAAACCCAGAGAAGGCCTCAGGGTGACTGAATCAGTGGCAGCAGTGGTGGTTTCCAGACTTGTCAGCCCATAGGTGCCAAAGACAGCTTACAAGGTCAGCAGGTAAGGCATATCACACTTAAGGCATAGCGGAGTGAAACCCAGAGCAGGTTATGCCAGCAAAGCCCCAACCAAAGTAAATGAAAAGGAGGCCTTGTAAGTGACTAAATCAGCAGTGGCTCCAGCAATAGCTGCTTCTGGAGCTCTCATCTCACTAATGGTAATGGGGTCTAGCAACTGACAAGAAGGAGATTATAGGTGTCTTTTTGCTAGCCCTGAGGCAGAACTTTGTTACTTTTCCTATACTTGAATCTGAGCCCCAGTCCTGGGTAATTAGGAGTATGTATAGATAGAGGGCACAGCTCCAAGTTTAATATGAATAGCTGATATCTAAAAAATAAAATTAAAGTGTGAGAAAGAAATGTACTTGGAGAAAGGGAAAGGGAGGTGTAGAATGGGGCAAATTGTCTCACAAAAAAAGAGGGAAGAAAAAGTTTTTACATTGAGGGGAGAGAGAGGGAAGCTGAGAAGGAGTGTGTGAATGAACCTTACTCTCATCAGAATTGACTCAAAGAGGGAATGACTACACAATGAATTAGGTATAGAAGTCTATCATACCCCACAGGAAAGTAGGAGTGAAGGGTTATGGGGTAGAGGAAAGGCAATAGAAGAGAGGAGAGATTGGGATGGGGGTAATTAGATATAAAACCCTTTTGAGAATGGACAGAATGAAAGGAGAGAGAATACAATAAATGGGGATGAAGGGAAAGAATAAAGGGAAATAAAGTTAGAAATAACTGAAAAAATTGTGTTAGTTTCTCTGATGAAGGTCTCATTTCTCAAACATGTAAAGAATTGAGTCAAATTGATGAATGATCAAAAGATATGATAAGTTTTCAGATAAAGTAATAAAAGCTATCTATAGTTTTGTGAAAAAAATACTGTAATTCACTACTGATTGGAGAAATGCAAGTTAAAACAATTCTGAAGTATTACTTAATATCTACTAGGTTGGTTAATAGGACAGAAAATGTAAATGACAAATGTTGGAGGCAATGTGGGAAAGGAGAGGCCTCTCTGCCCTGTTGGTGGAGTTGTGAACTGATTCAACCATTCTGTAGAGCAATATGGAACTATGTCCAAAGGGCTATAAAATTCATACCCTTTGACCTAGCAATATCACTACTAGGTCTGTATTCCAAAAGAGATTAAAAAACTAAAAGGAAACTTGCATATATGTACAAAAATCTTTACAGAAGGTCTTTTGGGGGGGTAAAGAATTGGAAACCGAGGGGATGCCCATCAATTGGGGAATGGCTGAACAAGTTGCTGCATGTAATTGTGATGGAATACTATTGTACTATATAAAATGATGAGCAGGGTGCTCTCAGAAAAACGAGGAAAGACTTACATGGGCTTATGCAAAGTGAAATGTACTGAGTACAAAGTTATAGCAATTTTGCAAGATGATTAACTGAGAATGATTTAACTATTGTTTGTAATGCAATAATCTAAGACAACTCTGAAGGACCTGTAATGAAAAATGCTACGTGTCCATCCCCAGAAAAAAAAAAACTGATGGTGTCTGAACACAGATTGAAGCATACTTAGCATACTTTATTTTTATTGAGTTTTTCCTTTTTTGTTTATATTTTACTTCATGCCATGATTATTATAGAAATGATTTACATGACTACACATGTATATCATATGTGTGTGTGTGTGTGATTGCTTACCTTCTCAATGAGAGGTGATAGTAAGGGAGAAAGGGAGACAATTTGGAACACAAAGTTTAAAAACTAATGTTCAAAAAATTTTACATATAACTGTGGAAAAACAAAATACTAAATAAAAGTAGTAAAAAAAGAATTTCAATACCATATTACTTGGTGCATATATTTTTAGTATTGATATTGCTTCATTATTTACAGTAACTTTTAGCAAGATGTAGTTTCCTTCCTAACCTCTTTTAATTAGGTACATGTTTGCTTTTACTTTGTCTGAGATCGGGATTGATTTTGCTGGTTTGCTTGTTGTTTTTTTTTTTACTTTAGCTGAAGTATAATTGATTTTCCTCCAGTCCCTTACCATTATTCTGTGTTTCTCTCTGCTTCAAGTGTGTTTGCTGTAAACAATATATTATAAAATTCTTGCTTTTGATCCACTCTGCTATTCACTTCCATTTTAGCCCATCCCATTAATATTGACAGTTATGATTGCTACGTGTGTATTCCCTCCATCCTTTTCTTCCTCCTGTTTGTCCTCTCTCTCTTTTCACACTTTCCCTCCTTGCCGGTGTTTTGCTTCTGTCTCCCAAGCTCCCCTGATCTGGCCCCCCTTCTGTCAGTTCTCAACTTCCTTTATTTAATTTCCTCCCCTCTTAATTCCCTGTTGATTAAGATGGATTTCCACATCCACCTGATTGTACATATTATTCCTTCTTTGAAGCAATACTGATGAAAGTAAGATTTAAATGATGTCCATGGGTCCCCTTCGATCTATCTGTCCACTGTAATAGGTCCTTCTTGCTTCTTCATATGAGACAATTTATCCCATTCTACCTCTCCTTTCATTCTGCACCCATTTCTCATCCCTTTTTATATCATTCCCTCAAATACATCTTATACCCTTACCCTCTGTCTAAGTTTATTCCTTCTATCTGGACTGTTTAGTGCTATAGTTTTTAAGAATTATCATTGTCTTATGTAGGGATGTAAACAGTTTATTGTATCCCTTCTGTTTCCCCTCTCCCACCCCACTCCCCCAACTTTTTGCCTGTTTATGCATCTCTTGGGTCTTTATATTGGAGGTTACTTTTTTTTCTTTAGTTCTGGCCTCCTTATGAAGGCTTGAGACCCTGCTATTTTACTGAATGATCATTTTTCCCTTTATGCATTATGCTTAATTTTGCCTGATAAGTAATTTAATTCATGGCCGTAATCCTGGTTCTTTACCCTCCAGCATATCATGTTCCATGATTTGTTGTATATATATATATATATATGCCATTATCCACTTATTAAAAGATGATAATTTGGGAAACTTGGGAATCAAGCAACCCAATGGAGAGATCCCTATGCATTTTGTTATTCCACTAACAAAGTGAAAAAGCACTAGACAATATTTCTCTACTCTTTACTAAAGCAAAACAAAAGATATATAAGCCATTGTATTTCTTACCTACTCAGATTATCCTTTAAAGGAAAATATATACCTTTTTAGTGATATTCCATAAACATATTCAGGCATTCAGATTATGTGTGATAAATAATTCAATAGTCAGCAAAATTGCCAAGAAAAGAAGTAGGAAAAGATCTCAGTGTAAATCCAGAGAGCTCATATTTTGACCACCAGGGCAAATTTGAAACTTAAATCTAGCCATGCATGCAGATTTTGCTTCAGATTTTTTTTTTTGTTAATTTGGACAAGTGTAGTGCCAATGCTATATTTACAGCCCCCACGATGACAACAAGGACCATGGCTATAAATATTTCCACATGGCACTCAATTACAGAATATAACAAACTCTCCAAATAGAGGACAGAAGCAAAGCATTTATTTAGACACCAGAAAACCAAATCCCCAAACCAGTAAGCTGATTCTAACATAGTAGCTAAGAACTTAAAAAGCCATAAGAACACTGAGAACCACAGCATCCTTTAGCCTTCCCACAAACCAATATTAGATCAATATTTACTCACAAATGCATTTGACTCCTTGCCTGAGCATCCTCTCCCCCAAGCCATCTAATCTAGCTCTGACTCCCAACTTCCTATGGCTCTGCTCCACCCTTCAGCAAACTCCTCCTATAACAGACTCCATGTGATTACATTCAGCCTATTAAGGGAAGAGTTTCCTTTCAATGCACAGAAGGTCTTCAAATTCTCCCCAGGTCTATTAAGGGGCAGGGAAGATCTTGAAATTCCCATTACAAGAGAAAAGCTATTATTAATTTACCAAACATAGTGGTTTTTTCCTAGTTTCTTTTATGAAAATGAGGAACACTTTGTTCAATAGAAGATTTTTTTCACTATGACCTTTGTATTTACCTTTTTAATAAAAGGTCTATGAATTCAATGACTCTTCACAAACAAAGCTGATGTTCTTTGTTTTCTCTGCATAAGAATTTTTTTAGCAAGAAATTGTTCTGATTTCCTTACATGAGAAGAAACGAATTGAATAATTTACTATTTGCTAAACAAACAAACAAACAAACAAAAAAGCCCAATTGAAAGGATTTGCACAGTGGGCTCTGCACAATATCTTTGCAAGTATTAAAGGCAACTGATTTTCATATAAAATCTTCCAAAGAAGATAATCCTAGTTTCTAACTGAGGACTTAAAGCATCCATTAAACACTGCTGTTGAAGCTTGACTGCATAAAAACAAAAAGATGACTAACCTTTCCCAAAAAAATCCAAAGAAATTGCCAAAAGAAATTGAAAGTATGCTTTTAAAATTAAGACTTCCCCAAATCACTAATAATAAGAGAAATGCAAATCAAACAAGTCAAATTTCCAGCAAATTGGAAAAAATTATCAAAATAAGGAAATAGTAAATATTATATTTTTAGTAAAATGGACACACGACTTCCCTTTAGGTTGAGTTGTAAATTTTCCCTCCCAGTCATTCTGGAAGGCAATTTGGAAGATTACTAAAACAATTGGCTAAAATATCCATAATACAATATATTTATAACAGTACTTTTTGGTACTGTAAAAGTGAAGAACTGGTGACAAAATAGATGCCCACCAATAAGGGCATGGGTAAACAAGTTATGGTACAGAAATATAACAACACTGTTATACATTAAGATGCAATATGAGCAATATAGTATGAGAAACATAAAAAGAATTATTTAAACCAATGCAAAGTGAAGCAAGCTGAATGAAAAAAAAAAACAGTATACAAAATTACTACAAGAATAGGAATGGGGACAACAAAGAAATAAATATTGAATATTATAATAGTATAATAACCAAAGCCAGGTCCAAAGAAGAGATATAAGTAGGTGACCCTTTTAAAGAACTAGGAGCCTACAGGTGTGGAACACTGCATATAATATTGCACTCTATTGATATTGTTTAACTGGTTTTTCCCCTTCTTTTTTATTCTTTGACACAAAGAATGACTCTCTGAAAGGGGAAAAGGATACAATAGGAAATGTAGGTGAAGTTAAAGATATTTAAAATTGAATTTTTTTAAAAAGTATGCTTCTTGGGCCCCGGCTGTACATACTGCGCCTGCGCACGGGCTCAGGCCCTTTTTTCCCCTAGCTCTGCTGAGGCATGCAGGTCTGTGCTGAGGGCGCCAGTCTTGTTCAGCAGGATGTGGTTTGTTAAAGTTGTAAAGAATAAGGCCTACTTCAAGCGGTACCAAGTGAAGTTCTGGAGAAGGCAAGAGGGGAAAATGGATTATTATGCATGGAAACGTCTAATGATCCAGGATAAGAACAAGTATAACACCCAGAAATACTGGGTCACCAGCAGAGACATCATTTGCCAGATTGCTTATGCCAGTATAGAAGGGGATATGATTGTCTGTGTAGCTTATGCCCATGAATTACCAAAGTATGGTGTGAAGGTTGGTCTGACAAATTATGCTGCCACTTACTGCACAGGCCTGCTGCTGGCCCACAGGCTTCTTAACAGATTTGGCATGGACAAGATCTATGAAGGTCAGGTGGAAGTGACTGGAGATAAGTACAATGTGGAAAGCATTGATGGTCAGCCTGGTGCTTTTACGTGCTACCTGGACGCAGGTCTTGCCAGAACTACCACAGGAAACAAAGTCTTTGGGGCCCATAAGGGAGCTGTGGATGGTGGTCTATCTATTCCTCACAGTACCAAACGCTTCCCTGGGTATGATTCGGAAAGCAAGGAATTCAATGCTGATGTACGCCGTAAACACATCATGGGCCAGAATGTTGCAGATTATATGCATTATCTCATAGAAGAAGATGAAGATGTGTATAAAAAGCAATTCTGACAGTACATAAAGAACAACATAACTCCTGACATGATGGAGGAAATGTACAAGAAAGCTCATGCTGGTATACAAGAGAATCCAGTGTATGAAAAGAAACCCAAGAGAGAAATTAAAAAGAAAAGATGGAACCGCCCCAAAATGTCCCTTGCCCAGAAGAAAGATCAGGTTGCTCAGAAGAAGGTGAATTTCCTCAGAGCCCAGGAGTGGGCAGCTGATAGTTAAAATATCAAAATCGGTAATTTTCTATGAAGATTTTCAGATTAAGACAATAAACTTACTGAACATCAAAAAAAAAAAAAAGGATGCTTCTTGGGGCATTTTATTAAATGTTCTTCTTAGGGATTTATTTTACCTTTGTGTCATCCTTGCCGCCTTGCTGCCATCAGAAAGAGCTGGGTAAATAGGGAGTCATTGAAGGTGAAGAAGCTAACATGGTGTTATTGTACTTCCCTTACCTGGCCTTTGCTACTTAAAAAAAAGGCATCAGATTTTTTTTTTTTTTTTGTATAGTGAGACCTTTCTTTTTATTAATTACCTCCTTTGGAGATATCCACAACAGTGGAATCTCTGGGTCAAAATATATGGACATTTTTGCCACTTTCTTAGCATAAGTCCAAACTACATAACCATAGGTAAATCATTTCACTTCTCTGTACCTCTATCCCTCCCCCTTTTTTTGCATAGGTGACTGACTCACCTGACATAATAAAACTTAAACAGGTGTGGAACATGACATATAACATTAGATTCTGCATTGGTTAGTTTGGTTTTTTTTCCTTCAATTCATTTTTTTTCTTTTTGGAGGGGGAAGGCAGGGCAATTGTGGTTAAGTGACTTGCCCAAGGTCACATGGCTAGTTTTGTGTTGTGTCCAAGGCCAGATCTGAACTCAGGTCCTCCTGAATTGACCAAGCCACCCCTCTCCTATTTATTTTTTATTGTAATGAATGACTCACTAGAAAGGGGAAAGGATACACTAAGAAATGTGGATGACTGAAAGAAACAAATTATATCAATGATATCTGTTTTACATAAATATTGATATATTCCAAATTTGTCCTTTAAAACTTACTTTGAAATGTTCTCATGCATAGCATTCTGTGATTATGATAACAGTTATTTATAACAGGCATTAGGATCCTTGTGACATACTCTTAGCTTTTAGATCTGAGTAAGAAATTCCTCTATAACATATCAATCAATCAATCAATCAAAAGCATTTGTTTAAAAGTAAGTATATAAGACCACAGATTGAAAATTTGAAGGTTCCTCATAGGCGAGTAGATGAAGCCTTTAATTTTTTTCAGTTGAGAAAACTGAGGCACATAGAGTAAAGTGATTTGTCTAAGGCTACATAGGTAGTATGTGTAATTAATGCTTCTGATTTATTTTGTTATAAGGAAAATTTAATAACAACACTGAACTGTATTCATGTATTTAGTCATTTTTACTTGTCTTAGTGAACTGCTTTTAACTTTTTTTTCTTAGATAATAAAAGTGGCATTACATTTGTTATAACAGAATTTGAAATCTTATCTACATGAAAAATATATTGGATCCTGACTAGGGAATCTTATTGTAAAATCAAATGAGATAAAGTACCTAAAGAAATTTTTATTCCTTAAAGTATGATTTAAATATGTTATTATTATCGTTTGCTGTTTGATCATTTTTCAGTTGTGTCCAAATCTTTGTGACCCCTTTTGGAATTCCCTTGGCAAAGATACTGCAATGGTTTGACATTTCTTTCTCTAGCTCATTTTATAGATGAGGAAACTAAGGCAAACAAGGTTAAGTGACTTGCCCAGGGTCACTAAGTTATTACATGTCTGAGGTCAGATATTAATTCCTGAATATGAGTCTTTTTTACTTCAAATCTAGGACTCTATGGGGAGGCTAGGTGGCTTAGTGAATAGAGCATCAGCCCTGGAGTCAGGAGGACCTTAGTTCAAAACCAGCCTCAGACACTTAACACAAAAACTAGCTATGTGACCTTGGGCAAGTCACTTAACCCCAATTGCCCCCCCCCAAAAAAAATCTAGTACTATATTCACTGTGAACCTAGGTGCCATGATTATTATTACATGATTAAAAGAGAAAAAGCCATATGGGGAGTGTAACAGGTGGCAGTGTAAACACACCATTAGTGATTTGTGCATGAGAATTGACATGAAAAACATAATCAAAGACAGGGTTGTCCCCCAAAGAGGGCAGCTTGTCACAGAATCAGAGTGAAGTATGCCCTAGCATCTGCAAAATATTGAATGAACCAGCAAAAAAGTCTATATGTGAATTGGACAGAATGAGATGGCAAAGATGGGTTATAATCTGTATCATAGAAGGGAGTATTTGCATTAAAGACACCTGTAATGGGAATGGGAATTTGAATATCTTCGCTGCCCCTTAATAGACCTCCTGGGGAGTCTGAAGACCTCCCCTGCTGTGAAGATAAACTCTACTCCTAGAGCCTGCAGGAAGCTTCCCTGCTCTGAGGGTGGACTCTCCCCCCTAATAGGCTGAATATAGTCACATGGAGCCTGTGGTGGGAGGAGTTTGCTGAGGAGAAGCAGAGGCCACAGAGAAGCTGACAGAGAGCTAGCCAGATGGTTGGAGACAGTGGGGGACAAGGGAGCTTAGACAAGGGGAAAGAGATGGTTTTTTTTAGTAAATATTGATCTTTTATTGGTTTGTGGGAAGGCTGAAGGATGCTGTGGCTCTCAGCATTATTATGGCTTCTGAATATCTTTGGTACTATGATGGAATCAGCTTATGGGTTTTGGGATTGTATATTCTGGTGTCTAAATACACCCTTCAGCTTTATCCTCTGTCTGGAGAGTCTGGCATATTTGGCAATCGAAAGTCCTGCAATACTCATAGGCACAGTCTTTATCATGATCATTAGCTCTATAAATATTGCATTGGTGCTATAACATCCCAGATCATTTGAAACATTAAAGTACTGGAAGACACTTTTTTCTTATTTAGAGCTCTAAATGTTCTTTCAACTAAGCTGTATATACTGGCATTTTATGAACTATAGATCAGGCAAGCAAGACACTTCCTGCATTTGGGTTTCCTCATTTGCCTCACAACTGCTTGACATACTGCACATAGCTAGGTCCTGATCACTGTGAATAAGGAATGCTACATTATTCAAATTTGCACTTGAATATTTCTACTGAGTTAAAAGCAATGACCACATTTTATCCAATTATAAGTTTGAATATCCATCACTTTTTTCTAAATTTTCAATTGTTTCTGAGACTCATTTTGAGGGATACAGTATACTTTAGTGTTTTTGTGCATTGTACAAAGTCTTCTTGCCATTGTACCACTTGTGTACTTTCTTTTCAAGGGGAAACCTCTAAATCATATCCTCAAAAGTACTGACTGACCTGGATACATGCATGAAAACATGGCATGATTAAATATTTTATTAGAAATTCATAAGTCAAAGTAATATGGCAGGAAATTTAAGAACTGAAGATCTGTGTAAACAGAAGTGTTCCTTATAGCTTAAAGCAATGAGATATTCCTTAAACCTCAGTTTAAAAAAAAAGTTATTGCAATGAAATGAATATTCTTGGTCAAAATCTGCATTCATAGAATGATTCTGTTAAAGTGATGCTTTTCTCCTCTGAGTTGTCAGATATGTGTTTTGAGAAGGTGTTAAGAAGGTATCATTTTAAATTATTTGGCAACTGTCAAAAGTATTCTCAAATAATTTGGACTGGCGTCTAAAAGGGAATGTTTTCTTCTGTGTAGGTAAGCATGGAAAAATAAATGAAAAGCTTAACAGTAATACCACAGAGTATATCTTCGAGCCCACATCAGAGACAAGAAAGAACTGCTAAGATGGGGGGAAAAATCCAGTATGGATGTTGCTGACTGTGATATTTGTAATGTGTTTGAATGGTTTGGAGTTGTAGAACAAGGCTGCAGTTGTCAGGGTATGAGGTCCTGCTGCTTAAGAGGTGTCAAATTATTACTCCTCAGCTGGAAGAAACAGCATTTTGGTGCCAGGAGCCTGTAGACTTTGGCACATGTCTTATCCACTGCTGGCACGTGTGACTTGCACTGTGAAGGAATTTTTAGTAGTGTTTAAAAAACAATTTTCTGATTTCTGATTTAAAGACAGGGGTGTGTTGTACATTCTGTCACCAAATATTAAAAACACCAGTGGTGGGGTGGGGAGAATAAAGAATAGTAATGAGATACAGAGCCTTTCATCTCTGGGTGGCACAATAAGTGAGCCCAGGTTTGCAGGATGACCAAAATCTCTTATTCTCGGGTTATCAAGATGGTTGGAGAACCAAATAAGTTTGTGTTTTCATGTTACTTATTATGGACAAGTGTCCAGGTCCTGGAAAACCCAGGTGATAGGATCATGGATTTAGAGTCAAAAGTTTTCATAAATCATCTTGTCCAAACTCCTCATTTTGAAGAGAAGAAACTAACTCCCACAATGTGGAGTGACTCACCCACAGTCACACAGCTATTAGTATTTGATCCGGATTTTTTCATCCAAATCCACCCTTTACTTCCTCTCCAGTCAATATCATTCTGTTTCATGTTCCTAACAATTGTTCCACTTTAGCTGTGTCAGTAGCCACATTATTTCCCAAATACATAATTTCTTCCAACTATAAATCTTTGTTAATGTTGTTCTCAGTCCCACTCACCCCTTTACCTTGCCTTCTGCCACATACACCAGATTTTTCCCTTTTTTCTAAATCCTATTCATGTTTGAATGTTCAGATCATCTCTTGCTTCCGTGAGATCTTCATTTAGGCAGCTTTCCCAACCATGTGGGTCTCTCTTTCTCCAATTTCTCTAGCATTTATTGCCTATACCTCCCTTTTTGTTACTTAAAATCATACATTGCCTCATTGTTTGATGTGTACTTGCAGAATCATAAGCTAACTGTTGTCCCAAAGCCAGTTGTGTTATTTTTATTCCCAGCCAAAAATTTTACTTATACTTGTGAAAACTCCAAAGTATTCTTAGAGTTATGCATGTTATTTCAAATATAATTACTTAAAACATATTATCATATGCCCAGAGAGAATAAAAATGTGCATGTCCTTTGATCCAGGAATACAACTACTAGGTCTATATCCAAAAGAGATCATAAAAATGGAAAAGGACTCTGCAAAAGACTCATGATGGAAAAAGATGTCTACATTCAGAGAAAGAACAGAGTTTGAATGCAGATTGAAGCAAACTACCTGCTCTCTCTTTTTTTTTTTTTTTTGGTTTTTTTTCCTCTTTCCCATTGTTCATTCCGTTGGTTTACAATCCTTCTTTACAACCTGACTAATGTCTAATGTGAAAGTGTTTACAAATCCTATATTTGATTGTGTGCCACCATGAGGGTGGGGAGGGGGAAGAAAGGGAGAGGGAGAAAACTTGAAACTCAAGGTATTGTGGAACTGAATCTTGTAAACTAAAAGTAAATAAACAAATTAATAAAGACAAAAAAAGAAAAAAATGGAAAAAGACTTCCATATACAAAAAATATTTATAGTAGCTCTTTTTGTGGTAGCAAAGAATTGGAAATTGAGGGGATGCCCATCAATTGGGGAATGGATAAACAAGTTATGGTATATGCATGCAATGGAATACCATTGCGCTATAGGAAGTGACAAGTAGGAAAACTTCAGAAAAAAAATGGAACGACTAATGCACTGATGCAAAATGAAGTGAGCAGAACCAAGAGAACTTTGTACAGAGCATCAGCAACAATGTGCAACAATCAATTGTTCTCAAAAATACAATGACCCAAGACAAATCCAAAGGACGCATGATGGAAAATGCTGTTCACATTCAGAGAAAGAACCAATGGAGTCTGAAAACAGATAGAAGCATGCTATTTTAATTTTCTTTATCTTTGGTGGTATTTTCCTTTGATTCAGTTTCTTCTTTTACAACCTTACTACTATGGACATGTTTTACATAATTGGACATATATGACCTATGTCAAATTGGTTTCTGTCTCAGGGAGGGAAGAAGTGAGGAATTAAGGGAGAAAATTTAGAACACAAAATTTTATATTAAAAATGAATGCTAAAAATGTCTTTACATGTAATTGAAAAAGTACTATCTACTGAAATAAATAAATAAATATGAACAGATATATGTGGATGAATAGAGTTCTGAAAATTGTACATAATGAATAACATATTCAGGCTGACAATGAAAATAACGGTGTCAAAGTATTCAAGACCAGAAAAAAGTAGAGAACAGTCAGGTGACTGCTACCTAAGACCTATCAAGCATACTATGTTAGCCATTGTAGGTTATGTGTATTGCATAATGATTGTTCAGACACGAAGACTAATATAAAATTTTTCTTAAAGCAATGGTGTCAAACTTCAAGAAAAATGGGTCCATTAAACTTTACCTAAGAATCCCTGTGAGCTACATATTGACGTAGAAGACCACATATGAACATTATCTATGTTTTATTGTATTTTTATTTAGTTGATTAGATATTTCCCAGTTACAATTTAATCTGATTTTACAGCACTCAGGAGTTCTGTGGCCTGCATGCATCTTTGAAACCTGTTTTAAACAATAAGATAGGCAAGTCATCATCAATGATACGCTTTGAGCATAGCTTCCCACAGTGTTCCATGTCCTTTGTGAGGATGCACTTGAAATCTGTAAGTGGAGGTACTTGCAGGAGTTGGGATTTCATGAAGTCTGAGAAACCACCTTCTTCCTGGGTTCTCAAGGCCAGCATGGCATCATGACTACATTATGGCTTAATACTGGACTTTATCTCTATGTCACAGCCATTTCTTACTACAGAGACCACTACAGAGATGGTACCCAGAATCACCCCCAATTTTGGAAGAATTTGCAGCTATCTAAAGCAAAGCTATGCTTAAGTGGACACTTTTGTGAATAAAAGGAGTTACTTGGGCTTTAGAAGAGTTTTGTTAAAATCTTTGAACTTACTAGAATTTTATTTAAATGAAGCTGATTTGGCTTAATTCTAAGGGATTCCCTCCCACCCCCAAAAAAGGAAAATGGAAGGATCTTCAATGGACTATGCAAATTAGATCTAAAAGAGCGATTTATTTTCTCCACACAAAAGACAATATTAAAACCATTGATAAAATACTTAGAGTTTCATAATTTCTAATTAGTGCTATACTTTTTTAGGAAGCTGAGACTAAAGCAAGAAGCATTTTGTGTGATGACTCAATTGTCATCTTATTCTTGACTGAGGTCAAAAACACATTTTTTCTAAATATTATTTTTAAAAGAATTGGAAAAATGTTACATCTTGAATACTGATAATTCCTTTATATATAATAGTAAGACACAAAAATACTTCTCCATTTATTTGTCTTGAAATAAAGGGGTCACCTATTCCTACAGAATACAAATTCTGGCATTTATTTTTCTGTGATGGAAAAGTCTGAGAATATGGTCTCAGTGCCCATCTTTTTTATTGTCCAAGGTATAGCCTAGCTAACTGTAGAGAAGTTCATTTTGTTTAGGTTAAAAACTAGAGAATGAATTATTTGGCCACGGTGACCTAAGAAACAAACAAATACAGGAAATGCTCTCCTACACTGTATGATCCTCTTTTGCCTCTGCAGTGCTGGTAGCAGAAAGAGGAGAGAGAAGCTGAGAAAAATTACATCATTTTAACTACTATCTATAAACATTAATATTGATACTATAAATTTGAGGCTTAATTAACATATTAATAGAGGAAATTCATTATAGCAATTGCACTTTTACTACAAATGAAAATAGAAGATATAAGTAAATTTCAGCTATGAGGTAATAACTCACATATTCTCCTTATAGAAAGAAAGAAAGGAGTTGGCAGATGGGGTTTTATTGTTAATCCAGTGGTAACAAGTAATAGTGTCATTTCAACATATGGTGATGATAATAAACATAAGAAAAAAATGCTAATACTCTCTTGCAGATTATGACAAGGTAGAAAAATTCTGTGAAAAAGTTGTGAATACCTTCCAAAATGTAACAGCATATATTCTAAAACTCAGTGACTTCAAGGTAAAGGTAAACATTAAGGAAGCCAGTGAAAAACATGGCTCAGGATCAAGAAACATAAAATGGTGCAATTTTGTAGACCACACAGATACTTTGCACCTTTGTAGAAGAGAATTTGATGTCAAGCTCTAAACAGTATCTCAAAAAGAGAGAGAAAGAATTGTCTAAACTAACAATAAGCCTATTACATTCATTTTTATTCACCATGAAAGGTGAAGACTACTTTTCAGGACTTCAGAAAAATAATTTCACTTTTACTTCAATCTTACCTTGTCTGAGCATAACACAAAGCCCAGGTTTCTTGCCCAGCTAGGACATGCTTTTGACTTTCTTTAATCCCTCAGCTCTAAGATGATTTGGTGGCTGTCATTTTCTCCTCTGAGAAGTTTTGTGCTGTTAAGGAAATGACTTCCTACTTTGCAACTGGCTTCCAACACTGGAATTTAGTGACCCTCAAAGCAGCGACTAATCCACAATGTCCATTCTAAGGGTCATTAATGACTGGCCTGTCCTCAGAGGAGAAAGATACCAGATTCACTGTGCTTATAGTTATCATTGCCAGGGGAACGAGAGAGAAATCACCTACTACCCATCTTTTTGGTAATCCAAGAGAGAATACTGGAAGTTACTGATAAATTAGAAGACCTAAGAGGACTGAGCCCTCACTATTATAGACTACCAAGCTGGGTTTAGAGGGGTGGGGTGTGGGGGTAGGTCCCTGGAAAAGAGTCCACTCTCTTGACATTTATCAACCAATTAACTTTAATACATACTGCAATCATGGTGAATCATAAGAAACAATCAAAATTTTCCATGATATCCCACTAAGATGCATTTACCTCAGTAAGAATATATTCAGACGGGGAGGCTAGGTGGCGCAGTGAATAGAGGCCGGCCCTGGAGTCAGAAGGACCTGAGTTCGGAGCGGGCCTCAGACACTTAGTCCACACAAACAAAAACTTAGCCGTGTTAACCTAGGGCAAGTTACTTAACCCCAATTGCCCTAAAGGGGCCGCTAGGTGGCGCAGTAAGAGCGCCGGCCTCAGAGTTGGGATGACCCGAGATCAGATCCGGCCTCAGAAAATGAGCACCCACGCATAAATAATGACTAGCTGTGTAACCTTGAGCAAGTTACTTAACCCCAATTGCTTAAAAAAAAAAAGAAGAAGAAGAATATATTCAGACATAGCTCCTTTGGAGGGATGTTTTTGATCACTTTTGTTATATTCTGCTTTTAGTTAAATATTATGCTATCCCAGCAAGTTGCACTGGGATATTTTTGGCACATTTGTTCTTATTCCTAATTAGGGATAATTTGGAGGAGACTTGTGAAGATTCATGAATTTCCTTTTTGTGACTTCTCTGGGGCTTGAAATAGAGTGTCAAACAAAATCCACATGGTAGAGTTAATTTCATATATTTTAATAACATATTTTGCTTTTTACAAGATCTATATCTCCCAGTATGTCCTCTCTAGCAAGCAATCCCTTATGAAGAGAGAGAGAGAGAGAGAGAGAGAGAGAGAGAGAGAGAGAGAGAGAGAGAGAGAAGAAAAAAACAGTTCAGTCAATTAAACTATATCTGAAAAGGTTTGGCATTATACATAATGTTCTACATCGATAATACCCTACTTTTGAAATGATGGGGAAAATGTGACATCTCATGTGCATTCTTGTTTATTATAATTTCATAGGATTGGGTTTTGATTGTTTTATTGTAGTTCTTTCCAATTACATTTGTCTATTCATTGTGAATCTAGTGTTCCTGACTCCTTATCTTCACTGTGCATATTACCCTTCTCATGAATTTCTGTATTGAATGTATTTATTGATCCTTATAGCACACCAATATTTCATTGAATTCATGCCCCACTTGGTTTAACAATTTCTATATTTACTTGTTTTCCATTATTTTTCTACTATACAAAATGCTGTTATAAATATTTTGACTTATAGGGAGCCTTTCTTTTTTATATCGGCCACTGTATGGTTTGCATCTAACAATAAAATCTCTGGGTTAAAGTATGTAATTATTTTAGTCAATAAATTAAAAAAATTTTAAAAGAGAAATGAGTGTTATAGTTTATAAAAAAAAAAACCTTTTTTGTTTCACTAGATAAAATAAAATAGTTTTTGTTGATTATGTTGTTAATGTGGTTAAAGAAGTTTCTAATTTCCCTACTATTAAATCAACCCTGGAATCCTGTTATAAGTCCAATCTGATCATAAGGTATATAAACTTTATGATATATTATTTGAACTTCTTTGCTTATATTCTATTCACAATTTTTGCATCAAAGTTATTTAAGGATATTGTTTCTTTTTTCTTTTATTTAATCTCTGAGGTTTATATATCAAGACTATGTCTGTGTTATGGTAGGAATTTGATAAAAATTCTTTTCTATATTTGCAAATATTTTATAAAATATTGGAATTGATTGTGCTTTGAATGTTTGATAAATTTCACTTGTGAATAATCTAGTCCTTGAAACTTTTTCTTTGAGAATTCATTTATGGCTTATACATATTCTTCTTTTGCAACTGAGTTTTAGGTATTCTCGATATTTTGTTTTGTTGACTTGAGTATATTATATTTGTGAAACCATTTATTTCAATTTTTTTGTTTTCTTGGCATATAAAATTTTTCTATTAACCTGTTTTCATTTTCATTTGTTGTTAATTGTTTTTATGTTTCATACTGACAGCTTGGTTTTCCTCTTCTTTTTAAATAGATTAGTTAATTTTTTAAAAATACCTTATCAATTTAGTGTTTTGTGTTAATTTTGATGATCTTTTATTTTCAGGACTTATAACTTGTTCAAAGTTTTTTTTTTCTTTTTTTTCCTTTTTTTTTTTTTTTTTTTACATTTGAAACATTGAATTTTAAAACTTTGAATTTCGGATCCATTCCCTTCCTCCCTTGTCACTCACTCCCTCTGGGAAGATAAGCAATTCAGTATGTGTTGTACATGTACAGCTATGCAAAACATTACCATAGTAGATATATTATGAAAGACTGATTATATTTCCCTCCCCCATCCCACCCCCACAAGGTCCATTCCCTACTTTGATCCTGTCCCTCTTCAAAAGTGGGAACTTCCAACCTCCCCTCCCCCTAGAATGCCCCCCCTCCATCATGCCCCCTCTCATCGCCCTTCCCCCTACTCTCCTGCAGGGTGACATATCCCATTTAGTATGTATGTGATTCTCTCCCTGAGCCAAATTCAATGAGAATAAGGTTTTGCCTTTTTGCCTTCCTGTCCTTTCCCTCCCCTGGAACTACTTCCCCTTGCCTCTTCTACATGAGAGAGTTTACCATACCCTGTCTCTCCCCATCTCTTCTTGTCACTTTCCTCTCTCACCTCTTAACTTCACCCCTTAAGTATCATCCCTTCCCACCAAATTCAACCTGTGCCCTCTATCCATGTAAACATATATACACACATTCACACATGTATTCATATGTCCATATACCCTTCTTCAATTATTTTCATAATGAGAAAGGTTTCATCAGACACAGTTATTGTTGTTCCATGTAGGAATGTCAATAGTTCAACTTTAATAAGTTCCTTTTGATTTCTTTTCCCTGATTACCTTCTCAAGCATCTCTTGCTTCTTGTGTCTGGATGTCAAATTTTCTATTCAACTCTGGTTTGTTCCTCAAGAATGCTTGAAAGTCCTCTATTCTACTGAATGCCCATATTTTCCCCTGAAACAAGATACTCAGTTTTGCTGTGTAGGTGACCCTTGGCTTCAATCCCAGCTCTTTTGCCCTCTGGAATATCATATTCCATGCCCTTTAATCCCTCAGGTTAGAAGCTGCCAGGTCCTGGGCTATTCTGATTGTATTTTCCACAATATTGGAATTGTTTCTTCCTGGCTGCTTGTAGTATTTTCTCCTTGATCTGGGAGTTCTGGAACCGGGCTATAATATTCCTAGGAGTTTTCTTTTTGGGATCCTTTACAGGAGGTGATCAGTGGATTCTTTCAACCTCTATTTCCCCCTCTGGGTCTAAAATATCGGGGCAATTTTCCTTGAGAATTTCTTGAAGGATGATTTCTAGGTTCTTTCTTTGATCATGACATTCAGGTAGTCCAATAATTTTTAAATTATCGCTCCTAGATCTATTTTCCAGTTCAGTGGTTTTTCCCATGAGATATTTCACATTGCCTTCTATTCTTTCATTTGTTTGGATCTGTTTAACAGCATCTTGATTTCTCATAAAGTCATTTGCTCCAGTCCAATTCTGAAGGAATGATTCTCCTCAGTGAGCTTTTGAGATTCTTTTTCCATCTGGCAAATTTGGCTTTTTAAGGCATTCTTCTCTTCATTGCCTTTCTGAACCTCTTTTGCCATTTGAGTTAGTCTATTTTTTGAGGTGTTGTTTTCCTCAGTCAGGCTGTTGACTGTCATTTCATACTTTTCTTGCATCTTTTTCATTTCTCTTCCCAAATTTTCCCCCACTTCTCTTATCTGCTTCTTAAGGTCCTCTATGGCCTGTAGCCAGCTTGTATTTTCATTTGGGGCTTTTGGTGCAGGAGTTCTGACCTCATAGTCCTCCTCCTGTTCCATGCTTTGATCCCCTTTGCCCTCAAAATAGGAGTCTAAAGTTGCATTTTTCTGTTTATTCTGTTTCCTTTGGCCAGGCACATTGCCACTTAATTACTTGATTTTTCGGCTCGTTGCCACAGTAGGACTCTGCCACTAGACAGGAGAGCTTCTGTCCCAAACATGGGGCCTTCACAACTTCTGGAGGTTTGGTGGCCTCTGTAAGGTCTCCACCCACTCTGGCAAACTGGATACCCACCCCAGACCTACCCCCAAGACCACAATCCAGATCCAAGCAGATTAAGGCAAGAGCGATTAACCCCCAGACTGATTACTGGATCTCTCTACAGTTTGCAGACCAGTAGCTAGAGCTGCTACAGAGGCTTCAAAATAGCCTCTGTGCCTCGTTTCCTCAGCAACTTTTTGCCCCCAGGGAAGGAAGCCAATGTGTTCCCCAAATACTGGTCCCAAAGTCCATAGGGCAATAACCTTTCACTTTGTCCTAGGCATATCTGTACTGACAATTCTGGAATCACCTCAGCTGCTGGTGTCCTGGGGTCCCTCAAGCTGCCTGCTGGCCTGACTCCCCTGGGGCTAAAACCTCAGCTTACCCGGGCCTGTGCTTGGCTCCCAGAGCACTGCACTGTTGGTTCTCAGCTCGCTGTGCTGCCCACTCTCAGAGCACTGTGCTGGCCACTCCTTGCAGCACTGCTGGCCTGTCCTCAGCAGGAGGTTAACTTCTCTGCATCATTCTGTGGGTGCTGGGGCTCCAGAAGTTGTTCAGATTCTCCTTTTACATTGTTTGGAAGTGGTGTGGGGCAGAACACCTTGGAAGTGTTGTTTCTACTCTGCCATCTTGGCTCCACCCCCCAAAGTTTTTTTTTTTCTAATTGTTGATTTTCTAGCATTTTTAGTTCCATCTGCAATGCAATGGGGATTTCTCTTTTTATTGTTAATAAATGCATTTAGAGACATAAATTTTCCTTCATGATGTTTGGAAAGCATCACCAAAATTTTGGGATGTTACTTTACTTTGTCATTATCTTTAATATCTATCTAATTTAATATCTATTATATTTATGATTTGTTCATTGATCCACCATTTCTTTAAATTTAAGTTATTTAGTCTCCAGTTGATTTTTAATATTTAGCAGCCATTTATTTAACATAAGTTTGTTACATTATGACCCATAAAGAGTATATAAAAGGTTTGTGCTTTCTGAATTTGTTTGTGAGATTTTATATCTTCACATATGATTAGTTTTTATAAAGGTGTCACACAGATGAGAAATATGTATAGTCCTTGTTATTTCCATTCAATAATCATTAAAAGCCTTTCATATCTATTTTTTTTAAATCTGTTCAGGTATGATGATAGAGCCTTTTAGCTAGTCTACTATAAATGATGATAAAATGTGATGAAAAAATTGTTGAATATGTCAGAAATGTTGTTATTGTTGATATGGTCCTGATATTCAGTGTTACACATATTCTATTATCATATTGGACATCTGGAGAATTCTTTCAATTGATGCTAATAATTCAAAAGTTTTAGTTAGAGAGCATTATGATTTTATCTTTTGACCACTTATTAATTGCGGGAATGACTTTTGATTATGTATTTCTATTACTTGTCTATAGGCCTTGCCTATCAGACCATTGTCAGAGATATCTAACACAAAGATGCTTTTATCCCTCTATGACCCCTGAGACAGTGTTTTTAGGGGACTCCTGTTTCTTCTCCTATTAGAATATAGACACTTTATATATTCTCTTCTAGCTACTCAAATGTATTTATTCTTTTATGTTTTTATGTGAATTGCACTCTTATGTTTGTATTTCAAATAGATTATTATTTTCGCCCTGTCCCCCAATTTTTAAAAAGAAATTATGTATTTATTTTTAGTTCTCAACATTCATTTCCATATGATTTTGAGTTACAAATTTTCTCCCCATCTTTCCCCTACTCACCACCTCAAAATAGCAAACTGAATACCCCTGTCCCCAATCTGTTCTCTCCTATATCCTTCCCCATTATCCCCCGAACTTTATAGCAGGGCAAGATAGAACTCTATACTATAGTGCCTGTACATTTCTTTTCCCAGTTGCATGTAAAAAGCAATTTTTTAACATTTATTTTTAAAACGGAGTTCCAGATTTTTTCCTTTCCTCCCTCTTCACCTACCCCCACTGGGAAGACTAGCAATTCAATATAGGTTGTACATGTGCAGTTACCCAAATAATTTCTATAGTTGTCATATCGTGAAAGAAGAACTATATTTTCCTCCATCCTATCCCACCCCTACAATTATTCCATTTCCTCCTTTGATGCTATCTCTTTTTGAAAATATTTGTTTCTGAGGGGCGGAGCCAAGATGGCGGAGTAGAAACAGCTAGTCCAAGCCTCTCTGCCCCCAGATTCTCCACAAACTATGTAAAAGGGGACTCTGAACAACTTCTGGAGCCCCAGCACCCACAGAACGACACAGAGAAGCTAACCTCCCGCTGAGGACAGCCCAGGAGCCCTGCAGGAAGGACCAGCGCAGTGGTCTGGGACCTGGCAGCGTGCAGCGTGCAGAGCGCAGGAGCCGAGCCGAGCGGGGCCCAGGTCCGCATGAGCCGAGGTTTTAGCCCCAGGGCGGCAGGGCCAGCAGCCGGCTGGAGGAACCCCAGAACACCAGCAGCTGTGGAGACTCCAGAATTATCAACATAGACTTGCCTAGGACAAAGTAAGAGGTTAGTGTCCTATGGACTTTGGGTCCAGTATTTAGGGAATGCGTCGGCTTCCTCCCCTGGGGGCTAGAAGCTGCTGAGGACAAACGCCATTTTGTAGTTTTCAGAGGCGGCTCCCATTCCCAGCCTGCAAATTTGTAGGGAGATCCAGCGATCAGTCTTGGGGGGTAATCGCTCTTCCTTTAACCTCCCTGGATCTGGATTGTGATCTAGGGTAGAAGTCGTGGGTGGGTTTACAGCTTGCCAGAAATGGAAGTTGCCCCCCACACGTTCGGGACGAAAATCCCTCTATCTGGCCTTAAAGCCATAGTGTGGCAACAAGCCCAAAAGTCAGGTAATGAAGTGGCAACATGCCAAGGCAAAGGAAACAGAAAAATGCAACCCTAGACTCCTATTTTGGGAGCATAGAGCAGAAAAGGGACTGTGAGGTCAGAAGTCCTGCTCCAAAAGCCCCAGGGGAAAACATGAGCGGGTTGCAGGCCATAGAGGACCTTAAAAAGGACTTTAAAAATCAAATAAGAGAAGTGGAGGAAAAATTGGAAAGAGAAATGAGAAGGATGCAGGAAAAGTATGAAATGAGGGTCAACAGCCTGACTGAGGAAAACAACACCTTAAAAAATAGACTAACTCAAATGGCAAAGAGGCCCAAAAGGGCAATGAGGAGAAGAATGCCTTAAAAAGTCGAATTTGCCAGATGGAAAAAGAATCTCAAAAGTTCATTGATGAGATTCACTCCTTCAGAGTTAGACTGGAGCAAATGGAAGCTAATGACTTTATGAGAAATCAAGATGCTGTTAAGCAGATCCAAACAAATGAAAGATTAGAAGGCAATGTGAAATATCTCATGGGAAAAACCACTGACCTGGAAAATAGATCCAGGAGAGACAATTTAAAAATTATTGGACTACCTGAAAGCCATGATCAAGGAAAGAACCTAGAAATCACCCTTCAAGAAATTCTCAAGGAAAACTGCCCTGATGTTTTAGATTCAGAGGGCAAAATAGAGGTTGAAAGAATCCACAGATCACCTCCTGAAAAATATCCCGAAAAGAAAATTCCCAGGAATATTATAGCCAGGTTCCAGAATCCCCAGATCAAGGAGAAAATACTACAAGCAGCCAGGAAGAAACAATTTCAATATTGTGGAAAATACAATCAGAATAGCCCATGACCTGGCGGCTTCTACACTGAGGGATCGAAGGGCATGGAATATAATATTCCAGAGGGCAAAAGAACTGGGAATGAACCCAAGGGTCACCTACCCAGCAAAACTGAGTATTTTGTTTCAGGGGAAAATATGGTCATTCAGTGGAATAGAGGACTTTCAAGCATTCTTGAGGAAAAAACCAGAATTGAATAGAAAATGTGACACCAAGACACAAGAAGAAAGAGATGCCTGAGAAGGTAATCAGGGAAAAGAAATCAAAAGGAACTTATCAAAGTTGAACTATTTACATTCCTATATGGAAAAGCAATAACTGTGACTGATGCTATCTTTCTCACTATGAAAATAATGGAAGAAGGGGGTGTGGTCATATGAATACATATGTGAATGTGTGTGTATATGGTTACAGCTATATATGGATAGAGGGCATAAGTTGAATTTGTTGGGAAGGGAGAATACTCAAGGGATGAAATTATGAGGTGAGAGAGGAAAGTGGCAAGAGGAGATGCGGAGAGACAGGGTAGTGTAAACTATCCCATGCAGAAGAAGCAAGGGGAAGTGGTTGCAAAAGAGGGGGAGAATAAGGAAGGCTAAAAAGGCAAAACCACATTCACATTGAATTTGGTTCAGGGAGCAAATGACATACATACTAAATGGGATATCTCAACCTGCAGCAGGATAGGGGGAAGGGGGATGAGAGGAGGGATGATGGATGGGAGGGCATCCTTGGGGTGAGGGGAGGTTGGAAGTACCCACTATAGAAGAGGGACAGGATCATGTAGGGAATGGACCAGGTGGGGGGTGGGATGAGTGGGAGGGAATTATAAGCAGCCTTGTACAATATATCTACTATGATAATGTTTTGCATAGCTAGACATGTACAACATATACTGAATTACTTTTCTCCCAAGAGGGAATGGGTAACAAGGGAAGAAGGAAATGGATCTGAAATTTGAGGTCGTAACATTAAATGTTTCAAATATATATAAATAGTATTATTAATACTCTTTTGCTTGTAATAGGGAGATAAGATGTGCAGGCATTGGGATGCAAAGACTCACCTTCCTCTAATGGAAAAGTCGATGGGGCTATGGGAGAAGGTATGGGAGAGAGCAGATTGGAGGAAGCTATATCTTGTGGGATTACTATTCTGGGAGTTTGGGTAGGGGAATAATGGGGGGAAATGATTGTAACTCAAAATCTGGCAGAAATGAATGATGTAAAACAGAAGTTAATAAAGCATTTGTTTAAAATAAAAAAAATAAAAAAATATTTGTTTCTAACTACCCTCTCCCCTAATCTGCTTTCCATTCTACCATCCCCCCCCTTCTTCCCTACACCCTATTTTCCTGTAGGGTAAGATACCCAATTGAGTGTTTACATTATTTCCCCCTTAAGCCAAATTCAATGAGAATAAAGTTGTTCCATTTCCTTTCACCTTTCTGTTCTTCCCCTCCATTGTAACAATTTTGTCTTGCCTCTTTTATATGAGATAATTTACCCTTATCTATTGCTCCCTTTCTCCTTCTCCCAATAAATTTCTCTCTCACCTATTAATTTTGTATTTTAGATATCATCCCTTTATATTAAACTCATTCTCTTCCCACTGTCTATGTATATGTCAACACACATATGCCCACACTCATATATATCTATGCAGTTCTGTTTTTCATCAAGAATGCTTGAAAATTCTTCATTTCATTGAATGGCCATAATTAACCCTATACCATTATAATGAGGTTTGCTGGGTAGGTGATTCTTGGTTTTAGTCCTAACTCCTTTGACCTCCATAATAGCATAGTCCAAGCCCTTTGATCCATTAATGTAGAAGCTGCTAGGTCTTGTATTATCCTGATTGGATTTCAACAATACATTATTTCTTCCTGATTGCTTGCAGTATTTTCTTCTTGATCTGGGAACTCTGGAGTTTGGCTATAATATTCCTAGGCGTTTTCTTTTTGGGATCTTTTTCAAGAGGCAATCAGTGAATTCTTTCAATTTCTATTTTGCCCCCTGATTCTAAAATATCAAGGCAATTTTGCTTGATAATTTCTTTAAAGATGTCTAGGTTTGGGGAAGGTAGGTGGTGCAGTAAGTAAGAGCACCATCCCTGGAGTCGGGAGGACCTGAGATCGTTTCCAGATTCAGAAAATGAGCACCCACACAAAAATAATGACTGGCCTTATAACCTTGAGCTAGTTACTTAACCCCAATTGCTTAAAAAACAAAAGATGTCTAGTCTCTTTTTTTGATCATGACTTACAGGTAGTCCAATAATTTTTAAATGATCTCTCCTTGATCTACTTTCCATGTCAGTGGTTTTTCCAATGAGATATTTCACATTGCCTTCTATTTTTTCATTTGCTTGGATCTGCTTAATAGTATCTTCATTTCTCATAAAGTCATTAGCTTCCAATTACTCCAATCTTATTTTGAAGGAGTTATCCTCTTCAGTGAGTTTTTGAAATTCCTTTTCCATCAAGCAATTTGGCTTTTTGAGCCATTCTTCTCCTCACTGGCTTTTTGAGCCTCTTTTGCCATTTGAGATAGTCTATATTTTAAGGTGTTGTTTTCTTCAGTGTATTTTTTTCTTTTTGGAGGGCAATTGGGGTTAAGTAACTTGTCCAAGGTCACACGGCTAGGTTTTTGTTTGTGTGTGCGTCAAGTGTTTGAGGCTGGATCCGAACTCAGATCCTTCTGACTCCAGAGCCGACACTCTACTGACTGCACCACCTACCCGCCCCCTTCACTGTATTTTTGAGTCTTCTTTAGCAGGCTGTTGACTCACTTTTCATGATTTTCTTGCATCATTCTCACTTTTCTTCCCAATTTTCCCTCCATTTCTCTTATTTGATTTTCAAAATCCTTCTTGAGCTCCTCCATGGCCTGTAACCAATTCATATTTTTCTTGGATGCTTTTGATGCAGGAGTTCTGATTTTGCTGTCTTCCTCCTGCTCCATGCTTTGATTTTTTTGTCCCCCCAAAAGGAAACTATGGTTTGATTATGTTTCCTGGGCTTGCTAATCTTGCCAGTCAATTACTTGACTTTTGAGCTCTTTGCCACAGTAGAACTCTGCTCCCAGAATGAAGAGAGCTTTGTCCTATATCACAGGGGTTTTCACAGCGGTTTTCACAGCTGCTGGAGCTATTAGACACCACAAGCTCTGACTCACTGGTTGCATACCCCAGGACCACCACCCAAGAATGTAATTCAAGCAGGTTAAAGCAAGAGTGGTTACCTTCTGAATACCTTCTGCTTGGTCTTCCTGCATGGAGGCTGCACAGCCGCTCTGCCACCAGAGCTTCTCACCCTGGGGATGGGGGCTGGATTGCACTCTTGGTCCCCCTGGTCCCACAAAATTCCACACTGACTTTTACTTTCTTTTTTTGTTTGTTTGTTTGCTTGCTTGCTTGCTTGCTTTTTGGAGGGCAATTGGGGTTAAGTAACTTGCCCAAGGTCACACAACTAGGTTTTTGTTTGTGTGTGTTAAGTGTCTGGGGCCAGATCTAAACTCAGGTCCTTCTGACTCCAGGGCCAGCGCTCTACTCACTGCGCCACCTAGCTGACCTTTTACTTTCTTTTTGGCGTTTATGTGTTGATAATTCTAGAAACCGCCATAGCTGCTGGTGATTCTCTCTCCTGAAGTCTGCTCTGGCCCACAGACAGTCAGGGCCACCCTGTGGCCAGAAACGATGTGACTCACATCGGGCTGTGCTCAGCTTCCAGCCTGGTGTGATAGATCCTTCCTGTTGGCTTGCTGGGCTTCTTTCAGAGGGAGCTTTGTTTCTCTTTGTCTCATTGTGGGTTCTGTAGCTGTAAAGTTTGTCTAGAGTCATTTTTTAAATGTATTAGAAGTGATTGGAGGGGAGCCCCCACCAAATCTACTCCACCATCGCTCTACTTTTTTTTTTTTTAACAGCAACATTTAGAAGTACTCCATTCTATTAAAAGTCCATTCCTTACCCCATCACCTCCATCTCCATAAGATTATACTGACCCTTTCTAGGTAGATTATTCCTTGCAATAAGTCTTTATCTTGTCTTTTGAGATATTGGCTACCAAGTTCTTTCCATGTATGGTGGTAGTTGCCAGATCCATCTATCATTCTGATGAGGCCTGCTGAATAAGCTCTTTATGTTTGGCTGTTTGTAGTAATTTTATTTGACCTGGAAGCTTTTCATTTTTCCCAAGATGTTTCTGTGATTTTTTATTCTGGGGTGTATTTCAGAATATGTGTGTTTAATTATTTCTTTTATTAACCTTGCCTTTTCTGTCTGCAAAACAGTCCTAGGACCCCTGAAAACATCAGCAAGACCCTTTTTCAGGATTTCTGTAAACATACAGTAAGAAAATCCTTCTTCTGGGCTTCCAGCAGCAAAGTTCCAGGACCTCTGCAACAACAGTGCTGTCCTTCACCAGTGGACACAATTCACTTTCTGTCTGCAGAACAGTCGCAGGAGCTCTGAAGCAACAGAAAGGTTCAAGGACCTCTGCAACAACAGCACTGTCCTTCACAAATGGAAAAATCTGGCAAAACAACATCAAAACAGACAGACAAAGTACCAGCATCACAGCCATGTCTCCTCAGTCCTTGGCAGCTGTGGGCAGCAGCTCTCAGAAGTCCTGGGCAGCTTGAACTGGACCTCAACAATCCTCTCCATCTCTCTGCCTCCACGATGCTACTTCCCAAAAATTCTTCTGCCTCTCTTCCTCTGTTTGTGCCTCTCTAAATCCACAGCATGAGCTCCTCCCAGTCCAGTCCTCTCTTTTCATGTCAACAAGTCCATCCCACACATGTGATTCACAAGCTCTAGGTTTTAACACTCAACATGAAAACCAAGCCAATAGAGGGGGATCTTTACAACTTTTGAGTTTGTTGTAGCATTTGTTATCATGTCATGGAGTTACTGATCTCTGTCAGAACTAATCTGTTTTTCAAGGAGTTTACATTTCAAGTAATATGGTGGTGTACCTCTATTATGTTTTTACCTCTTTTTCAAATTTTCTCTGCTAGAGGCCTCATTTCTTTTCTCAGTCTTTCCTCTATAATTCTTGTTTCATTAATATTATAATTATAAAATTCTTGCTTCATATTTCCCCAGACATTTCTTCAAGTGTGGCATCAATTCTGTGTGTGTGTGTGTGTGTGTGTGTGTGTGTGTGTGTGTGTGAAGAGGGGAATGAGACATTACTTGTGCATGATATGGAGTCATTCTCTTCTTTTGAATGTGTGTCTTAAGCATTCTTGGCTGCATTGTATTCCTTTATTGTTACTTCTTTCTTATGTTTACTCATTTTTCCACCAAAGATTAAACAAAAGGATAAATGACTAAAGAATTAAAGGAGAAAGTAGAGTAAGTGCATTTTACCAGCCCATATTTACACAAAAAGACAACCAGAAAACTAGGAAAGTGGTCTAGCCAGAAAATTCCACCAGAAAGTAAAGGGCATGGAAATATTTCATCAATAAAGCCAAAGATTAAGCCACCGAAGCCTGTAGTCTACAATTTTGTGATGGAAGAAAGGAGAATGGAAGTGGAAATACTGAAAACTCCAGACCTGTTCAGACAAGGTCACTTGGCATATGTGACTGGGTCATTCTGACTCCAACCAAGATAGCCAAGTTTGAATTAGCAGAAGCAATCTGAATTATCAGGCTATCCCCTTCACATACTGGCAAGAGACAACCTGGGTTGACCAGCTTTAATAGATGAACTGGGCCAAACTGATCCTGTACCTTCTCACCCACCTTGGTACTTCAAACTAAATAGTTTGTTCCAGTACTCCATTATCTGGAGCATCTCCTGAGGGTCTTAAAACACACTGCTTAATACTTTTATTTCATATAACACAGATCTATACTATAGGAGGCCTCACTATCTCTTTAGGAGATATTAGCCACAATATAAAGCCTCTGTTCATGAAATAAGTCTAGACAAATGAGCAAACATGGGAAAATACTGACAAAAAAGAAATAACACAGAGTCAGAAATGTTGAAAACACAAGCTCAGAAGACTATAAAAATCCAATATGGCAATGAAGACCTATCAATGAAGGTCCCAAGTAAATACTCATAAGATAGTGGACTAGATGCCTCTTTCCCTTATGTTTCTCAAAAATCTACCCAAATGAATTATGCATCAGAAATACCACAATTATTGTAGAATACATGAGACAAATAATAGAGAATTCCGAATAAAGAAAGCCTTTTGAATTAAAGCTAGAGAATGCTAGACCAATCAAACAGGACTGATCTATCTTCCAACAGCCTTCACACTTGCAGTTATGTTTAATCATTTTTCAGTTAATGTCTGACTCTTTGTAATAGCAGGCAAAGAAGTACTTAGTGCCTTGTTTCAGCTATTTAATTATTTAGCACCTTGTTTCAGTTCAAGTTTCTTTTGAGTCTTGCCCTGGATTATATCAAGTCTTTGTTAAGAAACAGGACTTTTGAAACCCACAGTGGGAGGGACTTGCCAAACACAAGAACAGGGAGGAGATAATGACCATATATAAGGAGAAACCCAAGCTGGGAGAGAGCAGAACTGAGAAGGGGATTGGTTGTGAAGGCCAGCCTCTGTTTTTCCTACCTGTGTTGATTTTTGTTTGTGATACTTTGTACAGAAGCTCTGGGACCTTACTGGAAGCCCTGAAAGAGGATTTTCTTGTTGTCTGTTTACAGAAATCTTGGAGGAGGGTTTCAGAGTTTCTGGGACAGTACTAATGATGTGTGTTGAGTTCTCAGACCTTGTCAGTGGGTCTGTGTTGATTTCACAGGCAGATAGTGAATTGATGATGGTGCTGGCAATGTGAATGGATGTTATTATGGCTCTATTAAGCTTTGTCTTCCCGGAAACAGAAACTGAAGGACTTGAGGTGGAGTGAACACTGTGAGCTTCAATATGAAACTTGACAAGAAGCTAGAGGAGAAGCTGAGAGCTGCCTACCTGTGAATTCAGGTGACAGTTGGGTAGATTCAGGCAGGAGCTGGATCCATGGAAGAGGAATCATGGACTTTGGCAGCTGGTCTCACATCAAGGTGAAAAAGACCTCTGCTTGGTTACTTAGTTCTGACTGAAAAGATCATTATTCAATGTGACCTAGTGGTGGAGAACTTTGACCTTTGTACTTTCTGTCCCTTAAGGAGGCTTGCTCCTTAAGGATGACTGAGTTAAGGATGATTGGAAACTTATCTCCCATCAGGAAGAAAGCAGACTTTTTGACTGAGACATTAAGAAAATGTGACCTAGGGGTGGAGAACTTTGACCTTTGTACTTTGTTTCCCTTAAGGAGAGTTGCTCCTTGAGGATGATTGAGTTAAAGATTTACTGAATGATATGTTTTGCTTAAAACTATGGTGAAAACTATGTGACTGCTTTAGTCATAAGTTATTATGTTATAGCATTGTGAATGCTGTACTTTGGTTTCTGTGAATGTTTCATCTTAGTTTATTATTGAATAAATAGAGAGTTCACTATACTATGTGTTCAGAACCTTAAAGCTGTTCACAGCAGCAGTCCTCGGGAAAGCTGCTCAAGCTCATTCTTCATGAATGCTTTTGGTGTTTTATTGTCAAAGACACTGAAGTAGTTTGCCGTTTCTTTCTTCAGGTCCCTTTACAGATGAGGTAATTATGGCAAACAAGGTTGAGTGATTTGCCCAGGATCACATAGCTAGCAAGTGTCTGATGCTGGATTTGAATTCAGGGAGATGAGTCTTTCTGACTCCAGGCTCTATTCATTGTGCAACTTACTGCCTTCACACTTCGAAAAGGGACTACAGATTGACTCAAGAACCCTGTCTGCAATGCCATCTTTTGTTGCTATTGTTGAGTCACTCAGTCATGTGTGATTCTTCCTTCACTTTCTACTGTAAAAGTAGTATCATCTGCATATCTGAGGTCATTTTTATTTCTCACAGCTATCTAAATTCTGGCTTTTGATTTGTCCAACTTGCCATTTTACATAATGTACTCCTTATGACTCCATTGATTATAGCATGCCTAGCTTGCAGAATCTTTTTTTTCTTTTTTCTTTTTTGTTTACTATTCCACTTTTCCCCAATTACATGTAAAAAAATTAGCATTCATTTTTAAAACTTTGAGTTCCAAATTCTCTCCCTTCCTCCCTTCCCATCGAGAAGGCAAACAACTCTCTCTCTCTCTCTCTCTCTCTCTCTCTCTGTGTGTGTGTGTGTGTGTGTGTGTGTGTATACACACACACACATATATATATGTATGTATGAAAAATATTTTTATATTAGTCATGTTGTGAAAGAAAACATAAACAATTTTTTTTAAAAATCAAATAAAAATGTTTCCATCTGTATTCAGAAAGCATTATTTCTTTTGTTGGAGATGGATAGCACTTGTCATCACAAATCTATCTTTGTTGTCTTAATCATTGTATTACTGAGAATAGTTAAGTCATTCACAGCTGATCTTATAATATTACTGTTATTTTGTATATAACACATGTCACTCTGCATCAGCTTCTGTAAGTCTTTCCAGGTTTTTTTTTTTCTGAGAGCATCCTGCTTATCATTTCTTATAACACTATAATATTCCAGCACAATCATATGCAACAATCTGTTAAGTCATCCCCCAGTTTATGAATATCTCCTCAATTTCCAATTCTTTGCCACCAGAGAAGATCTGCTATAAATATGTTTCTACATAGAGGTGATTTTACTTTCCTTGTTAATCTCTCTTTACATACAGGCCTAGTAATTGTATTGCTAGGTCAAAGGTATGCATGGTTTTATAATCCTTTGAGCATAGTATGAAATTATCATATAGAATGATTGAGTCAGTTCACATTTCCACCAACAGTGCCTTAATGTTCCATTTTTCCCACATACCCTCCAATATCTGTCATTTTTCTTTTCTGTCCTCTTAGCCAGTCTAGTAGGGATGAGATAATACTTCAGAATTGTTTTAATTTGCATTTTTCTGATCAATACTGATTTAGAGCATTTTTTCATATGGCTATATTAAAAAAAGCTTTTTTATTATTTCATCTAAAACTGATTATACATTTTGATCATTTATCAGTTGGGGAATGATTCTTATTTTTATAAATTTGACTCAGTTTTCTATATGTTTGAGAAATGAGGCCTTTTTCAGACAAACTTGTTTCAAATTATCTTTTTTTCACAGTTACCATTGCTAATTGAATTTCCCTACATCCTACTTCCCCCTCTTTATTCTATTCTCTGCTTTCATCCTGTCCCTCTTCAAAAGTGTTTTGCTTCTAAATACCACTTCCCTGATTTGCCCTCTCTTTTCACACAGACCCCTATCTCTTATGCCCTTCTCCTTCTACTTCTTGTTAGGTAAGATAGATTTTTATCTTCTATCAAGATATCTATCAATGACTAATATTGAGTGTGCATGTTAATCCCTCTTTGAGCAAATTCTAATGATCGTAAAGTTCACTCACCCTCCTATCTTCCCTTGCCATTTTTATGTGAGAAAAAATTCCCATTCTAGTTTTCCCTTTCCCTTTCTCTCACTGAATTCTTCTATCATGCCTTAATTTTATTTTTTAGATATCATCCCTTTATATTCAACTCACCCCTATGCCCTCTGTCTATATATGCTACTTCTAACTACCCTAGCAATGAGAAGGGTTTTAGGAGTGACAAATACCACCTTCCCAAGTAGGAATATAAACAGTTTAGCCTTAGTAAATCTCTTATGATTTCTCTTTCCTGTTTACCATTTTACACTTCTCTTGAATCTTGTATTTGAAAGTCAGATTTTCTATTTAGCTCTAGTCTTTTTATCAGGAATGTTTCAAAGTCTTCTCTCTCATTTAATGTCCACTTTTCCCATGAAGGATTATATTCAGTTTTGCTGGATAGCTGATTCTTCATTTTAATACAAACTCCTTTGTCCTCCAGAATAGCATATCCAAGGTCTCTGATGAATTTGATTAATATCAAATCTGCAAAATCTTGTGTTATCCTGTCTGTGGTTTCAATTGAATTGTTTGTTTCTGACTGCTTTCAGTATTTTCTCCTTGACCTGGGGGGTCTGGAATTTTGCTATTATATTCCTGGGAATTTTCATTTTGGGATCTCTTTCAAGAGATAATCAATGGATTCTTTAAATTTCTATTTTACCCTCTGCTTCTAGAATATCATGACAGTTTTCCTTGATAATTTCTTGAAAGATGATGTCTAGTAGTTTTTGTAAGGTTCTTCTGGGAGGTCATTTTTTTCATTAGTGATCATGAGTTCTTTTAAGACTGTTGCCTCTTGATTCTATGGTGCCAAATTCCCCTATATTCGTTACTTCTGTATTCTAAAGTTCTTTGTCTCTCATCTATTTCTTTTGAGAAGCTCTCTACTACAGATTCAATTTCTTTTCTAATCTGACAACTTTTAAAATATTCCCTGGGGCTATAAAGTCTGATATTTTTAATTTCCTAATTTCCTTTACCATGGATTTTATTTCTCTTTTGAATCATTCTGGAACTTCTTGTTCCATGTTCTCCTGGGCTTCCATAGCATTCTGCATTTCACCAAGCTTTAGTTTGATTTTTTTTTAATCTGTTAATAGTTAAAAGATCTTTGTAATGGCTTTGAGGTTTTAGTAATAATTCTTCCTTCAAGTTTTAGGATCATTTCCTTTGTCTTTTTTGCTCTTGTTCTTTGTATTTTTAGGCTTCTTCTTGTTGAGATCTTTGGTGTTTTAACATCTTCCATTGTATTCCCTTTTCACTCATGTTCTGACTCCTCCGAATTTTACTTGTTGATGTAACCCCAAAATACAACTGAACAGCTACCTTGGATTTCTCCCATATTGAAGGAATTAGATTATCTTCCCTGAGTAACTTCTAGGGAGATAAGCTTGTCCTTCATCTGTGGTTTGGTCCACTTTCTTTCAGACCCTGTAAAGCCACTTCTGGTGGATCCTTACCCACATTCCTCCCTTGGGTCTCATGCTCCCTTTCTGTGACTGGTCTAAATTGATACCTGCCACTTTTTGCATAGTTGAGGAATGGCAAGGAGAGTATGCATGGGCAGGGAGAGGACACTGTGTTTTAATGTCCATATTTTAGTACAATTGTAGCAGTGACAATTATGGGTCTCCCAGAACTTAAAAGTAAAAACTCTGGATACCATGATGAAGGAAATAATACATGATTACTGTCCAGAACTCATGAATACAGAAAGAGAAGTAGCAGTTGAAAAAATTCATAGAATTTCTATGGGAAAAATAAAAAAAGAAACAAACACTATGCTTCAAAATTTAGAACATTATATTTAACAGTCCTCTGGAAAACAATAAATCCTGCAAATGACTTGAAATACTTTTGAATATGAAAGAATACCATAAGATTATTCCGTATCCACAAGAAACTGCAGAAAGCAGCTCAATATATAAATGGAAGTAGTATACACTGAAAGTCTAAACCTGATCATTAATGAATAAATGCAGACATGCAACAAATGAGAGGAATATAAAAGATACTAGCAGAATATCTGATGCAAATCAGAGGAATGTAAGAAAGGCAAATAAATAAAGTTACTGAGAAAATAATAAGTAATTAAATAAATCACCTCATATTTAATTTTTAATGCAAAGAGCAAATAAACTTTTATGTATGCAGTTAAAAATACAAAGAGTGATCATTGAGAGCTAGAGAAAGTATAAACACACTGTCATCAAATCCTGCAAACTTTGCTAAATTATCAAGACCAGGAGCACACTTGTCCCAAGTATGATGTTAGGATTAGGTGAGGTAGAAGCAATGAGTCAAATGACAAAAAAGAACCAGTAAATTTACCAATGGAAATATTAATGAAATATTTAATAAATATACACAATGAATGGATGAGCAGAGCTCTCTAAGGGTCCCAGTTTACCAGAGGGAAGTTTCTGCAATATTAGTCAAGATAGTAGTGAGGAATCCATCAGCTCTAAAGAATTATACCTTCTTCTTGGCAGTGGCTTATTTAATGAAACAGGTAGGATTATAGCATTTATTTTGAAACCTGAGTTACCTCAGTGTCTTTAAAGAACAACTTCCTATTAGTATGCAACTTTTTTTTCTGTGACCAGGGTCTCTATCTCATGTAACCATGATTAAAGGCTATGAATCTACTTTGAATTTCTGACTGTAGTGTGTGAACTCCTGACCATTCTCTTAGAATCCAAAGCCTTTGGGGGAACTTGTGGTGTCCATTACAATATTATTAAAAATCTTTTTTAAAATCCTAAGAAGATTCATGCTTTTTGAAAGTAGATCACAGAAGAAAGGAGAGGGGGTATAGGTCTGCCTAGCTCTGCCTTGAATTCATTTGGAGCAAATAGGTTTTCTCCTACCATTAGACTGTAGAAACAGGGATCAAATGAACTTTAAAACTTCTCTAATAAGCCCATTCTGTTACAGATGGAAAAACATAGAAGTACATCAACTTGCCTAAGTCACACAGAAAGGAGCTAAAATGGGGACTAAACCCTGATCATCTAACTCCAAATTTTGTGTTTGTTCCACAGTACCATGTTACCATATCTTTACTTATTGCATGTTTCAATTTCCCATGAAGTATTTTTAATCTTTCCTTTTTTCTAAAGAAAATGTTATGGCCTTGACAGGAATAAATGAAACAGAACTAGAGTTGCTTTCTCTTCATATAACATTATTATCATTCTAACTTAAAACTGAAAGACATCCATTTCTTTTTTTTTGGGGGGGGGGAGGAGGAGTTCCCAAGTTTATTGGAAAGAAGGCAAAAGTAAATATTAAACAGCTCCTCTTGGTGTTTTGAAGTTCATCCCAAATGTGGGCTGGGTAACTTGCAGGTTGGACAAACTACCAAAGTCAGGGAGTTTCAACATTTCTTTGGTATCAGGGTCCACTTCAATGATTTCCTGATCCAAAGCAGAGAGACCTCAGGGATATAGTTATCCCTCCTTTCTGTTTCTTCTTCCTGCAGTTTGATGGAGATACCTCTCACAGGCCCTCTCTGGACCGGCTTCATCAGGTGGGTAACATATCCGGCAATCCTGTTGAGGAGCTTCTTTTTGGGGATGATGGCTATTTCCTCACACACGCATTTGTTGGTGTGGAAATCATTGCCCAACCATGTGTAGTGCTTCTCGATGATGACTCACACTACCTTCTTCATGGTCTTGGTCCCAACTCGACCCATGTTGGCTCTGGAGTGTGAAGGGTGACATCCCTTTCTAAGGAGTTAAGATCTCTACCTTCTTTCATCTTCCTTGTCTTTAACCACCTCCTGCCCCACATTTTTGTTGTTGTTAGCATTTATAGGAATCCCTGGATCACTTTGGGCTTCAGACTTCTTGCACTCCCATTGCAGATTACTGTGCTCCTGTGGGTCTGTGATCTTATCAATGTGAACCCTCACTCCAAAAACATATATTAAAATAGTCGTGCTTTTCTATCTTGTGCAACACTTGTTTGTGTCATCCAATATATCTGTCTTAGGAGGTTCACATAACGTGATTGGAATCCTCCAGTTTTCTTGATATTGTGTAGATACTAATAAAACATATATACTGTCCATATATTGCTCTCAATACATTACCAGCCTACCTAAACAGCCCATCTTTTTCTCCCCAATCATACACTTCCTTAATAGCATCCTTTATACTGTTTCCTAATAATTTCTCAATTGTTTTATCTAACCAATCATGTGCTTCTCCATTGCACTTTTGGTGAATTTCAACATTTTTTTAATTAAAAAAATTATTAAAAAAAAAAGACTGCAGGATTCCATGACTCCAGGCTTATGCAGGAAGGGATTATGAACTGTGAAACTTTTCAAAGCCAACCCAGACTACTTACCTACTTAATGTGCAATTTGGGGCCCAATTTATTGTATACAGGTAGTGTCTAGCAAAGATATACCAAAGGGTATTTTCCAATGTACAATGAAGAAGGAGAAAGGGAAGGTAATAAGCATTTATGTAGTATCTACTATTTATCAGTCACTATACTAAGTTCTTTTTTTACAAATATTATTTCATTTGATCCTCACAACTATGACATGGATGTTGTTATTATTGCCATTTACAGTTGAGGAAACTGAGGTAAAAAGATTTAAGTGACTTTCCGGGGTCGAAATAGCTAGTAATTGTATGAGGGCAGATTTAAACTCAGATCTTCCTGACTTCCGTCCCAGTACTCTAACTACCAAGTCAACAGTTATCTCTATGGGCTGTCCATCCAACCCTAAGAGCATTTTCAACTTTTCCCTTTTTGGTTCAGGTTGACCATATAGCAGCTTTGGGGTTCACTCATGGGTATTTGGTGACCTGGTGCTGAAAAAATGTGCCATTTTCGTATGTTGTGTCAAAGCCTGAGTGGAAACAGCAGTGAGCAATGAGGTAGTATATCAGTTCAAATAAGAAATGACTTCTAACTGCACTCTTGCTCTCTGACATTTAAGAGAGCATCATATAATTCTAAGCCTTTCAGTGAGAGAAAGAGAATGATTGTCTTTTGTTACCTCAGCATTATGTCAATCATCCAACATAGTAACTTGCCCAGGGGAACTTGACTAGGTGGGCTTGAATTTTGGCCCCTGGACATCCTTTTCACTTTAGTGTTTCTACTTCCTTTTCACTTCTTACTCTTAGGTGAAAGATTACCTATTCCAAGAAGGGTAGTAGAGCTGTCCTTGGGAAAATGTAGGCCCCAAGTTCCTTAGTAACATTAGGTTCAAGCTGAAATATATCAGGGAAGGAATTTCCAACAAAGCTTTCATCACTCTTAGAAAGGATGGCCACTGATAAAAGGGCTGGTTAATTTCTGACTATTTTACCAGTAGATATGTTTTGGGAGTTTTTAGATAGTACAGAGACTAAAATAAATAAAATAATTAGCAATACTGAAAACTTCACTATATTCTGCTGAGCTTTCATTAGCTAGATCCCCATAGATTATAATACCAGTGAATCTTATTTCATGGTTTGTTGGTGAAAAGTATACTTGTGAGTCTTTATAATTTTAGCATTTCTGAGTGTGTATGCGTGGGTAGCTATATGTGTATAGAAATAAAATGCATGTCCCATACCTGGTTTGCATAACTTACACAGTTTATGCATGTACAATAATATGAAACATTTTATCTAGGTCATTTTGTAAAAGAAGATTAGAAGTAAATTAAAAAATGAAATAAAGAAAGTGAAAATAGTCTATATTCAAAAAATATCAGTTCTTTGGAGCAGATAGTATGTTTCATTATTAGTCCTTGGATTATTGTATTACTGACAATAGCTAAGTCATTGACAGTTCTCCAACAGCACAATATTGCTATTGCTGTGTATAATATTCTCCTGGTTCTGTTAACTTCACTATGCATCAGTTCATATAAGTCTTTTTAGTTTTTCTGAAAACATCCTGCTTGACATTTCTTATAACACAATAATATTCCATTATAATTGTATGCCACAGTTTGTTTAACCATTCTCCGATTGATGGGAGTTCCTTTGATTTCCAATTCTTGGCAACCACAGAAAGAACTGCTAAGAATATTTTGTACAAATGGGTTCTTTTCCCTTTTTGGAAATGTCTTTGGGATATATACCTAGCAGTGGTATTGTTGGATCAAACGGTATGCACGGTTTTATAGCCTTTGAGCATAGTTCCTAATTGCTGTGCATTGGTGTCCTAGTTTTCCCACATCCCCAACAAGAACCAACATTTTTTTGTCATATTAGCCAACCTGATAGGTGTAAGGTGGTATCTCACAGTTGAAATATGCTTTAAAACAATAGCATGGTCCTGAAATGACTATTTTAATATGTTGGCATCAGGCAAATGAGAATTACTGGTGAACTATTTTGTGTCATAAGGAAATGACCAAATTTATAACTACACTCTGGCATTTAAAATCAACAATTTAATTTTCAAGGTCTCTCAGACCTTTCCAAAATAAAAATGATATACAAGTAATAAAATAATAGTAGATATCTTCACAGGGTAAGATTCTAATAATTCTAATGAATTAATGATCTGCTGAACTAATATCAAAGAAGGTCAACTCAATCACTCAGACCCTCATCACTAACAGTGACCATATTTTGTCTAGGCTGAGTGATAGGACACATAGACTTATGGTCTGGGATCCATTCAGGGACTCCTTGCTGCTACTGCTACAGTCTCCAACAGCAATCTCTTCTTGTTTATTTGTTCTACACCAAATTTCTGAGGTAACAAGCAATGAAATTCAACTCTTTCCCAAACCCCATACATATATAAACTATGCAAAGAAAGTGTAGGAACATAGAAACTTGTTCTGCCTGGGGCAGAAATATTCTTGCTATAATAATCATCAGAAGAGAAAAACTTGAATCCACAGTGGCAAATCTCAACAGAGAAACAAAAGGGAGGAAGGAGGCAGAGCCAAGATTGTATAGTAAAGGCAAGAACTCACCTGTGATCTCCCTGAAATTCCACCAAATACCTTTTAATAATAACTCTAAACACATTTTAGAGTGACATAACCCACAAACAGAGTGAAACAATTTTCTAGTCCAATGCAATTTAGAAAGTTGGCAGGAAAGTTCTAATGCACCAGGTTGAGGGGAGTACAATCCAGTGCATGTTGTGCCAAACCCCAGCAAACCAAGAGCAGGCCTTGGGAGCCCCTGAATCAGCAGTTATAGTGCCTGCTTCTAGAGCTTTCAGCCCACAGACAGTAAAGCATTTAAGCAACTGGTCAGAAGGAGATTATGGGGGTCCCTTTGCTTGCACTGAGGCAGGACTCTGTTGCTTTGCCCATACTTGCATCTAGGTTGCAGTCCACGGTGGCTTTCCCAGGGCAAGGAGGAGCACTAATACAACAGATCTTTGAAGCCATAGTGGAGTGGAAGCCCTTCTTACAATTACAGAACAGAAAAGAGGTCTTGTCTTCACTCATAGAACAGAGCACAGGCCAGAAGAGGAGAAAGAATCTCTGCTTTGATCATACCACCTTGGAAGAAGTGAAAACTTACAGGTCCTAGAAGTATTTCTGAAAACAGATGCATAAAACCCCTGAAGCTTAAGACAATGCACCTTCCACCCTGAAAGCAGAGCGCTAGTTTAACTAAGAGTTAAATGTCAAGTTATAGGCTGGGAAAATGAGCAAACAACAGAAAAAAATTCTGACCAGAGAAAGTTAATATGGTGACAAAGAAGATCAAAAAACACACTCAGAAGAAGAAAAAAGGTCAAAAGCCTATATCCAAAGCCTCTAAGAAAAATATGAATTGGTCTCAAGTCATTAAAGAGTTAAAAAGGATTTTGAAAATCAAGGAAGAGAGGTAAAGGAAAAATTGGGAAGAAAAATGAGAGTGATGCAAGAAAATCATGAAAAATTAATCAACACCTTGGTAAAGGAGACACAAAAAATATTGAAGAAAATAACTCCTTAAAAAACAGATTACTCCAATTAGTAAAAAGGTACAAAAAGTCAATGAGGAGAAGAATGCCTTTAAAAGAATTGCCCAAATGGGAAAAGAAGCACAAAAAATCAACGAATAAAATAACTCCTTAAAAAGTTGAATTGGCCAAAGAGAGGTACAAAAACTCGCTGAAGAAAATAATTCCTTAAAAATCAGAATGGAACAAATGGAAGCTAATAACATTAAGAGAAATCAAGAAACAATAAAACAAAAGAAAAGACGGGAACTGTCTCATTGGAAAAACAACTGACCTGGAAAATAGATCCAGGAAAGATAATTTAAAATTATTGCACTAACTGAAAGCCATGATTAAAAAAAAAAAAGCTGAGACATAATCTTTCAAGAAATTAGCAAGGAAATCTGTCTTGCTCGTCTAGAACCAGAAGGGAAAATAGAAATGGAAAGAATCCATCAATCACCTCCTAAAAGATATACCAAATTGAAAACCCCCAGGAATATTACAGTCAAGAGTTCCCAGGTCAAGGAGAGAATATTGAAGGAGCCAGAAAGAAACAATTCAAGCATCACAGAGCCACAGTTAGGACAACAAAATATTTAGCAGCTTTTACATTAAAGGACTGGAGAGTTTGAAATATGGTATTCTAGAGGGCAAAGGAACTAGGATTATAAGCAAAAATCACCTATGCAGCAAAACTGAATATAACATTCAAGGGAAAAATGATAAATTCAAGTGAAATACAGGACTTTTAAGTATTCTTGATGAAAATACCAGAACTGAAAGGAAAACATGACTTTCAAATACAGACTCAAGAGCAGAATTAAAAGTTAAACACACAAGAGAAATCATAAGGGGCTTAATAAGGTTAAACTCTTTTCACTCCTAGATGAGAAGATAATACTTATAACTCATAAGACCTTTCTAGTTAGAATAGATAGAAGTATTATATATAGACAAAGGGCATGGGGTTTGTTAGAATAGTTAGAAGTAGTATATATAGACAGAGGGCATGGGGTGAGTTGAATATAAGGGGATGATATTTTTAAAATAAAATTAAGGGGTGAGAGAAGAATGTACTTGAAAAAAACAGAAAGACAGAGGTAGAATGGGGCAAACTATCTCAAGTAAAAGAGGCAAGAAAAATCTTTTGCATTGGAGTGGAAGAGAGGGGAGGAAAAGGGAAGTTAGAGAACCTTATTCTCATGAAAACTGGCTGAAAGAGGGAATAATATACACAGTGAATTTGATATAGAAATCTCTCAACCTACATTAAAGCAGAATAGGAAGGGAATAAGAGAAGGGGAGTTGATAGAAGGCAGATTGGGGGAAGTGGTAGTCAAAAGCAAGACACTTTTGAGGATGGACTGGATGAAAGGAGATAGGATAGAATTTATATAATCCTTGTTATTTGTGAGGTTTGTGATACTACAAATCTAACAACTGGCTGATCCTGGGCTAGTCACACCTATGTCTAAGTCTATGAAAATCTATGATCTTCAAATATATATCCTCATCTTGTTCCCTGATCCTATAAGAGTTACTAGGTAGAAGAATAAAGAAGTCAGAAGAAGTTGAGATAATTAGGACTTGGGTTCTAGACAATCTTAAAAATGGTGTTGCTATCAAAAGGTTTATCGCATACTATTTTTTTTACTCTATAAAATGGTTTGTGATCCCCAAGCAAAAGTAATATAATTATGTTGCCTGCTTAGGAAAAAAAAAGTAAAAGAAAAAATGCCCTACAAAACATTTTTGGCGGGGATTTTAAGTAAAAACAAATACTAATTGATTTTCTGAGTATGTAGTGCTGATACTCAAATTTGAATTATGAATATTTAATTACAAAATGCCAAGTTTCTTTCTCACTTTTTTTTCTGTTTTTAAACTTAACCAATTATTTGCACATTGATATGCAAAGTTTCCTTTACCAATGTAAACTGGCACCACCTCTACAACCTATAATGGGCCCATATGAAGAATGGATAGAGAAGAGGTACTTAACTTACTTATTTATTGTTCAATCAGCACAGGTGAAGATTTTTAGAGTGTCCAGGTAGGGTAAGTTGGGCTTCAAGCTGATCTGAGAGAGTACAGGTCAGCCTCTGTAGGTCTCATATCTACCTCAAAGAGTGAGGTTTGGGGAGCTCCCCTAGATTCCATACTGGGCTCTCAGGGTCAGCAGGTAGACTGGTGTAATAGAGGTTCAAGAAGAGTACAAGAGTTATCCTGTCCACTTTCCCCACCATTATACAGGGGATGTAGACTGGTGTCAGGTGGAGAATTCCTCCCCCTCCCCAAACTTGCCAGAGAATAGGAAAGGTGATAGAAGTCAGTGAGAATTCTGAAGGCAGCTGCTGAGGCCATCTCTCAGGGTATAAGCCAAAACCCCAGAATGGACAAGATAGCAATGGTCTTCTTCTCTAAGATACCCTTCAGGCCCTGGGTTTTAGGCTAAGGTCAAGGGCACAGTTGACAATTCTAAAATGAGGGTTTGTGGTGATTTGCTCGTCTCAAGTTGGAGAAATCTTAGAGTGATTGCAGGCTAAAGTTTTTTTGGCCCTGATAAACTTCTGCTGATATCCTCCAGATTTCTGGGGTGCCCTGAGGTTTGTGGTCCCAAGGAAGACGCTCTACTTGACAAGATCTAAGGGTGGTGCTGCCAAAAGCATATGTGACTTTTGTGGTGTCACACAGCTGGTCACACACTAGTGTGTATAAAGGGACTTGAATCAAGGTTTTCCTGACTTTAAGCCCAGCTCTATTCACTATGCCAGGTTGCCTCTATGATTTATGATTACAATTTGTTAATTTTGTCTTTCATACCAAATTCATCTCATGGAGGAAGTGTAGAGCTAAAAATAAGCACAGTCATCACCCAGGACAACAGGAAAAGCCAATGGCATTTCAGTTAAGAAGCCCAATAGAAAGAAACTTGGCCCATCATGAAAAACTAATTTTAAAAAATATATCTCATGTCCCCTCTCTCTTGATAAGTAATATTTTAACTGCTAGAATTGCACAATGAATATATTTCTTTAAAGCAGTATACATTTTCAGCAACACCTCAGTAATCAAAAGCTAAAAAGCCATGGAGGGGTTTGATGATGTCTTGCTAGGCCACCAGTCCTTCACAGCATTATCACAAGACCTATGTTCCACTTACAATCAGGTCATCTTAATCTTTGTGTAAACATAACCTGGCTGGCCTCCATTTCCAACACTCTTTTCAAAAGTCAATATGAACACAAATGTAAAGATTAAAATAAACAAAAATTCTTCACATAGAACAAGAGTCTCATTGTCTAGCTTGGCAAATTTACCTGAGGCTGTTTTCTTTTTTTGATCCTTAATTGAAAAATTGAGCCTCCAGCAGCCAAAACATACAGTGAAGCTAAAGGCATTGGCATCATCAAGAAACTGGCACTTGGGGCTGCAGCAGGGAGTTTTTGTGCCATGTGTCTGACTTTGATTTATTTCTGTCATAAAAAGCAAATAGGTGTAGCATCAGATTGAGATTTGTTCCCAGCTTAAACGCCTCCAGTGGCCTCTTAAACTTGTAACAACTCACGTTAGGAAAATGGAACTGTCTTGACAGAGTTCACTTCTAGCTACAAAGAAGTGGTTACTTCTGTTTGTTTTCTTTAGGGAGCAAAAGGAGCTGAATTGATCATAGTGGGAGGAGGTAGGGAAAGAAGGTAAAATCTCTCATGCCCTCCCCCAAAAAAGTAATTTGGGGTTTTATGACTGCAGATATGTGCATATGTCTGTGGGTATAAACACTCAAAAAAAAAACCATTTAACTTTCCATCATGCCTACTCTTCTTTACGTTTTTCATGAGGCTGTGGGAGTTCCAAAGGGGCAGGTTTCCTGGTGGCTGGACCCTGCCAACACCTGTCAAAAAATCCATGATGGTTTATGGCAACTTATGGGACTAGGGAGAAAGAGGAGGGAGGAAGGGGGGCCTAAATGGCCCTCCCAAGAAGTAACCAACTGAATGAGGAACTTTGCAAAACTCCTTTAGTGTGTTAGTACTTAAAAATATACAACTGAAAATCAACCCTCTGCCCCTCGAGATAGTTGTAATTAATATTTGGGCTGAAAACCTTGCTGTGCCAGCTCCCAGGGCAGATATAGAAATATATTTTATATGCTTTAAATCATTCATTTTATTAAAAAAGAATTTTTTTCTGTCAAGGGAGGAAAGAAAGTCGCAGTGTAGAGAAACATGTGATCTGTGCCTCAAGTGCTGTCTTTGTGCAAACAACAAGCCTTTATTAGGTACCTGCTATGTGACAGTCACTATCATATTGGATATGTGTGAACATATTTTTCCAGAGGAGTATAGGAATAAGACATATTTATCTTCATAAGGGCTCATGAACTTGTCTCAAAACATTCACCTGGTCTATCAAACATAAGACACCATAAGCATTGTGAAATGGGTGGACCAGAAGAGAAGTTGTGAGGTCATATAGGATCACAGTTTGAGTGAAGCAAGAAGGATAAAAAAGACCGCAGAAACGGGTATGGATTTTATGTCTATGATAGCAATGTGATGAAGTGTAAGTAGCACTTGATATGAAGCCTAAAGCTCTATGTTCAAATCCCTGCTCTGCCAATCAATGGCTGAGTGATTTTACACTATTTGGGCTTCAGTTTTCTCTTCTGTGAAATGAGGTAGTTTCACATTCAGAGAAATTCTTTCATTTGGAGAAACCTAGGAAGAGTTTTGTGAATAGAGGCTGAGTAAAATAAGTAGCTCCAGGAAAATAAATATACTCACCAATGACAATGTAAATGAAAAAAAGTGAAGCTAAAAACTATAATGACTTGGATAGAGAGAAGAGAAGAGATGAGAAAATTTAACTTCCCCACTAGAAAAGTGGAGGATTCTGAGTACACAATGTTGCATATACATCCATATGTGGTTCAATTGGTTTGGCCTAAAACTCTTTTAATCTTTTGTTACAAGGAAAGGTTTATTGTGGAGAGGAGTAATATATATATATATATATATATATATAGAATTGACTGTGACAGTCAAATAAAAATCATTAATAAGCCTCTAAAATAAAATAATGTCAAGTGGTTGAACTAGATGACCTCAAGGGATTTTTTTCCTGATCTATAGCAATGATACCCTTGGAGCACTTGCTAGGAGTTATTTTCCTAATTAAATTTATATTCACAGTTTGGATGCCAGAGAGAAGCTACTACCTAAAATTCTAGGGTACCCTGAGCGTTTCTTTTTTTTTCGTCTTTATTAATATGTTTGTTTACTTTTAGTTTATAAGATTCACTTCCATAATTCCTTGAGTTTCAAATTTTCTTTCCTCCCTCCTCTCCCCAACCATGACAGCATACAATCCTGTATATGATCTGCTAATATTTTCAAATTAGACCTAAGTCAGGTTAAAAGGCAGATTGCACTAGATTGAATGAAAAATGATAAAGAGGAAATAAAGCCAAACAATAAAAAGAAAAAGATCAAAGTAGTTTGCTTCAATCAGGTTTCAAACTCAGTTCTTTCTAGTTCTTTCTCTGGATTTAGACATCTCACTCCATCATGAGTCTTTTGGGATTGACTTATATCATTGCATTTCTGAGAAAAGTCTAGTATATCATAGTTGGTCATCACACATATGTTGTGTCTATAATGGGGTACAAATTTCTCCTGGTTCTACTCTTCTCACTGAGCATTAATTCGTATAAGCCTCTCCAGGTAAATATGGAGTTAATCGTTTCTCATAGCACAATAGTATTCCATTACATGCATGTACCACAACTTGTTCAGCCATTCTCCAATAGATGGGCACCCCCGTAATTTCCAATTCTTTGCAACCACAAAAAGAGCTGCTATAAATATTTTTGTACATATGGGTCTTCCTCCCACTTCTGTGATCTCTTTGGGATACAATCCTAGAAGTGTTATTGCTGGGTCAAAGGGTATGAAATTATTTATAACCCTATAGGCATAATTCCAGATTGCTCTCCAGAATGGCTGGATCAGTTCACAATTCCACCAGCAATGCATTCGTGTTCCAATTTGCCCACATCCTCTCCAGCACTTGTCATTTTCCTGTTTTGTTATCTTAGCCAATCTGACTGGTGAGATGTGGTACCTCAGAGTTGCTTTGATTTTCATTTCTCTAATCAATAGTGATTTGGAGCATTTTTTCATATGCTTATACATATCTTTAATTTCTCCCTTTGAGAACTGCCTATTCATCTCCTTTGACCATTTATCAATTGGGAAATGACTTGAATTCTTATAGATTTGACTCAGTTCTCTGTATTTATTAGATATGAGGCCTTTATCAGAGACACTGGTTATGAAAAGTCTTTCCCAATTTCCTACTTCCCTCTTAATCTTGGTTACATTGGCTTTGTTTGTACAGAAGCTTTTCAGTTTCATGCAATCAAAGTATTTTGCAATTCATAATGCTCTCTAATTCTTGTTTGGTCATGAAATCTTCCCCTCTCCATAAATCTGACAGTTAAACTATTCCTTGCTTTCCCAGATTGCTTACAATATCATCCTTTATACCTTGATTATGCACACATTTACACTTAATTTTGGTATACAATGTTAGATAGTGGTCTATGCCCAATTTCTGCCATACTACATTCCAGTTTTCCCAGCAGTTTTTGTTAAATAGTGAGTTCTTATCCCAAAAACTGGGATCTTTGGGTTTATCGTAGAGTAAATTATTATAGTCATTGACTGCTGAGTCTCATGTACCCAATCTACTCCATTGATCCACTGCTCTATTCCTAAGCCAGTAACAAGTAGGTTTGATGACTGCTGCTTTATAATGCAGATTAAAATCTGGTATAGCTAGTCCATCTTCCTTAGCATTTCTTTTCATTAATTCCCTTGATACCCTGGACCTTTTGCTCTTCCAAATTAATATTGTAACTATTTTTTCTAGTTCTATAAAGTAATTTTTTGGTAAATTGATTGCTATGAAACTAAATATATAATTTAATTTAGGTAAAATTGTCATTTTTATTATATTAGCTCAACCCAGCCATGAACAATTGAAGTTTTTCCAATTATTTAGATCTGACTTTATTTGTGTGAAGGGTTTTTTGTAGTTGTGTTCATATAGGTCCTGGGTTAGTTTGGGCAGGTAGATTTCCAAATATTTTATAATGTCTACAGTAACTTTAAATGGGATTTCTTTTTCTATGTCTTGCTGTTGAATTTCTTTAGAAATATACAGGAATGCCAAGGATTTATGTGGGTTTATTTTATATCCTGCAACTTTGCTAAATTTATTTATTGTCTCAAGTAGTTTTTTAGTTGATTCTCTAAGTATATTATAATATCATCTACAGAGAGTGATAATTTGGTCTCTTTTTCCCTAATTTGATTCCTTTGATTTCTTTTTCTTCTTTAATTGCTACTGCTAACATTTCTAGTAATAGAATGAATAACAGGGCTGATAGTGGAAACCCTTGTTTCACCCCTTATCTTATTGCAAATGCTTCTGGCCTATTCCCATTACATATAATATTTGTTGATGGCTTTAAATAGATGCTACTTATTATTTTAAGGAAAGCTCCATTTATTCCTATACTTTCTAGTGTTTTTAATAGGAATGGATGTTGTATTTTGTCAAAAGCCTTTTCTGCATCTATTGAGATAATCATGTGGTTTCTGCTAGTTTTATTGTTGATATGATCAATTATATTAATGGTTTTTCTAATACTTAACCATCCTTGCATTCCTGGAATAAATCTTACCTGACCAAAGTGTATTATTCTTATGTTAAGTTGCTGTAGTCATTTTCCTAATACTTTATTTAAAATTTTTGCATCTATATTCTGAGGGAAATTGGTCTATAATGTTCTTTCTCTGTTTCATATCTTCCTGATTTAGGTTTCAGTACCATGTTTGTGTCATAAAAAGAATTTGGTAAGACTCTTTCTTCACTAATTTTCCCAAACAGTTTGTAAAGTATTGGAATCAATTTTTCTTTAAATGTTTGATAAAATTCACTAGTAAATCCATCTGGCCCTGGAGATTTTTTCCTAGGGAGTTAGTTCATTGATGGCTTGTTCAGTTTGTTTTTCTGAGATTTAATTTAAGTAATTTACTTCCTCTTCAGTTAATCTAGATAGCTTATATTCATCCATTTCACTAAGATTGTCAAATTTGTGTGAATACAGTTGGGAAAAAAATCCCTAATTATTGTTATAATTTCATCTTCTTTGGAGGTAGATTCAGCCTTTTCATTTTTGATAATCAAAATTTGGTTTTCTTTCTTTTTTTATCATATTGACTTTCTATCAATTTTATTGGGTGTTTTCATAAAATCAACTCAGTTTTATTTATTAATTTAATAGTTTTTTAATTTAAATTTTATTAATCTCTGCTTTGGTTTTTAGCATTTCTCATTTAGTATTTAATTGGTGATTTTCAATTTGTTCTTTTTCTAGCTTTTTCAATTGCCTGCCCAATTCGTTGACCTCCCTTTTCTCTAAATTATTCGTGTATGCACTCAGGGATATAAAACTTTCCCTAAGAACTGCCTTTGCTGCATCCCACAAATTTTGGTATTTTGTCATGTTATTGTCATTTTCTTGAACGAAGTTATTGATTGTTTCTATAATTTCTTGTTTGACCCACTCATTCTTTAGGATTAAAATATTTAGTTTCCAATTATTTTTAGTCTATCTTTCCATGGCCCTTTACTGTATATGATTTTTATTGCATCATGATCTGAGAATCATGCATTTAATATTTCTGCCTTTCTGCACTGAATTGTGAGGGTTTTTTGTGCTAGTACATGGTCAGTTTTTGTGTGTGTGTGCCATGTACCACTAAAAAGAAAGTGTATTCCTTTTTGTCCCCATTCAGTTTTCTCCATAGATCCATCATATCTAGTCTCTCTAAAATTCTACTCACCTCCTTAACTTCTTTCTTGTTTATTTTGAGGTTAGATTTATCAAGTTCAGAGAGGGGGAGAGTAAGGTCCCCCACTAGTACAGTTTTGCTATCTATTTCTTCCTCTAATTCATTTACCCTCTCCTCTAGGAATTAGGATGCTGTACCATTTGGTGCATACATGTTAAGTAACTATATTGCCTCATTCTCAATGGTGGTTTTTTGCAGGATAGTTTCATTCTTTATCTCTTTTAATTAGGTCAATTTTTGTTTTGTTTTATCTGAGATAAGGATTGCTACCCCTGCTTTTATTTTTACTTTACCTGAAGCATGATATATTTTACTCCAGCCTTTTACTTTTACCTTGTGTGTATCCCTCTGTTTCAGATGTTTCTTTTAAACAGCATATTGTAGTATTATGGTTTTTAATACATTCTGCTCTCTGCCTCTGTTTTATGGGAGAGTTTATCCCATTTACATTCACAGTTATGATTATATCTGTCTGTTTCTGTCCATCCTATTCCCTCCCCTGTTTATGCTTTTATTTTTCTCCCCTTCTCCTTTCTACTCTTTAAGATTTTTCCTTTTGATCACCACCTCCCTCAGTATTCCCTTCTTATCAGTTCCCTCCCTTTTCCTCCCTTTTCCCCTTACTTCTTCCCTCCCTTCTCATTACCCCCCTTTGGTTAGTCCTTCCCCCCTCCTACTGCCTATAGGATATGATAGTTTTTTATACTTAATGTAGTAAGTTATTTCTTCTTCAAACCAAGATCGACAGGAACAGATCTCATGCAAAACGCCTTTCCCTCCCCTCTTTCCCTCTATTATTATATGTTTTTTGTCTCTTCTCAATAATGTCCTATGCATAATTGGTTGTGTTATTCCCTCCTTGCACCAGAACCAATGAGGGAAAAGCTCATATAATGCTCATCCCCCTCCCTTCTTTCCCTCTGCTGTATTGTTTTTATGCCTCTTTGTGTGGCATAATTTAGCCTTCTTCCTTTCATTCTTTCCTCTTCTTCCATTGCAGTCCCTTTGTAGCCCTTAATATGTTTCATTTTTATCATCATTTTGTATAACTTATACCCATACCCTCTACTTGTCTATAAACAGTTTGCTCTTATTAAATAACAGGGTGTGTGTGTGTGTGTGTGTGTGTGTGTGTGTGTGTGTGTGTGCTTTCCTTGTTTACTTTTCTATGTCTCTCTTGCATCTCATAATTGGAGGTTGAATTTTCCATTGAGCTCTGGCTTTTTCATCAGGAAGGTCTGGAAATCTGTTATATTGTTTAATGACCATCTCCTTGCCTGGAAGAATATGCTCAGTTTTTCTGGGTAAGTGATCCTTGGTTATAACCTGAGCTCTTTTGCCTTGTGAAAAATTGTATTCCACTGTTTCCAATCTTTCAGTGTAGAGGCTGCTAGATCTTGTGTGATGCTCACTGGGGTTCAGCAATATTTGAATTGTTTCTTTCTGACTACTTGTATAGTATTTTCGCCTTTACCTGGTAGTTCTGGAGTTTGGCCACAACATTTCTCAGATTTTTCAATTTGGGATCTCTTTCAGGAGGTGTCCAGTGGATTCTCTCGATTTCTATTTTACCCTCTCATTCTAGTATCTCAGGGCAGTTTTCCTTGATGAGCTCTTGGAAGATGATGTCCAGGCTCATTTTTTCATCATGATTTTCCAGTAGGCTTATGATTTTCAGATTTTCTCTCTTGGATCTGTTTTCCAGGTCAGTTATTTTTCCTTTGAGGCATTTTACCTCTTTTTCTAATTTTTCACTCTTGATGTTTTGTTTGACTAATTCTTGGTTCCTCATAGAGTCATTTGTTTCAATTTGGTTGATTCTAGTTTTTAGTGAATTATTATCCTCAGTTTTTGGAGCTCTTTTTTCCATATCCCATATTTTTCTTTTTAAAGAGCTTTTTGTTTGTTTGTTTGTTTGTCTTTTTTTTTCTTTTTGGAGGGCAATTGGGGTTAAGTAACTTGCCCAAGGTCACACGGCTAGGTTTTTGTTTGCGTGTGCATTAAGTGTCTGAAGCCGGATCTGAACTCAGGTCCTTCTGACTCCAGGGCTGATGCTCTACTCACTGCACCACCTAGCCGCCCCAAGAGCTGTTTTCTTAATTGTAATGTTTTTTTTTTCCTAATTTTGCAATTTTGATTTTAAAAGAATTATTCGTTTTATCTTCTATCTCTCTAATTTGGTTTTCAAAGTTACTTTTGAGCTCATCTGAGAATGTTTTCAGTGCTTGAGACCAGTTCCCTGTAGAGGCTTCAGCTGTGGGTGTGGAGTCAACACTGTCTCCCTCTAAATTTGGTTCCTCCCTCTCAGGACAGTAGGACTCCAGAGTGTTTGTCTTTGCAGTCTGCTTTTTACCCATTTTGATGCAGAGTCCTAGCCATGCCCTTCCTCTAACATTCCCAAGCTTTTACTGCTTAAGATTTTGCCCTGGGGCAATAATTACTATGTTTTCAGGGTCAGAGAGGGGGATTGGAGCAGCTGGGATTCCCTTTGCCATCCTGTTCCCTGGAGGTCCATATAGGGGCTTTTTAAAATTTTTAGCCTATGTATTGGCAGTACCAGGAGTAGCTGCTGCCCCTGCCAGGAGCCCTGCATTTGACTCTTACCCTCCTCTGTCCAGTCCCATCTCTCTGGTTATAAGCTTGGCAGTGGCCCTGTTGGTTGGTTAGTCAACTTGCCACCATGTTGATCAGGCCTTGTCCAGGCCTTTGCATTCTATGGCATCGAGCTTCTGCACTGCCTGGGGTTGTCTCCCAGGCTGCTGAAATACACATTATTTTTTAAAAATAATGTTCCTCTGAAAAAGACATGATGAAGATAAATATAGTAATATTGTATTCAAAGGTAATAAAGAAATATTAGGAAAGAGATTCCATTAGCAGCATAGTACAGGGAGTAAATATTGAAACTATTTGGCATTTTTATTAAAAGTAGTTAAATTTATCAGTGTGATAACTTAGAAGTGTAAGACCAAGAAGCAAAAAAAAAAAAATGCTGGAAAAGTTGGAGTTTTTTTTTTTAACTTAAAGACCCTAACTATTGGGAAAATACTCTCCATTCATCAAAAATTTATGGGACAACTGGAAATCAGGCACTAAGAAATTAAGTTTGGATCAACAATTCACACCATATATCACAATGAGTACTAAATATGTATGTGTGTGTATATGTGTGTGTGTGTGTGTCCCAGGTACAAAAGGTAATATCAGAAGCACATTTGAGGAATTAAGAAGATACCTTTCACAACTACCAACAGGTTAGGTAGCAAGGGATTGAGAAGATAATGGCTAATAAAATGAATAATTTTGATTATATAAAATTAGAACATTTCTGCTCAAAATAATTCAAAGCAGTTAACATCAGAATAGAAACAGGAAACTGGTATAAACTTTACAGCATATTTTTCTGCTAAAAGTTTGATATCTAAGATAAATACAGAACTTATTCATATATAATATACATGTATATGTATATTTACACACAAATATACACATATATGTTCTCTCTATAAATTCTATTTTGTGTATATGTATGTGTGTTATTCCCTAATAGGTAGTCAGAGGATATAAAGGAGTAGTTGTCAAAAGTCAATTAAAAAAAAAAGAAGACCGTTGAAATAGTTGGAGAGTCTACAAAAATTCAATTTTATCCTAGTACAATGTTAGTAGAGCTGTGTGAATTAGACCAGCTATTCTAGAAAGGAATTAGAAAATTTTCTCAAAAAAAAAATTGCTAAACTCTATGTGTCCTTGGACTTACCATACTTCTATTCCCAAAGAATTAAACAAAAAAGAGGGAAAGGTCTCATTTGTACAAATATATTCATAGAAAAACTTTTTGATATAGCAAAGAACCTAAAAGAAAGGGAGCACCCTTTAACTGGGAAAAGTGTGAATAAATCGTCTTTTAAAATATGACAAAAGGGAAAGATTAAGAAAACTAGAATAATTTGTATGAACTGAGGCAGAGTGATGTGTCAGACTTGGAGAGCAATTTATATGACTCCAACATTACAATAATAAACTCTGAAAGATTTATGAATGCTCTTCTATGCAGTGACTAACCATGATTTCAAATAAAAATATTAATGATATATAGGATGAAACATGCTTTCCACTCCTTAATACAAGTAATGGACTTGAAGAATAATTCTTACATTTTCAGGCATGGCCTAGATGTGAATTCCTTTTTGTTGACTATATTAATTATAAGAGAGGGGGCTTTATTAATTATTTTGTGGGAAAAAAATGGAAGAGTAAGGAAGTTTAAGCATAGTGAGTCAAAAGAAACAAAAACTGATAAGAGCATCAATAGAGCATTAAAAATTTACATGAAATACAACAGAAGAAAGTTCAAAAGGAAGAGATATATAATAGCTTTGGAACTAACACACTAAATATGTTAACTAACATACATATATGCCTGTAAAAATCATGATGTGGACAATGGAGAGTCCTGATTTCATAAGCAGTATTCCTTTTTGGTTCCATGGATATAGAAATGCTAGTATTTATCAAGTCAACAAGTTAAATCAACAAACATTTCAATGTTTACTGTGATAGTCATGGCGTTTAGAGCCCAAGATAGTGTGCTAAACACTGTTGTTGATATTTACAAGTTCAGAATAGGTAAGAATAAAAATTTTAAAACAAAAGAATCACTAGGGAAATTTAAAAAGTGGAAAATAAGGAGACCTAGTAATGGCAAATACCACGCAATACTACAAAGTAGTAATGACAAGAATTCTTTGACTTCAGTTAAAAAATAGAAATGTAATACATCTATCAACATACTATTATAAAGTAAACAAAGTAGCATCGTGTTAAAAAAAATCTTAAATCTCCAAATATTGAAGTAAGGACTCATTATTTGATAAAAACTGTGAAAACTAGAAGGCAGTCTAAGAAATTACATATAAAGCAGTATCTCACACCAAATACCACAATAAGGTATAAACAGGTGCATGACCTGTATAAAGTGTCACTTCCTAAATTAGAAGAGCAAGAAATGAGACAGTTTTCCCCTATATATATGGGAAGAGAGAGTATCACAGAAAATAAAATACTCAATTTTTATTAGATAAATCAATGAAAAAATTACAACTTGTCAAGACATGAAAAAATATTTCAAATTGTTCATAGAGAAATTGTAAGGGACAGCTAGGATAGAATGCAAGGCATGAGGTCAAGAAGACTCATCTTCCTGTGTCCAGATCTGCCCTCAGACACTTACTGTGTGACCTTGGCCAGGTAACTCAACCCTATTTGACTCAGTTTCTCATATATAAAATGAATTGAAGGAGGAAATAGCAAACCATTCTAGTATCTTTACCAAGAAAACTCCAATTGATTTCCAAAGAGTCAGACATGACTGAAAAGTGACTGAACAATAAAAGAGAAATAAAAGCAATAAAAGAGAAATGCAAATTAAAGCAATTTTGAGTTTCTCTCAGAATATCCAAGAGTGCCAAGAGAAAAAAAAGTGACAATTGCCTGTGTGAAGACAAGTGTGATAATTGACTGTCGGTGAAGAATTAAATTGGTCCAAAAATTTTTGAAAATAATTTAAAACTATACTTCCAAAAATCACTAAAATATACCTATCTTTTGACACACTAATGCCACTGTTAGACTTACACTTCTAAATAAATCAAAGAAAAGAAAGTGTGAAATAATTTATATCAAATATCTCTTATTAGGGCATGGTACCCAAGATATATAGACAATTAATAGAAATACTTAAGATTAAGTCCCATTCCCTAATAGATACGTCATGAAAGAATATAAACAAACAGGTTTTATAAGAAGAATTGCAAACTTTTAACAACTACATGAATGAATTCTAACCTACTAATAAGGGAAACACAAATCAAAACAAACCTGAGTTTTCACCTCATACCCAGCAAATTGGCAGAGATAAAATTTCTCAGAGATTGCACTTATAGATATATATGTTAAAGATATAATTTACAAAAAGAAAGGCTTCATGTGCATCAAAATATTTATATTAGTCTTTTATGTGATAGCAAACTAAGTAAATGTCCATGGATAGGGGAATGACTCTCTTATCTTTTCCATCTCCTGGCTTCCCTGATTTCCTACAGATTCCAACTAAAATTTCATCTTCTGCAAGGTCTTTCGTACCTCTATCCGCTTAGTGTCTTCCCTCTTAGATTATCTCCAATTTTTACTTGTTCATACATGGTTTTCTGCATGTTGTCTTCCCCTATTAGACTGTGAACTTCTTGAGAGCAGGGACTATTTTTTTTTTGGCATAGCTTTGTCTCCCAGTGCTTAGTACAGTGACTGGCGCATAGTAGGTGCTTAGTTAATCTTTGTTGATTTGATCTAACTTGACTCTTGAGAACTTATGATAAAGCATACTATCACCTGAAAAGAAACAAGGCACTTGGAGGGCAGATTTAAGATATTCTCTTTTGGACATGTTGGTCTAAACTCCTAACACCCCATCAATACTTCTTATCTTTTAATATAAACATGTTGTTAAAGAAAGCAGAGTAAGAATAATAGTTTAAACTATTTCCTTGCCCTTGGCACCAACTCTCCCACAAATATATATAATTTCTGAGAAAAGCAGGCTCAAAGTTAGACTACCATGGTAGGGAGATACAAGTATAAAACACATGAGATAAAAACAACTCACAACTTCTGGAATGGAAGTATATGGAAGTCTATTCTCACTTCAAAGAGCACTAACACTGGGGTTACAGAATCTGCTCTTCTTTACCGCTTGACTCTTAAGTTCTATGTATCATACACCTTGAAGCTCCTTCTTCCCTCAGGGGTTTATTTTTCAGTATCTATGCCTGATAGGAGGATATGTGTCACTACTTCCTCCTTGGATGCAAAAACCTCTGGCAGGTTAAATATTTCAAATGACATAGTGGACAGGAGGATAGAAAAATCTGCCTCCTTTCCTGCCCAACTGGTATAGATGAAGGAAAGCCTCCTTAACTGCCTCTTACTCTCTGAGCTATGTCTGTCTTGGGATCTTCAGAGCTTAACTATTTAAAGCCCCCAGAGGCAAATGACATGAGAGCCTTATAATTTTGTTAGAGTAAGTCTTGACATATAAAGATACATGAAAACCTCTCTACAGTCAGTTTAATACTTCATTAATACTTTGTAGTTATATTCTGGGCTATCTGTGATTACATCAACTTAGTTGAGACAAATGTATCTTATTTACTCAATAAAACATTATCAAATATTACTGCATTCTGTTACTACATCAACAAAGCTTAGGGAGAGAGAGAAAATCACACCTCCCTCTCTATTCTTTTTCACACACTGCTTTTAAAAAATTTATGAGTTCAGAAGTGGAGAGAACTATGTTAATACATAGAATAATTAAATTTATTGACATTTAATAAAACATGACTTTATATTTTTAAAATACCTTTATTATGCAATATGCTCTCTTTTTTCTACTATTTGACATCGAGTATACAGATTTTTGAAATATATTCTTTACTTCATCATAAAAGGATACAAAACTAGATATTAAGCACACTTTTGATAAATAGTCCATACTGGTCCTTTTCTTCTTTCTTTAATTTCTTTGTGTTATGTGCCCTATGGTGGAATCACTGTGCTGCTGAGTCAAAGATTATACATAATTTAATGACTTTGGGGACATATTTCCAGCAATTATGTATTAATGTTCATGTTTTCTCACAGACCCTCTAATATTTGTTATTTTTCATTTTTATCATCTCTGCCTATCTCATGGTGTGAAGTGGAAACTCAAGGTTTCTTTTATTAAAATCCCATTCATTAATAGTCATTTGAAGCATTTTTGTCATATGACTCGTCATATTCTTTGACATATCATTTGGGGAAAGGCCCTATTTCTCATAAATTTTATTTATACAGGTTCTGATCCCTTCTTTTCTTTTAAAACCTCTCTTCATGATTTACTCTCTGAAATCTGAGTTTGTTTTCTTATGACTAATTCCTCCTTAATACCTTAGATTTGCTATTTTTCCAATCTTTTGATTCTTAACATAGGTACTCTTAATTTCTTCTTTTTTTCCCCATTTGGTCCTGTTTCCCTGTTTAGGTGAAGTATTTCTACACCACACTCTCGTCAATTTCTACCTATATTTGACTAGTTCTGATGAAAAAATTGATAAGGTATTCAATTCAATTCACAACTCCACTAACAATGCATTAATGTACAAGTTTTCCCACATCACCCCTAACATTTGTCATTTTTCTTTTGTGTCATATTAGTCAATCTGATGGCTATTAAATGATACTTCAGAGTTGTTTTAATTTGCATTTCTCTAATCAATAGTGATCTAGAGCATTTTTTCATATGATTACAGATAGCTTTGATTTCTTTGTCTGAAAATTGTGTGTTCATAACTTCTAACCACTTATCAATTGGGGAATCACATGTATTCTTTTAAATTTGATTCATTTCTCTATATATTTGAGAGATAAGGCCTTCATCAGGGATACTTTTCCCCCAGTTTTCTGCTTTCTTTCTAATTTTGGTTGCCTTGGTTTAGTTTGTACAAAAACTTTTAATTTTATATAATCAAAATTATGTATTTTACATTTTGTAATTTTCACTATATCCTATTTGGCCCTAAATTCTCTTCCCTTATCCACAGTACTGACAAGTAAATTATTCCATGATCTCCTAGTTTGCTTAAATCATATACTCATTTTGACCTTATCTAGGTATGAGATGTTGGTCTGTACCTAGTTTCTGTTGTACTGTTTTCCCAGCAGTTTTTGCCAAAAAGGGTTTTTTCCCCATAAAATCTTGGATCTTGGGCTTTTAAAAAATACTATATTATTTAATAGGTCATTTACCACAATGTATTGTGTGCCTAATCTATACCACTAATCCACCACTCTATTTCTTAGTCAGTGTCCTTTTTGTCCCCCTTGAAGGCCCCTAACAATATCACTGAAAACATCATGCTAAAAAGCATGGGAACAAGCACATAACCCTCCTTCACTCCACTGGCACAAGATCATCAATTATCCAGAACCCATGCAAGCATGCCGGTGTGAAACTGAAGTATGACACTGATGATTTCTCCAGAGAACTCACAAGGCAAGTGCTCACATGGAGATAAAAAAAAGGCAAAAAAGGAAAAGAAAGAAAGAAGAAAAGAAGTCACTGTACCCCATGAGCAAAGCAGAATTGCAGTAGCTCAAAAGAAACATGAGATGTATTATGCCAACTATTTGTGCCCAACCTGTGGTAGAGCCTTGCAAGTTCATATTGGTCTGATCAGCCATAGTTGGACACACTGTACAGTGACCCTGACATAGTGCTGTCATTTTGTACTCTTTGAGTAGAAGGGACAACAATTGATTAACTTAGTCTTTTTCATATAACTGGAAGGAGTCTCAAATTTTCCTCCCTCGCTCCCCTCTTCTGAAAATGGTAGGCAGTTTAATATGGTTTATAAATGTGCTGTCATGTAAAACATATTTACATATTTGTCACAGATGGGGAAGATGAAACAGATCAAAAGGAAATAAAATCATGAGAAAGAATAAAGTAAGTGATAAAAATATGCTTTCATCTGCATTTTGAGTCCATCAGTTATTTACCAAGATTTGGAGAGCATTTTCCTTTGTGAGTCCTTTGTATTTGCCTTAGTTGTTTTGCTGACAAGAGCTGAGTCATTCATAGCTGATCATCACACAATGTTGTTCATACTTTGTACAATAGTTTCATGGTTTTGCCCATTTTACTTTATGTCAGTTTGTACAAGACTTTCCAGGTTTTTCTGAAACCTGTTCATCATTTCTTAAACACAACAGTATTCCATTACATTTATATTCCACAGCTTGTTCAGTCATTTCCAAACTGATGAGCATTCCCTCAATTTCCAACATGTTGCCACCACAAAAAGGGCAATTATAAATATTTTAGCACATGTGGGTACATTTCGCTTTTTATGAACTCTTTGGGATATAGACCTAGTAGTGGCTTTGCTGGATCAAAGGGTATGCACATTTTGGTTACCTTTTGAGCATAGTACCAAATTATACTCCAGAGATGTAGGATCAGATCACGATTCCACCAAGAATGCATTAGTTTTCTGATTTTCTCACACCCTCTCCAACATTTACCATTTTCCTTTTTTTGTCATATTCGCCAATCAGGTATTGAGTGGTACCTTAGAGTTGTTCTAATTTGTATTTCTCTAATCAAAAGTAATTTAGAGAATTTCTTCATATGCCTATGGATAACTTTGTTTTCATCATCTGAAAGCTACCTATTCATATCCTTTAACCATTTATTAATTGCGGAATGGTTTGTATTTTTATAAATTAGACTCAGTTCTCTATATATTTCATAAATGAGGCCTATCAGAGACAATTTCCAAGTTTTCTGATTTCCTTCTAATCTTTGTTACATTGATTTTGTTTGTACAAAAGCTTTTCAATTTAATATCATCAGAATTATGTATTCTACATTTCGTAACACACTCGCTCTCTTGTTTGGCCATGAGTGCTTTTCTTCCCCATATATCTGACAGGTAGCCCATCCCATGCTCTTCTAATCTAATTGTTTCATTGTCTATGGTACCTTTTAGCAAGATGTAGTTTTCTTCCTCATCCCGTTTAATTATGTTTTTTTCTTATACTTCACCTAAGTCAGTATTTCTATCCCTACTCTTTTTGCTTCATCTGAAGCATAATAGATTCTGCTCCAGCTGTTTACCTTTATTCTGCATGTGTCTCTCTCTGTTTCAAGTGTTTCTTATAAGCAATATATTATAGGATCCTAAGTTTTTTTTTTTAATCTACTCTGGTATCTGCTCCTCTTCTGTAGGAGAGTTCATTCCATTCACATTCAAAGTTATTATTACTTCCTGTGTATTTCCCTCCATCCTTTTCTTCTTCCTGTTTGTCATCTCTCTCTTTTCATCCTTTTTCACCTCACCAATGCTTTGTTTCTATCTACTACTTTCCCTGGTCTGCTTGCTCTCATGTCAGTGTTCCCCCCACCCACCACCACTTTACTTAGTCTACTCCCCTCCAACTTCCCTGTAGGGTAAGAGAGGTTTCTATATTCAATTGCTTGTGTATATTATTCCCTCTTTGAGCCAATACTGATGTGAGTAAGCTTCAAGTGATGCCCATCTCCCACCCTCCCATCTTCCTCTCTACTATAAGAGGTCTTTCTTGCCTCTTCATGTGAGATAATTTACCCCATTGTACCTCTCCCTTCCATCTGCATCCTTTGTATTCCTTTTTGTCATTCCTTAATTTTTTATGTCATTCCCTCAAATTCAACTTATATTCATATCCTCTGTCTATTCCTTTTACCTGTACTATTAGTTATACAATTTTTAAGTTACAAGTATCATCTTCCAATGTAGGGATGTAAATAGTTTAGCTCTATTGAATCCGTTATATTTTCTTTTCCCTTTTACCCGTTTATGCTTCTTTTGCATTTTGATAATGCAGGTAAAAAGTTGGTTTGGTTCTAGCCTTCTCCTTTTGAAGGCTTGAAATCCTTCTTTTTCGTTGACTGGCCATTTTTCCCTTCATGTATTATGCTTAATTTTTCCAGGTAGGTGATTCTTGGTTGTAGTCCTAGCTCCTTTGCCGTCCAGAATATTATGTTCCACGACCTCTGACACTTTAATGTTACAACTGCCAAGTCTTGTGTGATCCTGATTGTGACTTCCTGATCCCTGAATTGCTTCTTTCTGGCCACTTGTATTTTTTTCCTTGACCTGATAGTTCTGAAATTCGACTATAATGTCCCTTGGAGTTTTTATTTTGAGATCTTTTTGCTGAGGTGATCAGTTGATTCTTTCATTTCTTATTTTTCCCTCTGGTTCTAGGACCTCAAGGTAGTTTTCATTGATAATTTCTTGAAAGATGCTGTCCAGGTCCTCCTTTTGATTAGGCTCTCAGGTAGTCCAATGATTCTGACATTGTCTCTCCTGGATCTATTTTCCAGGTCAGTTGTTTTTACCCATGTGATATTTTACATTTTCTTCTATTTTTCATTCTTTTTACTTTGTTTCATTTATTCATGATGTTTCGCAAAGTCATTTGCTTCCACTTGCTCAATTCTAACTTTTAAGTTATTGTTTTCCTCTATTAACTTTTATACTTTTCCATTTGACCAATTGTGTTCTTTAAGAAGATGCTTTTTCAATGAAGATTTATATCTCCTTTTCCATTTGACCAATTCTACTTTTCAAGCAGTTTTCCAGGCTGTTGACTATTTTTACCCCATGATTCTCTCTGCATCACTCTCATTTCTTTTCCCAATTTTTCTTCTATCTCTTTTATATGATTTTTAAGCTCCCTTTTGAGCTCTTCCATAAGATCTTTCTGGCTTTGAACCACTTTTCATTTTCCTTTAGGGTTTTGCCCATTGTTGTCCTCTTCTGAGTTTGTGTCTTGGTCTTCCCTGTCACCATAATAACTTTCTGTGGTCAGATTTTTTGTTGTTGTTCTTTTCTGCTAATCTCTCCCCCTCTCTTTTTTTTTGCCTCTTTCTTTTCTTTTAAATTTAAACTCTGCTCCCAAAGTGGCAGAGACACTCTCTGGCTTCTTGTGTTAGAGGTTGCAGGCCCTGGCTGTTTAGCTAGTGCTGTACTGATGGCGCCCTGAGGCCCATGGAGGATGCTCATATCTGGTGCTGCACTTTGGGGATGATGTGGGGGTTGGTTGGTGTTGCTGGAGGCCATGGTGTTCTGGGAGCTTACCTGGTGCTGAACTGGGGTCTTAGCTTTGGTATCTGGGATGTGCTATGGCCTGGTGGGGGTGATTTTGTATTTCTCAGCAGCTACAACTGAAGGAGATGAGGTCAGGCCTATGGAGGCTGTTTGCCTGAGGCTGTACTATAACATATGCTGATTTCCCCAGCTAAACTAAGGCAAGTGGGGGTCCTGTTATTAATGTTTGCTTGCTCCCCCACAATGGGACACAGAATCTCCTGCTGATGTGGGACTTGCTGCTGACTTACTGGGACACTTCCCATCCTGGGCTACATTCTCCTTTTACCTGAGATGGACCTTTCCTGCTGATATTCCAAGGTTCTTGGGCTAAAAGTTTGTTTCATCTGGTCTTGTTGTCCATTCCTCTGTTCCAGGATTTGTTTTCAGGTTCTATTTTATGATTGTTTGGAGTTGAGTACGGGATAGTTACAGCAGTTTACTGTTTACTCCTACATGTAGATTTACTTGACCCCAAAGGTTTTCAACGAGATTTAAAGCAGTTAAGTTCCCAGTCTATTGAAGCATTCTTATCTGCATCTCTAATACATTTCCTGACTTTTTCATGCAATGGTGTAACATCATTCTATCTCCATTTGTGAATTTCTGCAATTCTAGAACAATTCTACTTTTCAGTAAATCAATATATTTATCAGAGTTGATAATGTCTTCAATGGGGAGAATACTTTCAGACATTCTGGAGGTAAACATTTTCCGAAACATTTTTGGGTGAATGCTTTACAGGCTACTAAAGATGATCAGATATTATATAAAGGCACACCTGGCTTCTTAGAATGGTTTGATACAGCCTTGAATGAAAACATGAAGTCTCTTAGTGAAAATGTCCGTTGTTTTGATCTTTATCCTCTAGTGTTTATATTGTCTTGCCTGTGGCAATTGTTTTTCTTCATAATGACAGCAGCTTTAAAAAATATTTTCTCATTGTTCTTCTAATATCAAGAAACCTAAATATCACTTTAAAGTTATCAATAACAACTTCTGCTACTGTTAGTTCCCTGTGGAGGTCTCTTCTTGTTTCCTGAGAATTCATCAGACTCTTTTTCAACATTAATGTCTCAGTTCTTGGAATTTTTATTCCAATTTGAGTTGTACTTTCCTTTGTACTTTGGCTCAACTTATGCTGATTGGCTATGGGTTTCAACAATCCTCAAAACACTTGTCTTCCTCACACAAATAATTGTTGCTATATTTTTAAGTTATTGACATGCACTTCTTAAAAATATAACTTAATATTCCCTCAAAAGAATATTCATTCTTTAAAAATGTAATTAAAAACATAAAAAGAGAGTATAAATTTTATGTGGCAGACATGAAATCTAGCACTTGACTGACAGAGAAATAGCATTATCACCCCCCCAAAAAAAAGTGGCAGAAAAGACTTTATATCACAAAATGAAGCCACATCTAACTTAGGGCTTTTCCCGACAATTTCCATATACACATATATTCTTGTATTCGTAGATACAACATTCAATGCAATTTGTATTCATCCAGACCTGTGACTAAATATGATTTAATACATACCCAGCACCACTACTAATAATAACATTACTGATATTTATGTAGCAGTTTAAGGCTTGCAAAGCACTAGACATTCTTCATTACATCTGATCTTCACAATTCTTTTAGGTAAGAACTGCAGCACTATCTTAAAGATCAGAACCACTGGGGTTTACTTTGAAGCAAAGCTAGAAAGTCTACAAAGAGCTTTTCTGGTGGTGCTGGTAGCATTACTGCTAATGATTCTGTCCAGAACCAGAAAGTGAAAGGGATAACAAAAATGAAAAAAAGATTTGTAGAAATGTCACCCAACCTTTTCTCAGAATTTAGAAACAAGTGGTAGATTGATCACCTGGCCCTTAAATTTTGCTTGATGACTTTGATCAATCCTTTTAGCGTATTGGAATGTGCTTGTGTGGCTTTACTCATGAAACAACTATTGTACTTTTCTCTTCCAATATATTTAGCATCCTTAACAGATGTGGTCAGAATAATTCATTGAACACCTGATTGTGGAAGTTATTGCTTGGGACTGAAGGTTCTGTTCCATGTTTTTACTCTATATCCACACCTACTTTGAATATCAATTTGAGAGCTGGCTCTGAATTTCCAGGCAGCAATTTATACTGCTTGCCAAAGCATGAAATTCAAACTTTAGTTTTCCCTGATGTCAGATTAGCAAAAGCACCTTAACAGTGAGCTTTTAAAATAAAGCAGCTATTCCTGGTGGTTACCTCATCTTCTAAATGCTTGTTAGAGCTATATAAGGAATTTGCTAAAAAGCATGGAGGAAAGTATTAGACAACCCAAAGCCTCAAGTTATCTACTATCCATTAAAATTAAAAGATGTAGACTTGGATCCATATTTTCTGCTTCAGACTTACAATTGATATTAAAAGAGGCACCTTTTGTGCAGGAGATGGTATTAACTCGATATCCTTTTAATAAGATTTAGAACTTTTATATTTCAGGTAGAGGGTAGAGAGGTCATTGAGAGAAATTTCTAGACAGCAAAGGTACCTTGACTTGGCCTGCTATGGTATGAAGTCATTTTGCAATATGTGTCAAAGAGCACAACACAAGCCTTATGAACCTCAGTCTATTTTTGGAGAGGAGAGGGAATTGCAAACAAAACACTACAAAGACTGAGACTGTACATGGTACCTCATGTTATTAAGGCTGAACAATAAAGCAAACAAAATAAAACTCTGGCTCATTTGCCATACAAATTGGGTCACCAAGGGTATAATGATCTGATTATATTGTATGTACACACTGAATCTGAAGGCCTCTCATAAAAGCATAGCTACCAGCACTATGTAAGCGGCACTTCTATTTTACACACTATAATAACATTTATTTTATTTTTCAGAAAAGTTATGGTAGTTATTCAGGTGAAGCAAATTGAACCTGTGGATACTGAGGCTGCAATTGTACATTTAAGACAGAAAAAAATACATATATTTAAAAGTACACTTTCTTGTCGGCTGTGTTTTCTCACATATTTTATATTAAACATACTGATCTCATGTGGTTGTTGTTAGTGTAATGCCCCCCAGGTACTGCCAAGATTTTAAATCCTGGCTTGTGTTTGTTCAATCTACTCAAACTAATGTTCACAACCCTCAAGTTCCCCTGATAAGCTTTCTCAAAAGGCCAAAATATTTTACTGTCACTTATGTGACACAACATAACAGTAGTGAAAATGCATAAAACAATAATGAGGATGATAAGGGCTAAAAAGTTTTATAGCATTGTAAGCTTTGCAAAGCATTTTACATGTGTTATCCAGCTTGGACAATTTAATTAAAGTGGAAAAGCAATGTAAATCAGGAAAATATATTAACAGCAAATGTTCTCAGTGCCTATCACCCAAGGCAGGACACCAAACCTCCCCTACCAAATTTCTAGAGATAAAAATATGTTAATAAAACTGAGTCCTCACCTTTCCATTCATTCTCTGGCTTCCTGGGACAGGCACAACCTTCCTGGAATGCAAAGCCTTTACAGATTCTGGTGGAGTCCTACCAGAAAGGTCTTACATAGATAAAATGCTCTGTCAGATATAAAGCATTAGAGACCTGTGGATTCTTATTATCTGATTTGTTGAAATTCTTTGCCTGCAGGAATTTTAAAGCCTTTCTTAAAATTACCTAAACAAGGCTAACCATAGATTTCATAGTAATTTTCTGGTATTACACAAAGCCATGGTCTCCTGAATGTGTTTCTGTTAAAAACAAAGAGCCCCACAATTTCCTTCATTATCATGCCTAAGAAACCCCCCCCCCATTTTTAACAGAAATATACATTCAAGAGGACATGGCTGTGTATAATACTGTGAATAATATTAAAGTGTTTTAGAAAACAAGTATTCCTACTTTACAGAGAGCATGTTCTTATCAATATCACACACATATTTAATAGTATTTTCCAATTATATGTAAAGACAATTTTTAGCATTCATTTTAAAAAGATTTCCAATTCCAAATTTTTCTCCCACCTTCCCCTCCTCTCTTCCAAAATCGTTAAGCAATTTGACATAGATTATATATGTGCATTCAGGGAAAATATTTCCATATTAGTCACAGGTATGAAAAAAGAAACAGAAAGAAAGAATAATATGAAAAAGACAAGGTGAAAATAGTATACTTTGATCTGAATTCAGTCTGTCATTTCTTTATCTGAATGTGGATAATGTTTTCAACCATAAGTCCTTTGCAATTGTCTTAGATCCTTTTATTGCTGAGAACAGCTAAGTCATTCAAAAATTGATCATCACACAATGTCACGGTTACTTGTATAAAGTTTGCCTGCTTCTATTATTTTAACTTTGCATCAGTTCATTCAAGTCTTTCCAGGTTTTTCTGAAATCTGCTAATCATTTCTAGTTAAGCAATAGTATTCCATGACATTCATATATCACACCTTGTTCATCCATTTCCCAATTGATGGACATCCCCATAATTTCCAATATTTTGTTACCATGAAAAAGGCAGCTATGTTGTGGGTTTTTTGCACATGTAAGTCCTTCTGCCTTTTTCATGATATTTTTGGGGTATAGACCTAATAGTGGTATTGATAAATCAAAGGGTATGGACAGTTTGGTTGCCCATATTTCCCAATTGCTCTCTGGAATGATTGGATCAGTTCACAATTCCAACAGTGTATTAGTGTTCCAATTTTCCCACATCTTCTTTAACATTTATCATTTCCCTTTTTTGTCATATTAGACAATATGATAGGTGTGAGGTGGTGCCTAAGAATTTTTTTAATTTTCATTTCTCTAATCCAAAGTGATTTAGAACACTTCATAGCTAGTTTTGATTTCTTCATTTGAAAACTGCCTGTTCATAACCTTTGACCATTTATCACTTCAGGAATGGCTTATATTCTTATAAATTTAACTCAGTTCTATATATATTTGAGAAATGAGGCTTTCATCAGAGATACTTGCTGAAAAGATTGTTGCCCAACTTTCTGTTTTCCTTCTAATCTTTGTTGAAATGGTTTTGTTTGTGCAAAAACTTTTTAATTTAATATAATCAAAATTATCTATCTTACATTTTGCAGTGCTCTCTGTCTCTTGTTTGGTGATAAATTCTTCCATAGATCTGACAGGTAGACTGTTCCTTGATCTTCTAATTTGCTTATCATATCACCATTTATGTCTGAATCATGGGTCCATTTTTTCCCTTGGTATGCAGTGTAAGATGTTAGTCAATACCAAGTTTGTGCCATTGTTTTCCAGTTTTCCTAGCAGTTTTCAAATAGTGAATTCTTATTCTAGAGGCTATGGTCTTTGGGTTATTCAAAAACTAGGTTACTATGGTCATTGACTACTGTGTCTTCTGAAGTTATTCTATTCTACTGGTCCAACAGTCTATTTCTTAGGCAATAACAGATAATTTCTATGGTTACTGCTTTATGATATAGTTCGATATCTGGTATTGCCATCCACTTTCCTTTGAATTTATTTTCATTAATTCCCCTGATATTCTTGGCCTTTTGTTCTTTCAGAAGAATATTGTTGGGCGGCTAGGTGGTGAAGTGAGTAGAGTGTCAGCCCTGGAGTCAAAAGGACCTGCGTTCAGATCCGACCTCAGACACTTAACGCACACACAAACAATAACCTAGCCGTGTGACCTTGGGCAAGTAACTTAACCCCAACTGCCCTCCAAAAAGCAAAAAAAATTTTTAAAGTTCTGAGAGGGGAAGGTTGAGGTTCCCCCACTAGTATAGTTTTACTGTCTATTTCTTACTGTAATACACTTAACTTCTCCTTTAAGAATTCATATGCTATACCACTTAGTGCATGTATATTTACCATTGATATTACTTCATTGTCTACAGTATGTTTTAGCAAGATGTAGTTTCTTTCCTTATCTCTTTTAATTAGGTCTGGTTTTGCTTTTGCTTTGACTGACATCAGGATTGTTACCCCTGCTATGATAACTTTGGCTGAAGCATAATAGGTTCTGCTCCAACCCCTTACCTGTACACTGTATAAATCTCTCTGCTTCAAGTGGGTTTCTTGTAAGCAACATATGGTAGGATGCTGGTTTTTGATTCACTCTGGTATCTGATTCATTTTTATGGGAGCGTCCTTTGAATTCACAATAACAGTTATGATTGCTACCTATGTAGTTCCCTTCATCCTTTTTTCCTTTTGTCTGTCCTCTCTCATTTCATCCTTTCCCTTCTCATCAGTGTTTTGTTTGTGCCTGCTACCTCTCCTGATCAGTCCCCATTACCACCTCTTTACTTAATCTCCTCCCCTCCTACTTCCCTGTTGGGTAAAATAGATTTCTATATTCAACTGATTGAGTATATTACTCCTTCTTTGAGCCAGTTCTTATGAGTAATGTTCAAACAATGCCCATTGCCTACTCTCCCATCTTCCCCTCCATTCTAAGGGGCCTTTCACAGTTCTTCATGTAAATTAATTTACCTGGTTCTCATCCCTTATATATTTACTCTCTCTATGTATATTCCTTCTGTTTGAACTATTAGTGGTACAGATTTTAAGAATTGCAAATATCAGGGGTGGCTAGGTGGCACAATGAATAGAGCACCGGCCCTTGAGTCAAGAGGATCTGAGTTCAAACCCGACCTCAGACACTTAGCCATGTGACCTTGGGCAAGTCACTTAACCCCAACTGCCCAGACTTCTACCCTATAAAAAAAAAAGAATTGCAAATATCATCTTCCCATGTATGGATGTAAATAGTTTAGCCCTGTTGAATCCCTTATATGTTTTCTTTTTCCTTTTTATACTTCTCTTGAATCTTGATGCTGGAGATCAAATTTTTTGTTCATCTCTGGTCTTCTTTATGAAAGCTTGAAATTTTATTTCGTTCAATGACCATTTTTTCCCTTAAAGTATTATGTTCAGTTTTGCTGGGTACAGGTGATTCTTGGTTGTGGTGCTAACTCCTTTGCCTTCTGGAATATCATGTTCCTTGACCTCTGATCCTTTAATGGTGCAGCTGTTTAGTCTTCTATAATCCTGATTGTGGCTCACTGATATTTGAATTGTTTATTTCTGGCCACATGCAGTATGTTTTTCTTGCTAAAATTTGGTTACAATATTCCTTAGAGTTGTCGTTTTGCTAACTCTCCCCTGAGGCAATTGATGGATTCTTTCAATATATATCTTGCCCTCTGACACAGTTTTCTTTTATCATTTCTTGGGGAATGATGTCCATAATACTTTGGATTATGGATTTCAGGTACTCCAATGATGCTTACGTTATTTCTAACAGAACTATTTTATAGGTCTATTGTTTTTCCATTGAAATATTTTACATTTTTCTTTGATTTTTTAATTATTTTGATTTTATTGATTGATTCTTGGTGTCTCAGAGTCATTAGCTTCTACTTTCCCAATTCTAGTTTTTAAAGAATTGTTTTCTCAACTAGTTTTTGTGCCTCCTTTTCTATTTGGCCAATTCTAATTTATTAAGGAATTGCTTTCTGCAGTGGATTTTTGTACCTCTTTTTTCCACTTGACCAATTCTACTTTTTTAAGTTGTTTTATTTTTCCAAGTTGTTGACTCTTTTTCCATAATTCTCTTTTACCACTTTTATTTCTTTTCCCACTTTTTCTTCTATCTCTCTTATTTGATTTTTAAATTCTGTTTTGATCTCTTCCATTATTTCTTTTTGGGGTTGAAACTAGTTCCCACTTTTCTTTGGGGCTTTGCCAATAGGTTTTTTTTTTTTATTTTTTTTAAAGCAATTGGGGTTAAGTAACTTGCTCAAGGTTACACAGCTAGTCATTATTTTTATGTGTAGGTGCTCATTTTCTGAGGCCAGATTTGATCTCGGGTCATCCCACCTCCAAGGCCGACGCTCTTACTGCGCCATCTAGCCGCCCCTTTAGGGCAATTGGGGTTAAGTAACTTGCCCAAGGTTACACGGCTAGGTTTTTGTTTGTGTGGATTAAGTGTCTGAGGCTGGCTCTGAACTCAGGTCCTTCTGACTCCAGGGCCGGCTCTCTATTCACTGCGCCACCTAGCCTCCCCACCAATAGGTTTTTTGACATAGTTGTCCTCTTCTGAGTTTGTGCCTTGATCTTCCTTAATACTATAAAAACTTTCTATGATCAGATTCTTTTTTTGTTGTTTTATAATTCATTTTTTCCTGCCTTTTCCCCTTACTTTTAAATTTAAGCTCTGTTCCTGGGGTGGAAGGGGCACTGTTCTTGTGCCAAGTGCTGTAGGCCTTGGTTGTTTATCTGATGTTGCACAATTGTCTGAGGCCCACAGAGTTTGGTGCAGCACTGAAGGCGTGGAATGAGGGGAGGCTGGTTTTACTATAGACTGCAGGTGTCTTGCTATTTAGTTAGTGCTAAGCCAGGTTTTGGGTGATGTTTTCTGCCTATTTACTGAGGCTTGTTGTGGATTGTGGCTACTGGTGTCTGCCCTTGTGCTGAGACCCATAAAGAGTCATAGCACTGGTGTCTGCTGTTTTGATGTACTGAAGCACCACATGGTCCTGGATCCAGCATCTGTCTTTTTGCCTGACTGTGCTGGGTTATGGTGTTCCTGGTGCTGGTGTCTCTTCATTTGCTTGAGCACCTGTGGGGTCCCAGAGTCCAGAGTGGCTGTTTCTGGAGCTCTTATCCCACAGATGGTAAAGGGTTGAAAACTTGTCAAAAGGAGATTATAAGGGTCTTTTTGCTATCACTAAGAAAGGACTCTATTTTTTTGTCCATACTCAAATTAGGGTTATAGTTCTGGGTGGCAGTCGCAGGGTGAGGAGGAGCACTAGCATAGCAGAGCTTGTTGCAACAGTGGAGGGAGGCCCTCCTCACAGTTCCAGGGCAGAAAAGGGTGCTTGTAGTTACTCACAGACCAGAGCACAGGCCAGGAGAGGAGTAAACATACTCTCCTTAGACCATATCACCTTGGAAGAACTGAAGACTTACAGGTCTCTAGAAGTATCTTTGAAAATACCTGCATGAAAACCTGGAACCTTGGTACAATATGCCCTCCACCCTGGAAAGAGAGCCCTACTTTAACAAAGAGTTAAAAGTCAAGTAATAATCTATGAAAATGAGCAAACAAAAGAAAAAAAACTTTGACTATATAAAGTTACTATGGTGACACAGAAGATCAAAACACTCTCAGAAGAAGACAACAAAGACAAAGCTCCTACATCCAAAGCCTCCAAGAAAAATATGAATTGGTCTCAGGTCATGGAAGAACTCGAAAAAGATTTTGAAAGTCAAGGAACATAGGTAGAGGAAAACTTGGGAAGATAAATTAGAAAGATGCAAGAAAATCATGAGAAAAGAGTCAACATGTTGGTAAAGGACACACACATACACACACACACACACACACACACACGCATGCATGCATGCATGCATGCATGCACAAAATGCTGAAGAAAGAAACAACTTTGGGGTGGCTAGGTGGCGCAGTGAGTAAGAGCGCCAGCCTCGGAGTTGGGATGACCCAGGATCGAAACTGGCCTCAGAAAATGAGCACCCATGCATAAATAATGACTAGCTATGTAACCTTGAACAAGTTATTTAACCCCAATTACTTAAAAAAATAAAAAGAAAGTAACACCTTAAAAAAGCATAGATACAGTAGACAACGAGTTATATCTGAAGAAGAATGAGTCATCTGGTGTTGCTAGACCATAGATTGCAAGGAAATTTGTAACATGTAAGAAGGCTGGGAAAGTAAGAAGAGATCAGGTTTCCAAGAGCTTTAAGTGACAAATAATGCACTTGTCCGAGATCATGCAGGTAGTAAATGATTTTGTTGCATTAAAACCTGGGTCTTGTGATCGAAGTTCCAGCATTCTTTCCACTGCACAATGCCGTTTCTCTGGCCAAAGTACTCTCTAGTTTAATCCCCTTCAGTGGCTCTCCATTACCTTTAGGATAAATTACAAATTATTGGTTTGGTATTTAAATGAGTCCATACTTTGGCTCCCATCTGTCTCTCCATACTTTATATTGTGCCTGTTGAGGCAGTTGACATTCCAGGCAAATTGGCCCGCTAGCATTTTCTCTAATTCAACCTTCTGTCTTCTGTTTCCCTGCTTTTGAATTTAAATCTTGTTTCTTGTCTTCCTTCAAATTAAGAGAAGAAAATGGACTCTTCAGTGGCCCTCATCAGTCAGCATAGGATGCCATCTCCTGTGCCATTAATGAATAAGTAGCACTCATCTTGGTAGATTTTTCCAGTGTACAAAAAGTAAAACATTTGTCTTAGAAATGAAGGGCAAAGCGGGGGAGGGAGAATGCTGGTGATGTTGGCACTCTGGCTGTTCTGTCTGTGTTGATGTCACTTTGTCAGAATGAAGCATTCTGTCTGGTGAAAGAGGACTTTACTGCTGATACATAAGCCTTGAAAGAAGACTTTACTGCTCATAGAGAAGCTCTGAAAGAAGAGTTTACTTCTGTTACAGAAGGCCTGGGTCTTTACTGTTGAATTGTGTTTGATTTCTCAGACTGAAGCTTTGCTGCAGGATTTGCATTACTTTGTCAGACAGAAAGTGAGTGAGAGGATAGTGCTGGCAATGTGTGTACATATGATTGTAGCTCCCTTAACCTTTGTCTTCTTAGGAAGAGAAACTTTGAAGAATAGTAACTGTAATCTGAAGTGTGAAACAGTTGTGGAGAGCTGCCTACCTGTGAATCCAGACAAGATCTGGGAGAGCTACCTATCTGGGTTCTCTGCATTGACTTATTAGATTGTGACTTATTGGGAAGTTTCAAGGGATTTCCCAGTCATGTGTGTCACGTCTGTAGGAACACTCTGGGGATGACAAAAGGACAGCATGGCTGATGGGGAAAGGGGAGAAAAAATCTTTCCCTCTCTCCTTCCTCCAGGAGGTGAAGAGATGGGTTTTCTCCCCAACCCAGTCACAGGTGGGGAAGTCTCCAGAGTATTGGAGAAGTACCAATGGCCTACCTTTCTTGATTGCCATCAGAGAAAAGGGTTGACATTTGATAAAGTGCAGGCTAGATATCCACAACAATTTAATGTATTAATATCTCTTCCATAGTAATTATATACTGTGATGATTTCAAGTAATGTCAGATTTTGGGTGGAAATAAATTTTGCTCTATGTTTACGAGGAGGGAAAATGAGCCTCTAATACCCTTTCCTTGCCTTGGACTCTTTGTAGTAAAAGAACACTCCCCTGGCTAGTGTGGCCAAGATGGCAAGAGGTAACCTCTCTTGGGGAGGGGTCTCTGAAGGCAGAATTTTCTCTCCTTACCCTCTCCCACCCCAGCCACACTCCACTCTTGAATTAGATAAAGAAATTGAAAATAAGTAAGAGTAAGTCTCCTCCCTCCCTGGACTTTGTTCCTGAGTATCTGTGAATCAGAGTAGAGAAAAGGAGTTCACACCTCCTTTTGGAGGTTCACACCCCTGCTTGGGGGAGGAGCCAGGGCTGTGAACAGCATGGGTATAAATACAGAGGCAAAGAGAGACTGGAATATAGTGGCCCAGTGGAGGAGAATCAAGCAGTAACCCAGGAGCTCAGCAGGCCAGCAGCCCAGCAGATCAGCAGATGAGCAGAGCTTCTGACAGCAGCCCAGTGGAAGAGTTGAAGTTCAGTTGGCAGAGAAAGCTAATAGAGGACCCCAGAAGTACAGGAAGTGACAACATGGAGCCTAGGACTGAAACCACAGAGGGAACATCAGTGGACACTACTTCAGAAGATGAATCACCCAAGCGGCTGGTAATTGAAAGACTCAGAAGGCAAGGTCTTTGGTACTCTGTTGGTGAGGAATCTGAAGATCAGAGGAACCAAGAAAAGAGGCAGCAAGGAGAACAGGGGAGAGATTTGAGTCAAATAGCTAAAAAGCAAGAGATCCATGTAAGAGATAAGACTTATGAATGTGATGAATGTGGGAAAGGCTTCAGTCATAGCTCATCATTGATGAGGCACCAGCACATTCACACTGGAGAGAAGCCTCATAAATGTAATGACTGTGGGAAAACCTTCAGTTATAAGGGAAACCTTACTGTACATCAGAGGATTCATTCTGGAGAGAAGCCTTATTACTGTAATGAATGTGGGCAATCTTTCAGAGTGTTGTCCACACTTAGGATGCACTCTCGGATTCATACAGAAGAGAAGCCTTATCACTGTAATGAATGTGAGCAATCTTTTAGACAAAACTCCCAACTTATTAGGCACCTGCGAATTCATACTGGAGAGAAGCCTTATCACTGTGATGAATGTGGGCAGTCTTTCAGAGTGATGTTCACATTTATTGAGCACTATTGGATTCATACTGGAGAGAAGCCTTATCACTGTAATGAATGTGGGCAATCTTTCAGACAAAAATCCCAACTTAATCAGCACCTTCGTATTCATACTAGAGAGAAGCCTTATCACTGTGATGAATGTGGGCAGTCTTTCAGAGTGATGTTCACACTTATTGAGCACTATCGGATTCATACTGGGGAGAAGCCTTATTACTGTAATGAATGTGGAAAGTCTTTCAGAATAAGCTACCATCTCATATAGCACCTTCGAATTCATACTGGAGAGAAGCCTTACCAGTGTAATGAATGTGGGAAAATATTCGGTGTGAAGTCAAAACTTACTGTCCATCAGAGGATTCACAAGGAAGAGAAGCCTTACAAATGTGATGATTGTGGAAAGGCTTTCAGAATTTCTACACAGCTTCTTGTACATCAGAGAATTCACACTGGAGAGAAGCCTTTTAAGTGCAATGAATGTGGGAAATCCTTCAGTGAAAGATCAAGACTGACTAGGCACAACAGGATTCACAGTGCAGAGAATCCTTACAAATGTAATGAATGTGGGAAAGCTTTCCCTTACAGGTCACATTTCATTAGACATCAGGGCATTCATACCGAAGAAAAAGTCTTACAAATACAGTGATTGTGGGAAATTATTCAGTGAAGGTTCAAACTTCATACAATTCATGGCAGAGAGAAGCCTTATAACATGTCAAGAATGTGAGAAATTGTCTCAGATTTTCAGCATTATTTATTCATGTTATAATACACACACACATAAACATACATACACAACAGATATACAGTTGGAAGACTTTCTGCTTTCTCAGACCCTCTTACATACATCAGAAGATTCCTACTGAAGAGCAGCCTTATAAGTGAAATGAATGTGCAATAATGTTTGGACAACACTGAATCCTTGCCAAACTTTGGAAAAAATCTATTGGATAAAATCCACAGAAAGTTAATAAATAAGGGGAAATTCTTTCATGTTAAATCAGCAATAAGAACTCCTACTGTGGGCAAACCTGACCTCTCATCTGTAAATAATGGTATGAAATGGGTTTCCCTTTGAATAATGTGTGCATTTTTGTTTGGTGGGTTTTGATTCATTCCACAACTCAATTTGGGAAGCAGGGAATTCAGACTATTCATTCCTGTCATTGTAAATAATGTGATTTTTCCTCTTCTTGTTAATGTGATTAAATTCAAATAAATGTAATTCTGAGAAAAAATGAAATGAAGGGCAAAATAAATGAAGAGTCAATTCTTCAGTTGAGAGATATAGCATTCTTGTTTGTGATGGTAAGAAAGGCACAATAATGTTCACAGAACCTGGCACATCTTCACTGGGCATCTAGCATTTTGGACAGGACCATTTCTCCCAGAAAAGTGTCTTCTGGGTCAATCTGGTAATCATGTGCACTAACCAAAAGTGATTTTGGCTCACACTTTTACTTAAAGAGTGAGTAAGAAAATGGGGGGAGGTGGGGGGGTTGGGGGGGATTAACTTTGGTGTTTTTTTTCCTATTTTGTAAAAAGAGAGTTTCTATACTCCTGGAGGTTGTAAATTCTTGAGGAGTACAAAGTTCTAATTGTCAGGACAGAAAATCAACCATTTAATAAATATTTTAAAAATCAAAAAATGTTGAAAATCCATGATCCTGTGAGCCAGGACACAAGTTTTAGCTTACCTTCTATGGTCTGGCACCTTCCTTTTCCTGGCAATAAATTTGGCCTGTACATAAATGATTCTAGAGAGAGGTCTGAGTTTGATTAACTAAGCATTTATGAATAAAATCCTCAGATAATTTCAGGACATATCCAGCTTCAGGTCACAGTGGCACTGGAACAATGTGGCTATATGACTATGCTGTTCCTCATAACAGAAGGTTCCAGAAGGTCATAACTCTCCCAACCTATAGCAGTCATCACCTTTCTCAGAGAGTTCACCAAGGTCAATTTGAAATTTCTTAAATTTTCATTTTACTTGTTCTTGGCTGATTTGACAGTTTCGGTAGACAGCACCAAAGTCATCCTAATTTGGTATTGCTTTCTTTAATAGGTTTTGATTAACTGACACATTGACTTTAAGATATTATCGGAGTGAAAAAGATTCCCCTTGTAGTATAAGAACAAGATCAAGTTGATTTTCCAAGTTTTCAAGGACAATTACCAACTTTAAATACCAGAGAAGGGGGAAATCCCCAATAATTACTTCCAGCTGATATGCTTCCTATTTGAATCTCCCTGTGGGAGAGATTCTGTCTGTGGACCATTTGGGTTCCTAGTGTGTCAGCTGTGGTAACATGTGGGCCACACCCATGGTGAGTACAGCTACTGGATGAGGGAACTCCACTAATTGTTCAAACCCACAGTAGGGTCTGGCTGCCAATTGGTAGACACAGCTGAGTGGAAATAACAAGTGAGAACTGATTTTTTTTCTTCCCTTCAACACAGAGCAAGACCACCAAAAGGAGAATTAATGAATCTTTCCTGTGTTAATTGAGAACACTGGATGCCATTATCCAAGGGGAAATCTTTTTGATTCAAGTCATGCTACTCACTTAAGTTTGGCTCAAGTCTAGAGGAATGGTTGCCAGTTAGTCCTGGGAATTGTAAGAGTAGTAGATGTTCCTATGGCATAGTGCATTACATTATAAGGTGATACTATTGCACCTTAAGTAATAAACTACACACTGAATTTCAGACAAATTCAATTATAAAAGATGCGTTTGTCCTCTCTGCAAGAGAGAAAAAAATTATCTCAAATATACTGCACTACACTGGGAAATAAGGATCTATTCTGTTCTATGAGATATCAGATATAATATAATCAGTGTGTTGTGCTACACTGTGAAATCATATTTAATAGATATTAAATACATACAGTAGGGTATGGAAGAAAATCATATCTTTTGCCTCTACATTGATGGGATACATATTTCCTTTTTTTGTTTGTTTTTTGGGGAAAAAAAGTCAACAAAAGCATAATATACACAGTAGCAGTTTTTATAAGAGCAATACATTTTTCCAGGTTGTTCTTGGAAAAAACATACAAATTTTAACCTAAGACTTATGAAGTTATTTAAACTAATGGATACCTAAAGTAGAACTCTCCATTATGCTATTCTCCTGAAATAGTTATATAGATTTCAACTGATCATTTCTAGTTGTGGAGAGCTTAATTGCTACTGGGGTAGTTCATTCTACTTTCAGAGAGCATTAATTCTTAAGAATTGTTTCCTTCTATTTAGCTGGCTCTCAATTAGTACAAAAAAAAATGAATGCTATGAAATGGTTCCATTATTTGAATTCATTATGCATATTTCCATTGGTCTTCAACTTGTCCCTATATTTTATATATGTATAACTTAAAATAGTAGGAATTTGGATATTTGTGACCACTTCAGGGGATTTATTGTTCACACTAATTTGTTCTTAGCTAAATCTTCCTGTCTCTTTCTCTTTCATGTGACAGTGAAGACTATAGAATCACAAAATTTTAGAGTTAGAAGGTATATCAGAGACCCTCTTTTTCAATCCATACTTGATCAAGAATCTCCTCTATAATATACAAAAGTGGCTATCTAAACTTTGTTTAAGGACATCAAGAGAGGGGAAACCAACCACCTCCCAAGGCAGTCCATTTCATTTTTGGCTAGGTCTTATTGTTACAAAGTTTTCCTTTTCATCAAGCTTAAATGTGCATATTTACAACTCACATTTATTGGGAACAATTCTACCAGCTGGGACCAGGAAGAACAAGTCTGAATTTATTCCACTTCCCATTCCTTCAAGTATTTGAAAATAGCTATTATTCCTTCCTCCACCATGCCCACAAGATTTCTCTCCTTTGTTTTAACTTTTTTTTTTTTTTTTTTTGGAGAGGAGAAGGCAAGGCAATTGGGGTTAAGTGACTTGCTCCTGGTCACACAGATAGTAAGTGTGTCTAGTAAGTTTCTGAGGCCAGATTTGAACTCAGGTCCTCCTGACTCCAGGGCCAGTGCTCTATTCACTGCACCTCCTGGTTGCCCATGGTTTCTTTTCTTTAAGTTAAAAATCACAGTTTTCTTGGAATGAAACTCATGTGGCACAATTAGGAGTGCTTCAGACTCCTAATCTTCCCCCTCTAAGTACAGGATCACCCAATTTTAGAATTACAGAATTTGAAAGGGACCTCTGTGGCCATCTATACCAATCCTGACTTTGACATACTTGACAAAATAGTAGTCCATTCAATTTTCAGACAGTTCTCATTCTTAGGGAAATTTTACCCCTGAAATCAAAGCTCAGTTTGCTCCTCTGAAATTTCCATTCATTGCTCTTGGTTATGATGTCTAGCACCAAACTCAATAATTCTAACCTTTCTTTCACATAATAGCCCTTCAAATACCTGGAAACACTTATCGTATATACCTTTAGTCTTTTCTGTGTTTTGCTAAACCTTTCCCACTCCTTCAGTTGACACTCATGACTTTTTTTGCTCCACCAATTTGATTGCCCTCCTCTAGAAAGACTTAACCTAGTATTTGTGATAAGGTCTTGTAATGTCAGAGGCATTTCCTAATCCTAGAAGGCATGCCTGAATACCAATTAGGATCAATGCTATTTTGGCTGCCATATCATATCACTAACATATTGAACTTGTGATCCACTAAAACTTCCAGATCCTTTTCAAATAAACTGCTGTTGAATTAGGTTTCCCACATCTTGTACTTGTTAGGTTAATTTTTTTTTTCTCTAATTGGAAGATTTCTATTTCTTCCCAGTTATAAGACATATCTTCTTCCTAATGAATTTCATTTATTATATTCATTCCAGTACTCTACCTTAGGATCCTGAGTCTCTCATCCAGTTCCTTAGCTAATTCTCCCAGCTTTTTGTCATCTGTAGCTTTGACCCAAATTCCATCAATACTTTTATTCAAGTCATTGATAAATATGTTAAATACCACAGATCTCAGGAGTACTCCACTCAAGTCCTCTTTCCATATTAACTCTGAAACATTAAGAAGCATTCTTTGAGCATTGCTGAATCCATCTAATTGTATTATTATCTAGTCCATATTTCTCTATCCTGTTCACAAAAAATAACATATTATGCTTTGTTAAAAATTTTGATGAAATCTTGGCAAACTATATTAACCGTATTCCCCTTATATGTCAGATTAAACCCTGGGTGAGGGCAGGGGGAGGAGGGAAATGGGGTTACTTTTATATGATCTTCCTTTTATGATACATTCCTGGTTCTTGGTAATTACTGGTTTCATTTCTAGATGTGCATCAGTGATCTAGGAGCCTTAGCAATATCTTAGGAATTGAGGTGAAGATGACTGGTCTATACTTTGTCTCTTCTATTTTCCTTTTTCAAAATTGGAATGATATTTGCCTTTCCTCTTGTGGTACCTTTCCTATTTGCCATGTTTTTTCTAGTATTATTAACAAGAGCACAGGAGTAACATTTTCTAGTTCTTTCAGTATCAGAGGATACTGGACCAGGTGACTCATATTACTACTCCCTTACTTATCTTGTGTATCTCATTAAGTTTTGTTCAGTCATTTCCAGTGAAAATGTCAATCTTGGCAGAAAATGTGGAAGCAAAATAAGGCAAAAGAGCATCTTTATCTTCTCTCGGTTTTCAGTTATTATCATCTTAACCATCCCAAAAGTGGTACTATGGCTTCATGGATCCTCTTTTCTCTCTCCATATAGCTCCTCCAACAGCTTTGTGTTTTCTTTAGCTTTCTTCACCAGTCTCAGATCATTCTGAGCTTTACTTCTAGCAACTCTATTGTTCCAGAACTCTATCATGCACTTAGATTTCTTCCTGCATTACCTGCCCTAGTTTTTAACTTCTCTTCATTTTTTTTAAATGCAAAAAGTTGGATTATTTCCTAAACACATTCAAAATCCCTTAAAAGATATAACAACAAAAACAACCCTTTTCAAACATCAGTGAGGCATAAAACATGGTGATATATATTAGTCAAAAAGTATTCACCACTGCGATTAGTCATGGAGGAGAACCAATAGTCAATATTGATGAGGTATTACTTGTGTGGGATAAGGTTCCCCAGATGCTCCTGTTAGAGAATAGTATCAAGCCATATAATATTTCAGAACTCCCTTAAAGAGAACTGTAACCAGAAAACTTTGATTCAACCATCTGCATAGTAAAGACCAAATGGATAAAGTATGTCTCATCCTCAGATCATAACATACAGTAAAATAGATGAGATTTTTGTAGATTTTTCTTATCACTATTTAAATCTGGAACAGGCAGTACTAATGGACAATGAGTTGCATCTGAATTGAACAGAAGAAGATATGGTTTAATTGTCTTTGGGAAATAAAAAAGTTCCTGTAATAAACTGAAGCTTCCCGTAGGAAAAAAAAAGACACTTTCAAAAATATTGACATTCTACCAGTATTTTGGGATGGTAGCAAGATATGGCATACAACAGCTTCCAAAGAATTAAAAATGAATATCACACAGAAAGCAACAGAAAGTGTCAATGCCAGTTATGACGAAGATACATATGAACATATTACCAATATGGTTATATCACATACTCATTATTGTAACTTATAACATATAACCAATGAGAAACAAAAAAACCATAGGACTTTAGATCCAAAACTAAAGATATCTCAAAATCCTTTATTCCTGTCCCTCGTTTTATACATGAGGATTTGAGACTTAGAAAAATTAAGTAAGTTGCTCTAATTCACACATGGGCTAAGTGGCAAAGCCAGGATTTGAACTCAGGTTGCCTGACTCTAAACATATCATTCTTTCACTGTATCATTTTGCCTCACAATATGTCATTGAGGAAATGACTTCAAGAATGACAGCAATAAAAGGTGGTCATAGATCACATTGGTGGCAGATAACAGATGGACAAGAAGAGTGATTGACTGCTATCCTATAGATTTCAAGAGAAAGCAAGGAAAGTCTCCAGCATGTTGGGTTCCCTTGTAGAGAACCTATGGAAGAATATGGGAAAGAGGCACACAGGATAGGTAAATAGCGATTAATTGTGACAGGAATCAGTTCAGGGAACTTCCAAATTGATGAGATCAAAAATTCATTTGCATATATAAAGAGGTATTCACCTTTCCTACTCTGATTAGAGAACACTTCTTAAGTCTGCTCTTCAGATAGTTCTGATGAATAATGTAATTCAGTACCAAAGGCCTTTCCATTTGGGGTGATATAACAAACCATAGGTCATTCTCCATGATGACACAAAAGGCAAAGACTATATCAAAGTTAGAGCAAACAATGTAGGCCACTAAACCAGAAGTTCAGTGGATCACTAAATTCTCTCTTTTCCCATCTGTCTGATTACTCGGAGTGTGAGAACCTTCCCTGTAGACTTTCCACTGAAGAGCGGTACTTCTCCTTACCCAGGCAGCATGGCAGCTCTGAGTACATGGTTGATAAAGTAGGGTCTCTACTAGGCCAACTGAGTCTGGCTTTGGATCTCTAGACTGTCTTTTTTGCTTTGTATTTCTCAGATAGACTCTATAGCCTTAGGGGAAGTCTCAAAGGTTTAAGAAGTCACAGCTCTTGGTTCCCTGAGTGGAAGCTGAGTGACAGGAAGAATTTTTGCAGTATAGAGTATGACTGCCATCAATAAGATGATTTGAACTCCTGGTTTGATTTGACAAAAGACATGGACCTGGAAGGAATTATTTAGATGGCACATGGTTAAAGTGAAGGCAAATGCTGATTCAGCAGTCCCACAAAATTCTGGATGTTGGAACATTTTAAGTCTCATTCTCTTGAGAGAGTATAATAGTCATAAGATACTGTCTGCTTAAGACCTGTTTGATGTGCGTGTATAGAGAAAATAAATAGCTATCCTATATCTGTTTTACATTATATACATATTGAATAATGTCTATCTTCCTTTTGGGGAAAGTAGCTATGTGATTTTTTCTAGGGCTCCAAGGGATAAAGAGACAGAGAATTCAAGAATATAGATTTCTAATTCCTCTTTTAAGTGGCTAGACTTTCCTAAGACTGAAAATGGTCTGCATACTTGGATCCAGAGATAAAAAGTGCCCCTTAGTGGTGAGACAGAAGATGAATGTCTCAATTCCTCTTGCTCCAACCCTGATTCTTATCATTAAACAGTTATTTGAGTTAGATAAATAACAAGTAATTACATCAAGTATCAAGCATTTCTAGCTACTATTATCAGATTCCAGCCTCCCTCAACTGTCTCAACACATCACTAATCTTGATTCCCAATTGATCTTTCTGAGTCCCCAGCTTAAAAGACTGAGACAAGGAAACCTTCATAATTCAAAGGTCTAATGTAAACTCCTTGAGAAAGTTCTGTTAGAATCTCAACATTTCTTTCTCCAGAATCTCACTTTAGTGGGGTGTCATAAAGGGCTAGGAAAACATCCCATTTAATCTTTATACACTAATCATAACTCCTCACCACTGCTCTCTCAGTCTCTAGTTACCTTGCCCCTCTGTCAGTTCACTCTTTCCTATCTGCCATTATATGGCTGTCATTATTTTCCACTTTTCTCCATCCCTGATTCACTGCACTGGCCTCTTTCTCCATCTTTTGGAAGCCTGTGTTTTGCCTGCCCTGTGAGACTTCCCTCCTTTCTAAGTTAAGTGTGCTGAGCTCATGAAGAGGCACTTCTGAGGACTGAGAGGTTCTTGCCTCATGATCAAGGTGTTTGAACCTAATGAATTTTGGAAACTTGGAAATTTGGAAAGTTTTTGGATAGATCTCATATACAGAAAACCAAAAAAGAGAAAATGTATTCTGGAATGTTAAAAGTTATTAGAAATAAGAAAAGAATGAATAATATAAAACCTTACCCTCTGGGTTTCATAGTTTCAAAAGTAGATGACATTTACTTTTCTTCTTTTTTTTTTTAAAGTAATTGGGGTTAAGTAACTTGCTCAAAGTTACATAGCTAGTCATTATTTATGCATGGGTGCTCATTTTCTGAGGCCAGATCTGATCTTGGGTCATCCCAACTCCGAGGCCAGAGCTCTTACTCACTGCGCCACCTAGCCGCCCCTTTAGGGCAATTGGGGTTAAGTAACTTGCCCAAGGTTACACGGCTAGGTTTTTGTTTGTATGGATTAAGTGTCAGAGGCCGGCTCTGAACTCAGGTCCTTCTGACTCCAGGGCCGGCGCTCTATTCACTGCCATTTACTTTTCTATATTCATGGTCACAGCTAATTTATCTGGCAAGCAAGGTGAGGGGAGAATGTAATCCTAGTGAGATGGGATAGTTTAAGTAATCTTTGGACTGATTGGGCTCCTTTGGGCTTGAGGGGAATGCAAAATGTTCATTCTTCTGGTTTAAACTCCATGTTGTAGCTTTAACTTATTCCCTTTTTACTAACAATCCTTCCTTTTTCCTCCCCTCCCATTGCCCACTGACTGGGTGAGCAGGAAGCTGGGAGGGGAAGGCAAAAATGGTTTCTCTTTCAGTCAGCCAAGATTATATAACTCAGCTTTGGTCATCACCCCAAGGGTGTGGCCAATGGAGTTGGCAAGTAAAGAAATGACTTTCAAGTGTTCAATTTTTAAATTTCAAATAAATGTATTCTTGTCATCATATGCTAGGGAATGATTTAAAAATTTTAATAACTTGGGATCATAACAAGTATTTTATAACTTTAACTCACTCACATTGTAAGTAAAAAGACCTAACTTCTTTATCTTTCTGTGTCTGTCAGTTAATTGTGAATAGCAGATCATTAAATTCTTTATATTTATATCTCAGTTCCTACCATACTGCCAATCATGTGGTAAGTGCTTAATAATTGCTCATGGATTATTTAATTTTTAATCTTTTAAGTGAAAATGTTGATAGAGATATTGTCAGAAATGTCTATCTACTTTTTTATTCTATGATTGTTCTTAGGATGAGACACACATTCCAAGATGTTAGGAAAAAGTAGTAAGATGGGGGGGAAATTGAATAATATTGATTTTCTGAATAAGTATTATGAATTTTTGTTAAACATCATAGGCCCTAAGATTTAGAACTATAATTGACGTTAGAAACTACCTAGTTGAACCCCTCATTTTATATATGAGGAAACTGACACCCAAATGGCTTTTAAAAAGTTACACAGAAAGTAAATAGTAGAACTTGGATTCAAACTGAGTGATTCTATCTATAGTTGTCTAAATTCAGTTGTATAAGAACAACAGAAAAAGTGATTATAAAGAGGGGAGAGATGAATGAATAAGTTTTATGAGTTATTACCACTCTCAAATCAAATATTGATCTAAATCCAGGCTAACAGTAAAAAAATAACTCAATTGTAAAGAAGACCTGGAAATTTTTCAGGAATCTGAGAGATATGAATCTTAGAATTCATTCTTAGATGCATCATAGAAGAATGAGGAGAAAACAAGCATGAACCTTTTGCTAAAGCCAATCTATAAAATCTCAAAATTCAAGTCCTATATACATTTTTTCTATGATGTTTCAGTGTTTTTTGCCAGATCTTTTGTGGTAACTCCCTTGGGAAGATTTCTTCTTTATTCTTTTTAGTTGTTCTAATTTTATTTTATTTCCATCTTTTTGGATGCATAAAAAAGAGCAAGGCTGAAATTCAATATTTTGCTCAACAATTTTTCTGGAAATTCCATATTTTCCAAGAAAGCATCTTATCAAGTCCTCAGTAGAATGTCTCCAAAAGGCATATAATTCAATTTTCTTCATGGTACTGTTGAGGTCAGGGATTAGGGGTGCGCAAGACCCCAAAATACCAACACACTCTGTCCTGCCAAAATGAATTTGACTCAAGTCTTCTCTCAGTCAAAAAAAAGCAAAGTTTATTAAAGATTTGCCATCATGGGTAAACATTTAAGGAAGCTCAGTATCTGTGATGCTTGTATTGGAAAAGCCGGCCAGAATAATTTGACAGGAGTGAGTCTGCACTAGCAAATTCTTGGCTTTCTTTCTTTCTTTTTTTTTTCATGAGGCAAAATGGGATCTTAAATACAGAAAGTTTGTTGGAGGAATCTAGGGGTGGTCTAGAAGAGGAGTTTGGGGAAGGTCTTTAGGAGGAGTCAAATGGAGTCAGATTCCAGGAATGAGAGATTAAGGGTGGGAAGTAGCAGGAGGCTACCAGATGATAGACAAAGGAGGGCTAAGGGTAACCAGATTTGGGTATAGATATTTTGGGAGGATCAAGACCCTTTCCTTTTAGCCCAAAAGAATTTGAGTCCCATTTGTCCATAGGTCCTGGGAAACACCCCACCTTCAATTCTCCCTGAATCTTCCCACTGGCTTTTCATGCCCAAATTTGTTATCCTTAACCTAGCCTATCCCTTCCTTGTCTGTGACCTCTCTGGCTAGTTCCCACCCTTGATGATGAGGTATGGGCTCTGGAGCCCCCTTGAGCTCTCCTTGATTTCTTGAGATACAGGCTCTGGGAAACCAACCCCACCCCCCACCCCCCCAACCCTTGAATTCTGATTAAATCGTCCCATTTGTTGAGGCATTTGCATGAGGCTATAAACCTTACAATGTGGCTGGGCCTACACCTCTGTTACTAGACTTCCCACCCTTAAGCCTATCAAAATACCAATCCACTCTTAAACTGGCCTAGTCCACCATTGTTTGTAGTCTCCTGGTAGCTTCCAGCAACTTCCCACCCTTAATCACTCATTGACCTCATCTGACTTCTCCTGAAGACCCTCCCCAAACTCCTCCTCTATATCACCCCTAGATTCCTGCCACAATGTTTCTGTATGTAAGATCCCATCTTCCCTCCATTTGTGTGAGAACACCATAGAATAACATAGCACAGATTTACTCTGTGTCTAATATAAGAAAACTTTGAGTAAACTTTACTTTTCTTTGGCTAAGAAGACTTGAGTTGAATTCATTCAGCAGGACCCGGCATATTGGTATTTTGGGATCTCCAGAGTGACCCTAACCCTCTTAGTGGGTACCCTCTTCATCAATCACACACTTACATTAAATAATCCTAACTGGACTCTCATTATAGCAAGGTAATACTTCTATGCCCCCTTACCTATCACAAACACCACAGCAACTATTTCAAAACCGTTAACCCTTCTTCAGCCTCCCATCACATGCACTCTTACTCTTTCTTCTAAGTACCTTACATCATATGCCCTGGGTCTTTTTTTTTCCTCTATATTATCTTTCTTGGTAATCTGACCAACTATCATGATTTTCCTCATCATGTCTATTCAGATAATTTTTAGATTTATCTTTCTTCTTAACTCCAATTTAAAATCACCTATTATTATTTCAAACTTCTTTCGGTGTTATGTAGGCATCTCAAATTCATTATAGAAATAGAGCTGATTATCTTTTCCCCCAGACAAATTCTTCACTTGTACCTACTTCACATATTCAATTATCTAATTTGTTGTTAAGTCTTTTCACTTTAATTTTTGTATCACATGACCAACAAAATGGAAGATTTGACATTTTCTCCTAACCTCACTAAAAAAAAAAAAAAAAACACCCAAATGGAATTATGCTCTGGAAGCATTATACTTGCAGCTGAATACAAAGGACAAAAGCAAGATTTCTAATAACATATACAGTCTTACAAATTAAGAGTAAGGAATATTAATTCATAATACCCTCATTCAGCATCCCTCCCCCAGAGACTCCCATACTCTGTCAGAGCAATCCAACAAAAAGACTTTGTTTTGGAAACCACTGAGGAATTTTCTTCCTGCTCTAGAGACTACCACTGTACCCTCTCATAGCATTCTATTGTAATAAGCAGAGGCTATCTAATATAGGGTTATGAGCTAAAGAGAAAGGTATCTGGCAGGGATTTGAGTTTATCATTATCTGTGGTAACCCTTATGTTAGGAAAAACATGGCAGCAGAAAGTCTGCCCAGCATTTATCTTGCACCTCCCCATCCCTGAAAAAGGTGGCAAACACTAATTCAACCAAGTCAAAGAAATAAAGGACTGAAGCAACCGGGATGAGGATCCTGAAAGAAAATGGACTGATATCCAGAAAAGACCAATGTTCAAAAAACTAGTTAGAACAGAGACTAAAGCTGGACAAAGTAGTAGGCTGGGATAGTCTTGTGGCCCAATCCCAGTGGCAGAACAATTACAAAGGAAGGAGTCAGAAATTGAGCTACAGGGAAAAAATAAGGGGTGGAGAGGACCAAAGATTTCAAAAGGAAGAAAATTCAATTAAAAACTTAGTGTCCAGTCAGATGGAACAAAAGAGAAGATACTAAATAAACAGGGAAATGAATTACAAAATATCCAAAAGATTACAAATGCCTCTAAATAAATCTTAGAAGTCAAGGGAAATTGAACCAACACCAGAAGAAAGGCAGAATCTCATGAATTCCCAGGAGAGCATGAAATCATTGCAGGATATTTCAAAATGTTTCAAAAGATAAATGAGAATCTCTGATAAAGTACAGTACCCACTTATACTAAAAACACTACAAAGAACAGGCATCATGGTATCTTTTCTTAATCACATAAAAAAGTATCTAAAGAAGTAAAAATAATCATCCTTTGCAATGGAGATAGACTAGAAACTTTCTGAGTAAAAATGTACAAAGTAAATATTATATTGTTCTTAAAATGCTAGCAATAATAATAAGATATTGTAGGGTTCAGAGTTCCCCTGTATATGGATATTTATGATACTACCACCCCCAGAAAGTGGGGCAAGTTCAATGTCAAAGAAAGAAGCCATAAGCTCCAGAAGATTTTGGAAGTTTTCTAATCATAATGGGGGCAGTCTGGGGTGGTGGCCAGATGACTGATGGATCCCTGCCAAGAGCTTAATAATCCTCAGTCTAGGGCTGTGGCCAGATGATTCAGTGGATCCCCACAAAGACCCCAAAAAAGCCCTGTGATAATTATAGAAATCAAACAAAGAGAACAGGAACTATAGAGCATCATTACATGTGTCCCTTTGGGTTAGCTAATGTTTTGATTTACTGCTTAATAGTGGGCTTTATTCCCAGAAACCCGGGCATCAAGGCTAATGCTGTTGGGTCAATGTCCAGACATACAAGGTCTTAATACTGTTCATCCATACTGTTGACCTCCATTTCCTCCACCTCTTGTCCACTTGCCTATTGTTGATCACATCTTGATACCAATGGCAAGGTCTTATACTGGTCGTTGTAGCCTTGTTATGGCTTTCACCAATCAGGACCCTACAGACATGAAAACAAATTAAAGGCACAGGCAAAAAGGAAAAATAACCATTTCTATATCCTGATGACCTTAGAAAATCTTAGGGAATCATCAGAGACATTAAATAAAATCACTAATAGATTCAGCAAAGTTAGAAACTAGACCCATTAAAATCAATAGCAATTATGACACATATGATGACAAAATCCAAGAGCAAATGAAAAAAGGAAAAAAGTAACAACAAATTGAATAAATTATTTGAATGCCACCTACCAAAGTATATTTGATGTCCAAGCATTATTTTTAAGAAAACAAATTTGGGTAAAATCTTATGTAAAAATAGAGGACAAAATAAATTTGAGTAAAGAAGTTTACATATCTAGAAACAGCTATATAATGATCTAATATTTTCATCTGTTAAAGGATGGAAGAGGAAATAATATATACATCTTGAAGGGTGTAGATATCTTCTGAAAATGTAGAGAGGTGAGAAAACTGCAGGATTGTGTAGGGAAGGGACTTTTAGAGGGGCATGTGGATTGGAATTTGGGAATTTGAGAATGGGGGACATTTGAAGGGGAATGTAGATTGAGAGGGGGTGTGGGGAGATGCGATAAAGGGACTCTTGGAAGGGTAGGTGAAGCTAGGGGTTGGAGAGTGGAAGGAGAAGATAACAGTGATAGGGTAAAAAGAGATTGAGAAAAAAAATAGTAAAAATAAGGAGGGAAATTCACAAAGATTAATTATAACTTTTAATGTGAAAGGGATGTTTATAGCAATCCTTTTTGTGGTGGCAAAAAACGTGGAAACTGAAGGGATGTACATCATTTGGGGAATGACTAAACAAGTTTTGGTATATGGTTGTGATGGAATACTACTATGCTATTTAAAATAGTGAGCTCAATGATGTTAGAAAGGCATTGGTAGACTTGCACCAAATAATGAAGCATGAAATGAGCAGAACCAAGAGAACATCATATCAGTAACTGCAATATTGTTATATTGCATCATCATACATTGCACTCAAAGAAAGACTTTGATTGTTAAAGTCATTTTGACTATTATAAATATACAAATTAAAAACAAAGGAAGACACTGTCTGTACTCAGAGAAAGAATTGATAAATAGAAGTATGTATTGAATAGTATCATATATATACCTATTTGTGTCTAATGGTAGCTATCTCTAGGGAAAGGGGGATGGGAAGAAAAAAAGAGGAAAAAGAAATTTATACAGTAACTGTTGTTTATTTTGGAGGGAATAGCAAGTTGTGCATGGTAGATTTGCAATCATCTTTTTTATTGTACTATGTTATGGAAATGCTTGCTTTGTTCCATAAAGTGAAAATAAAATAAATTTTTAAAGAAAGATTGGAGAAGACTGTTGACTTTTGGGATTTCCACCTTTCTCTTTGAATCACCTCTCTCTGAATCTCTCAGGAATAAAAGAGAGGTAAGCACTGAGTGATCTCAAAATTGAAGTATAGAGAAGAGAGGAAGAAGAGATTTAGTGGTTCTTGAAATTGTGCAATAGCAGGTGACAAGCAGTCAAAAACATAAATCACAATGGGAGAGGGGTTGAGATGGGGGTTATTAACCATAATCTTTAATGGGTCAGGGATTAAAAAAAAAACATAATAAGAATGAAATGAGTTGAAAAGAGAGCAGAACTAGGTAGAGAAGGGGAGGAGGGATATTTGAGCTAAAGTATCAAATAAGTCATCTCAGATAAAATTGCTGTATGAATGGTAATGAAAAATAGGGGAAATGATCAAATAACCTAGGAAAGAATGATGCAATGAATAAATATCATGAGTGAAGGAAGGAAGCTAATCATCATGAATGGAAATGAAATACATAAAGTAGTAAGGAATTAAAGAAAACTATAAGAAACTACAATAAATGCCAGCATTTAAAGGAAATGACTCATAATCTACAAAAGTATAATATACCCAAATTAACAAGACAAAAAATAGATATCTTAAGTTAACTTATGTGAGAGAAAAATTTAGCAAATCATAAAAAATTTACTTAAGGTTAGGTGTTGGAAAGGGGAGAGGCCTATCCAGATAGGTTTATAATTAAGTGTATCAGTCATTTAAATACGATTGATATTTATCACACAAAAATTTTTTTTTCAAAATAGTGAGGGAATGCCATTAAACTTTTCATATAAAAAAGTGGTCCTGATATCCAGTCAAATTAGTTATAATAGAGAAAGAGAACTAGATTATAGACTGATTTTATCATTAATATTGATGTATTTCTAAATAAAATCTTAGCAAAGAATAAAAAAATCCACTATGACTAAGTTAAGTATATAGAATGTAAGTGTAATTCAAGTTGAAGGAAATAATTTGATTGATAGAAGCAAAAAACAAATATTATTATAGAAACAGAGATATAAAAGTCTTTTTTTTTTAATTCAGTACTTATGTTACAAACTCTAAGAAATATGTTTGTGTAAGAACCCTTTTTTTTTTTTTTTTTGCTTTTTGGTGACCAGTTGGGGTTAAGTAACTTGCCCAAGGTCACATGGCTAGGTTTTTGTTTGTGTGTGCATTAAGTGTCTGAGGCCAGATCTGAACTCAGGTCCTTCTGACTTCAGGGCTGGCACTCTACTCACTGCGCCAAGAACCCTTTTTAATATGGTTGATAGCATATTACTAAAAATTAAGAACTATAATTATTTATAACAGAGAAAAATGGAAAGCATTCCCAAGATAAGAAGGGAAGCACAAGGATCCCCTGTCTCTCTGTCATTTTTTTCAATTATCAGGTTGTTGGTTTTTTGGCTTTCCACCTTCCACCCCAATCCTACTCCACCTCTACCTCAATTCCCGGACTTGAAAACAAAAGAAAACCTTTGATACAAATAAGCATAGTAACGCAAAACAAATTTCCATATTTGCCTTGTCCAAAAAATTAATGTCTAATTCTGCACAATAGTCCATTACCTCACAGTCATGAGGTAGGCAGTATTCTTCATCATCAGTCCTTTGGTGTCATGGTTAATCATTGCATTGAATAGAATTACATTCCTTTGGAATTTATGTGTAATATGTACAGAAACAAAGTTTCCAGAAAAATACAGTCATTTTAGGGAAATGGTGAAAGCACTAACAACTGGGGAGAACAGGAAGAGACTAGAATAGGAGGTGCATGTGAACAGACCTTGAGTGAGGAGTAGTACTATGAAATTAGACTGGAAAGATTATGAGGGGCTTTAAACATCAGAAAAGTCAGTGTATCATTTTATATTGGAGGAAATAGGGAGCTAGTGAAACCTATTGAGCAGATTTATGTGTTAGGAATATCAATTTGAAAGCTTCATGGAGGATGGATTGAAGAGGAGACAGGAAGAGTTAAGATAATTAGAAAACTATTGCAATAGGTCAAGCAAGTAGTGGTGAGGGTATGAACTACAAATAATATCCATGTAAATGAAGAGAAGGGTAAATATGGATGAATTGTTGTTGATAAAGAAACAACAAAACATGGCTTCTAACTGGATATAGGGGTAAGGAAGAGAAATAATAGTATCTTTGCCAGAAAGAAGAAAGCTATAAAGAAAGGAGGATTTTGAATGTTTCATTTTGGGTGTGTTGAATTTGTGATATTTACAAGATATGTAGAGGTAAATATCCAGCAGGCAACTAGTGATACTGGACTAGAGATATGGAGAAAGAAGGTCTAAATATTTTTTAGTCATCTCATAGAGAAAATTGAATCCATGGAAATTGATGATATCCCAAAGAGAAAGTGTAGAAGGGGAATAGAAGAAGCCCAAGGACAAAGACTTAAGTTATACTCAATTATATTGGATGGGATATAGAAAATACATTAAAAGAGTTTGAGAAGAATAGGCATAAGAACATGGAACAGGGATAAAACCAAAGCCCCACTTCCATAGATTACCATGCTTTCTCTAAAATGCTACAGTCTCCACCTATCATCCTTCATGACCCAGTTCAAATCTCATCTCCTCCATGAAACATGCTTCAACTAACCAAGGTATCTCTCTCTCCTCAGAACACTTATTGCTTATAGTTGAGGTTCTGAATCAACAGTTCTAGGCAACAGACTACAGAGTAGAAGATGAAACCTAGGTTGAGATCCCAGTGGCAGGGAGGATAGTAGTTCCTTTGAAAGTAAAGGGAAGTTCAGAATATGAAAGGGCTTTGAAGGAATTATGGTGAGTTCAGTTTGGGATATGCTGAATGTAATGTGTCTATAGGACATTCAGTTGGAGAGGTTTAATAGGCAGTTGGATATGCAATTGTGGAGGTCAGAGAGAGGTTAGCAGTAGATAAATAGATTTGAGAATCATTAGATCACCAAGTGAAATAAAATAGATGGAAAAGTGAAGAGAGCCAAGGACAAAGCTCTGTGGGACACCTAAGTATTAGTGGGTTACGTGGCTGAACATCCAGCAAAGAAAAGGAGAAGTCAGACAGGTAGAAGAATCAAGAGAGAGTAATGTAATAAAAATTTATTGAGAAAAGAGTACCAAGGAAAAGGTGATTGATATATTTGTAAAGCACTTAGTATAGTACCTAGCACATAATAGGTATGTTGTGGGGAGAATAAGAGGGAGCTGAGACCTGGGTTCAAGGTAAATTAAGGTATGGACTTACTGATCAAGTGTGCGACTACCTGGAGTATAAACTCAAATCAGGCATTCCTGAATTTGGGGTACAAACAGTGCTTATAAAGGCTAAAACCACAAAAACCACAATTGGGGAGGGGAACCAGCACAAGCAACGATGCACAGAAGCCAAGAATTGCCATTGGTTAGATCTATAGCTTAGGACTAATTTGGGCAATATGGCGCAAGGGTACAAGGGTGCAAGTTTTCCTAGAAAAGTATCCCTCCCAGAACAGGGTGGAGGATACAGGGTAAAGGGTCACTAGGTAATGGGGACAGGCTAGGGGTCATGTTCTGGGTAAAGGGTGGAGGGTGTTGGGTGATGGGGACATGCTAGGGTCATGTTCTGGGTATAGGGTGTGGGGACCCTGCTAGATCAGCAGGAACAGAACAGGGTGGTCTCTTCTTAAGATATACTTGTGTCATAACCCCAAGACTACCCCTTGGTGGGCAATACCCAAGACTATGCCTTAAGCTGTTTCAAGCTATTACAGGGTAAGGGAGAGACAAAGACAAATATATAAAGGGGCTTAATGGTGGGCTTCAAATCAGGAAATGGGTAATTTGGGTTTGGGCACAACAGGTGGTTAATAAAAGCTATTTCTTTCCCTTCCTTCTTCAAAGGTTCCAAAGAGGTCAAGGAAAACCATTAGATATGTCAATGAAAAGGTCATTAGTAACTCTGAAGTGAGCAGTTTCTATTGAGAGATAAAGTCAGAAGCCAGACTGTAGAGTTAAAAAAAAGAATAAGAGGAAAGGAAGCAAAAGCATGGTTTAGCCACAAAAGGAAATAGAGATATGGAAACATAGATAGTGGGGATGGATAGGTTGGGTGATGTTTTTTTGAAAATAGAGGAGAAAAGAGCAGATAGAGACTAGGGAAGCAGACAGTAGACAGGAAGAGATTGAAGATAAATGAGAGGAGTCGGCTAGGTGGCGCAGTGAGAGGAGCACCGGCTCTGGAGTCAGAAGGACCTGAATTCAGAGCCAGCCTCAGACACTTAACACGCACAAACAAAAACCTAGCCATGTGACCTTGGGCAAGTTACTTAACTCCAATTGCCCTCCAAAAAGCAAAAAAAAAAAAAAAAGATAAATGAGAGAGTGTGGATGATATGATAGAGGGGGCAATCTGATGAAGAAGATAGGCTAGAATGGGTCGCTTTTGCATGTAGAGGAGTTTGCTTCAGTAAGGAGATAGATGGAAAGAAACAAGGAAGGAAGGAAAGGAGGAAGGGGGAAAGAGAGAGAGGGAGGGGGATGGAGGGAAGGAGAGAAGAAATAAGCATTTATTAATAAGTGCCTATTATGTGCCAGACACTGTACTAAGTACTTTACAAATATTATCCTTATAACAATGCTAGGAGGTACATGCAATTATTAACCTCATTTTACAGCTGAGGAAACTGAAAGAGATAGAGATAAGTGATTTGCTTAAGATCTTACAGCTTGAAAAGTATCTGAGTCTGGATTTGAACTCAGATCTTCCTGAGTTCTCAGTCAACACTCTATCCATTTCATCACCTCTCCATGTGAGACATTGTGTATATATTTTTTTAAAAAACTGAGGTGATTCATATGAGTTTTCCCTTGTCTCATGTCATCTTAGACATCTTCAGGTGTCTAATATCAGACACTCAGACATATTCACCTGCTGTTTCCTCCATTTCAGTTTCTGATATAGTCTTAGTCCTTCTCCTTGTGAAGGCAAATCTTTGTATCTGTATTTGTTATCTAATCCTCTTCTGTCTTCTCCACCAGATGCCCTCATTGTCATTGCAGCTATATTATTTTCAATTTCTCCTTATTTCCTAGCTCTTTCCTTGCTGCCTAAAAATATGTCCATATCTCTTTTAAAAAGTAAAAGAGAGAGAGAGAGAGAGAGAGAGAGAGAGAGAGAGAGAGAGAGAGAGAGAGAGAGAGAGAGCTCACTTGATCTAATCAGCCCCACGAGCTATTGTCCTATATCTTTGCTCCTCTTCTCAAATTAACTTTTTGGAAAAACCAACTTCTTTCCTTTCTCTTCAAAACTCGTTTCAGTCAGCTCTTTTGGTCTCCTAACTCAAATGAACCCATTCTCTCTATAGTTATTAGTGATATATCTTTTTTTTTTTACACCCACTGCCCTATTTTAATCTATCTCTTTGTACCCTACCCCTTGGGAAGTTCTCCAGTCTTCCCATTGTACAGATAATACATCAAGTCAAAGGTAGAAATATCTACCCCAAACTTGTCTGACTCACTTGAATTCCCTAGTATGAGTACCAAGACTATTTGTCTTTTGCACAAATGTAAAATAAATCAATTTTAATCATGACCAATGCAACCCCCCACAAAAAAACCCATAGCTATCTGACTACCTGGCAGTTGACCTACTTAATGCCTGAGCTAGAGGCCAGAAGAGAAGCAATAGAAAAACTGGTTGAAATTAGGGTTGGGAACATCTACTTTGGATAACCCTAATTGGGTGTCATGTCCATTAAGCAGAAGAAAACTCCTGGGGAGATGAGAAACTACAAGCTGGAGCTGCTGGCAGTGGAGGGTATCTCTGATGGCACTTGTGGGACTGCCTTGGGCCCAGGGGAAATCAATGAAGCTTGTTTTACAACCACCTTAGACCAAAACTGCACCCAGTACTTTGGGCCAGAACAAAATGGTGACTGGGACCATTCTCAGAGGCCAGGTTGCATGTTCATGCCCTCCTCTAATTTAAGTCTGGAATGAAGAAAGGAAGTCTATAGTTCTCAGCTTCTGTGGTCTAATGAAGCCTCTTCTGCTACTTGGCTGCTGTCTCTGGGTACAGCACATTGGAACCAAACTGACTTTCTCATCCAGTGTATTGGGATTGCTGTTTACCTAGGGCTGTGGATGACTAGCAATGCATTCAGTCAACTTGGAAATTCCATCTAGAGAACCTCTTTCACTGCCCTGCCAAAAGAAACCACCTGCACCCCAAACGAACCTGGGCCTTTGGAGTATTTGTTGCCAGCTCATTTGCCCACCACTATTGATCTCTTAATTGCCAAATTATTTTTTCAATACCTATCATTCTTGACCTCTCTGCAGCATTTGACTCTTCTGAACACTTTCTTTAGATGTTTATGACACCACTCTCCTCCTTAACTATCTGACCAGTTCTTATCAGTTTCCCTTGCTGGTGATAATCAGATCTATATTCCCTTTCTGATCTTTTCACTGTCCTATTAAAAACACTAGAAAGTATAAGAATAAATGGAGCCTTCCTTAAAATAGTAGAGAGCATCTATTTAAAACCATCAGCAAGTATTATATGCAATGGGGATAAACTAGAAGCATTTCCAATAAGATCAGGAGTGAAACAAGGGTGTCCACTATCACCCCTATTATTCAATCTGGTACTAGAAATGTTAGCAGAAGCAATTAGAGAAGAAAAAGCAATCAAAGGAATCAAATCAGGTAAAGAAGAGACCAAGCTATCACTCTTTGCAGATGATATGATGAAATACTTAGAGAATCCTAGAGAATCAAGTAAAAAACTACTTGAGACAATAAATAAATTTGGCAAAGTTGCAGGATATAAAATAAACACACATAAATCCTCCGTCTTCCTGTATATCTCTAATGAAATTCAACAGCAAGAGATAGAAAGAGAAATCTAATCTTTTCCCTGAATTATTGTCTTTCATTCCCAATTGCCTCTTACACACTTCTTCTTGATGAGGAACAGGCTCTGGGAACCCCCTTTGAACTCTTCTTGAATCTTCCCATTTGACAAGGTATTTTCCATAAGCCTTTCATTGTGGCTCGGCCCAAACCTCATTACTAGCCTAGCCCTCCTTTGTCCAGCTTGCTTCCATCCTTGATCCTCCCAAACCCTCCATGGTCTCATCTTCAAGAAGCCTCCAGTTACCCCCCCACCCTTAATCTCTCATCACTGGAGTCTGACCTCATTTAACTCTGCTGGAAAACCCTCCCCAAACTCCTCCCCTAGACCCCCTCCCCCCCAGATTCCTCCCAGAACCTTCTGTATGTAAGATCCCATCTTGCTTCCATGAGGTATGAAAGTGCCTGATAATTACCTAGTGCAAACTGACTCTGTGTCAGATAATTCTGGCCCACTTGTCCAGTACAACAGTCACAGATAGGCTCCTTAAGAGTCTACCCATTATCACAAATTGTTAATATACTTTGCTTTACTTTGGCTGAAAAAAGACTTGGGTCTAATTCATTTGGCATGTTGGTATTTTGGGGTCTTGAGCACCCCTCACCCTATACTTCATCAATCTGACCTCTTCAAACCAGATTACAGTAGCCAGATCAAAGACAACATGTCAAAAAAAAGAAAAAAAACAGCCCACCAACTACATAATTCCCCCTAAACAATTCTCTCTTCACAAACTTCCCTATTACTTTCCAGGGCACTACCATCCTTCCAGTTGCCAGGTTTCCAACCTGAGTGTCATTTTTACCTCCTTTCTCTTACTCTGCATTCAGCCTTCACAGCATCCCTGATATATGTCCTTTTCTCTCTATTTACATAGCCACCAATCTAATTCAGACCCATAGTCATCTCTTTTTTTTTTTGGGGGGGGGGGGCGCAGGGGGGATTTTTTAATTTTAAACAAATAGAAACAAGAACAAATAATTTTAATTTTAAACAAATAGAAAAAGAAAAGAGAAGCAAACAATTACTAAAACTTAAATACAAAAGAATAAAAGAAAAACACTTTGCCATGTGCACAACAGAACATAAGAAAGAATTCAAAATATAAAACAATAATTTCTGTTTCAAGAAAGCCTACATAATAAGTACTGCTTATTATATTCAGAGTTGTTCATATTTCTTTACTTCCTTGGGGCATCTAGGTGGCACAGTGAATAGAGCACTGGCCCTGGAGTCAGGAGGACCTGAATTCAAATCTGGCCTCAGACACTTAACACATACACACACACACACACACACACACACACACACACACACACACACACACACACACACACACACAACAATTAGCTGTGTGACCTCAGGCAAGTCACTTAACCCCAACTGCCCCCTGCAAAAAAAAAAAAAAAAAGCAAAACATATTTTCTTTACTTCCTTGAAGGTCTTATTTTGTTCTCTGCTTTTTATTTTGTTCTTTTTCTCCTTTCCTCCCACCCTCCCCCAAGAAGGCTACAATTAAGTATTCACACATACACATACACACATATATGCATACACTTAAATACACATACATATACATAGGTACCTATAATCATACATGGATATACAAATAAACATTCATATGCATCTATGTAAGACGATGCTATACTAGTTTGTTGTTTCTATGAAATTGGAGAGCATCTTCCTTCATAATTTTCTAAATCCATCAACTCATTCTTTCCTCCACCACAGCAATATTACAATCTGTAGTTATTTTAAATAGTCTAAAAAAAGTGATTAATATTGCTGACATATAATGTAGCTTCCCTGTTTTTCTGTTTTGATTAAATCTATTTTAGTTTTAAGCTTTTCTGAGATCGATTACTAATCTTACATTTTTTTCACTAATAAATTCTAGTCTTTATCATTATTTTACATTTGTGTGTATCTCTTATTTCCTATCCCTCCTGACTCTTCTACGTCATTTCTCCCTGCTACCTTACCCCCCTCCAATAATCTCTCCTTTATTCTCTCCTCTCCTTCCTCCTACCTTATCTTCTCTCTCCTCCCAATCTCTTAGCTTTTTATTTCTTTCTGAATTTAGAAAACTTGTATCAGTCTTCTTAACCCATCTAATTCCTCTGTGTCAGTGCTTTCCTCTTGTATAAGATAATTATTCTTTTTACTTTTTCCTAAACAGTTTTGCTTTTTAGAATCACAACATACTCAGGTCTACCCCAATCTTTCTTTCAAACTACCCAATAATTAATAACAATCTTAGACACACATTTTCCATTTCCTCATATAAAAGGTAAATCATCTGTCTTTATTGAGTCTCTTGTAATTAGTCTTTTTTGTGTACCTTACATTTTTCTTAGGATCTTCTTTTTGATAGTTCCATGTTCTGCCCCAATTCTTTTATTATTTTTACCACTGTACATTCTCCCTGAGGTACTATTTAGTCTTGCTTGTGAGGGGAAATCTGGAGGGCCTGGAGTTTTCTGACCTACTATGTCATCTATTTCTTTTTAATCTTGTATATCAAATCTTCTATTAAATTCAGGGGTGTTTTTTTTTTTTGTAACAAAATCTTGAAAGTCTGGCAATTCATAAAATATCCATTTTTTTTTTTCATTTTGCTTAACTTTGCTGCGTATGACATTTTTGGCTGCATCCCTAGTTCTTTTGCTTTATATATGGTGTTCCAAGACCTGCAGTCTTTTAGTGTTGCTGCTGCTAGATATTTCATGCTTCTAATTGTGGCACCACCAAATTTGAATTGTTTTTTTTCTTTTTGCTTGTAGTATTTTCTCCTTGGGGGATTGGGAATTTAACTATGATATTTCTATAGGTTCTCCTGATAGGATCTTTTTTTCAAGTGGTGATCTGTGGATGTTTTTTCTTTATCTACTTTCAGAACAATTTTCTTTAATGATTTATTGTATTATTGTATCAAGGTTCTTTTTTTTTTATCATACCTTGGTCCCAGTTTGTTTCTGTGACTGAGGATGGTATCTGAGATAATTGGTGACTAAACCTGGAGTAGTCATCCTCCATAGTAATCTATGTAAGGGATCAAAAATAATATCTTCTCCTTAGTTTGATCCAGGTGCTTGGGACTCTGCCAGTCTCTTTTTTTTTTTTTAAATTAATTTATTAGTTTAGTTTCAGTTGACAAGATTCAATTCCATAGTTCCTTGATTTTCAAATTTCCTTTACTTCCCTCCCCCCTCCCCTCATGACATCATATAGTACAGTATAGGGTCTGCAAATGCATTCATATTAAACATTATTCCAATTACAAAGGCATATTGTACTAGGTGGGATGAAAGATGGTAAGGAAGAAGTACAACCAAACAATGAGAAGAACAAGATCATTTAGTTTGCTTCCATCAGGATTCAGGCTCAGTTCTTTCTAGTTATATCTCTGGATGGCACATTTCTCACTTTCTTGAGTCATTCGGGATTAACTTATATCACTGCATTGCTGAAAAGAGTCCAGTCTGTCATAGTTGGTCGTCACAGATATGGTATGTCTGTGATTGCATACAAATTTCTTCTGATTCTACTCTTCTCGCTCAGCATCAGTTTGTATAAGTCTCTCCAGGTAATTATGAAATCCGTCACCTCCTCGTTTCTTATAGCACAATAAAATTCCATTACATTCATATACCACAACTTGTTTAGCCATTCCCCAATTGATGGGCACTCCTTTAGTTTCCAATTCTTTGCAACCACAAAAAGGGCTGCTAAAAATATTTTTGTACATATGGTTCTTCCTCCCACTACTATGATCTCTTTGGGATATAACCCTAGGAGTGGTATGGCTGGGTCAAAGGGTATGAAATTATTTATAATCCTTTGGGCATAATTCCAGATTGCTCTCCAGAATGGTTGGATAAGTTCACAACTCCACCAGCAATGTATTAGCGTTCCAATTTGCCCACATCCTCTCCAGCATTTGTCACTTTCTTGTTTTGTCATCTTAGCCAATCTGACTGGAGAGATGTGGTATCTCAGAGTTGTTTTGATTTGCATTTCTCTAATTAATAGTGATTTAGAGCATTTCTTCATATGCTTATAGATATCTTTAATTTCTTTCTCTGAAAACTTCCTATTCATATCCTTTGACCATTTCTCAATTGGGGAATGACTTGTATTCATATAGATTTGGCTCAATTCTCTATAAATTTTAGAAATGAGTCCTTTATCAGAGACACAGGTTGTAAAAATTCTTTCCCAATTTCCCACCTCCCTCTTGATCTTGGTTACATTGGCTTTGTTTGTGCAGAAGCTTTTCAATTTAATGTAATCAAAATTATCCATTTTGCATTTTATAATGCTCTCTAATTCTTGTTTGGTCCTAAAATCTGCCAGTCTCTTCTTTGAGCTTTTAAAGGGAGTGGTGAGGTCTCTCTCTCCCTCTTCAGTTTCCATGGTGCTTATTGACACATGTCTGTGAAAGTTGGAAATATCATGAGTTTTGGAGTCCCTAAATTGAGTACCAGTTGCCTCAAAAGGAGATGATTTCCCCAATAGCCTCCAGACAAGGATATCATGCCTAGAAGGATTCTGCAGCTGAAAGGACTGAAGAGTAATGCTGACCAGGAGATCTGGACTTTGTTTATTGCTCAAATAGTACATGTCTGAAGCAAAAATGAAACATCTGTTTAACAGTCCTACTAAGTCCTCTTTACCTTCCAAAAGAGCATAAGTAATGAGTTGCTATTTTATGTTTTAACCATTAGTTAATGCTCTCTTATGAGTCTTTCTTCATGTGAAATGAATAAAATAATTAAAAAGAATTTATTAAACTTGCATAAGTGCTAGTGAAGAGGGTCATCATAAAATGAAGAGGTATAGGGGTGCTCAAGACCCCAAAATATCAACATACTGGGTCCTGCCAAATAAATTTTACTCGAGTCTTCTTTCAGCCAAAGAAAAATAAAATTTATTAAAAGTTTGCTATATTGGGCAGACTCTTAAGGAGCCTCAGTATCTGTGGTGTTTGTATTGGGCAAGTGGGCCAAAATCCTCTGACACAGAGCAAGTCTGTGCTAGAAAATTCATGGTGCTCTCACCCAGATGGAGGCAAGATGGTGTCTTATATACAGAAAGGTTGCGGAAAGAATATAGGGGTGGTCTAGAGGAGGAGTTTGGGGAAGGTCTTCAGGAGGAGTCAGATGAGTTCAGACTCTAGTAATGAGTTTGGGGAGGGTAGGTAATGAGGTCAGACTCCAGTAAATGAGTGAAGTTGTTGGAGGCTACCTGGAGATGACAGAAAATGGTGGACTAGGCCAGTTCTAGGGTGTAACAGTTGATTTGGGCATAGATATTTTGATTGGCTCTAAGGTAGGAAGTAGATGGACAATAGAGGGCTAGGCTAGTAAGAGTAAGAGATTTGGACCTAGCTATAATGAAAGGCTTATGGCCTCAGGCAAATGCCTCATGGAGTGGGAAGATTCAATCAGAGTTTGAGGGGGCTCCCAGAGTCTGTACCTTATCACTACAGATACAAATACAAAAGCAAGAAAGTTGTAAGGGATTTATATTTGAATGGAGGAGGTAACAGAAAAAAAGGAATGATTTACTAAGTCACACAGTTAAGTAGAACAATGAGTCAGTCAACTGACATGTCCTTCCAAGAGGTAATAATGTTGAATGGATTACAAGAAAAAAAGGAGTGGGTGAGGTTGGGGTGGGATTAAGGAGAAGGAAAAAGAGAAAGCTTAAAGTAGATTAAGCATAGGGTAGAAAATTGTTGGAGTAAAGATGAGGTTGCATGGCTCCTGGGAGTTAATGGACTACTTCTGTCTTTGTCCTCTTCAAGTTACCTCCACAGAGCTGCCAGTAAGAGTACTAAAACAAATGTCTGAACAATCACCTGAGTGGTTCCTCATCTCCTCTAGGATATGATACAAACTCCTCTGCTTGGTATTTAAACATGGATCCAACTTATCTTTCTACTTTAATTCCATAATAAAACACATGTTGCATGAGAAAAACTTATTTACCATTACTTGTTCTAACAAGTACTTATTCTAAAGCTAATTACACATACCAATAAATTTATTGTTCAGACATTTTCAGTCATGTCTGACTTCCTGACCTCATTTTTGGCGAAAAAAGATACTGGAGTAGTTTGTAATTTCTGTTCTTCAGTTCATTTTACAAATGAGGAAACTGAGGCAAAGAGAGTTAACTTGCCCTGGATTACACAGCTAGTAATTGTCTCAGGTCAGATTGTTACTCAGGTTTTCCTGACTCTAGGCCTGGTGTTCTATCCACTATTCCACCTAGCTGACCCATATCTATCAATAACAATAATCATACTTTATTAATCAAATACATATAAACATTAGTTTATTACTCAATAAGATGATACAATCATTACCTCTTCTGAGAACAAACCATCAACCTGACTTCCTAGGTTTCTGAATAAGCACATCTCATACTGGTATTCAGTTATAAGGTTCCACTTCTGCCTACCCAGAGGCCATGTGTCTTTCTCTGAGTTTCCTGGCAGGTCCACAAATCAGTCATGACTCCATCAGTCATTCAGTACTGTCCTCCAGTAAACACCTGAGGTACTTAAATCTCAGAAGTCAGCTTCAGTCAAAATAAGATCAGGCTGAACCCTGGGAGTATTCTGTGGGGCTGTTATAGTTCTAGCTATGGACATTAACAGGTTACAATCAAGTTATGATTGGTGATTGGTTGGTGTAAGCTTATGATAAAAGGAAACCATCTAAGGGGTGGCTAGGTGGTGCAGTGAGTAGAGTGTCGGCCCTGGAGTCAGAAGGACCTGAGTTCGGATCCGACCTCAGACACTTAATGCACACACAAACAAAAACCTAGCCATGTGACCTTGGGCAAGTTACTTAACCCCAATAGCCCTCCAAAAACAAAAAAAAAAAAAAAAAAAGGAAACCATCTATCAAAACTAACCTCACTAGCACTGTTTATTAGATTTGGGGGGCACACCCCACTAGTAGTGTTTTACTAAATGTGAGGGGTACACACACGACATTTGTAGTTCTCTATCAAATTTGAAGGACACTACTGGCTAAAAAATAGAGTGGGAGATCAGTGAATAGATTATGTATAGAATACCTTGTAGTAAATGACCATGATAAACCCAAAGATTCAAGCTCTTGGGACAGAAATTCATTTTTTACAAAAACTGCTGGGAAAACTGGAAAACAATATGGTAAAAACTAGGTATAGACTATTTTCCAAGATAAAGTTAAAATGGGTACATGATTTAGACATAAAGGATGATACCACAAGCAAAGTAGAAGAATGTGGAAAAGCTTACCTGTCAGATCTATGGATAAGGGGAAAATTCAGAACTAAACAGGAGAAGGTTGTGAGATGTAAAATGGGTAATTTTGATTATATAAAATTAAAAAGTTTTTGCACAATCCAAACCAAAACAACCAGAATTAGAAGGAAAACAGAAAATGGAGGAGAAATTTTAAAATATTTAAAAATAATTTTAGAGGAAATATCTCTAATAAAGGCCTCATTTTCTAATATGTAGAGAACTTAGTCAAATTTATTAGAATACAAAATTATTCCCCAATTGATAAATAGCCAAAGAATATAAATAGGAAGTTTTCAGATGAAGTCAAAACTCTCTAAAGTCATATGAAAAAATGCTCTAAATCGCTACTGATTAAAGAAATGCAAACTAACGCACCTCTTGAGGTACCATATCACACCTATCAGATAGCCTGATATGATAGTAAAGTAAAATAATGTATGTTGGAGAGGATGTAGGAAAATTGGGACACTAATGCACTGTTGGTGAAGTTATGAACTGATACAACCATTCTGGAGAGCAACTTGGAACTATGCCCAAAGGACAATCAAACTATACATACATGCCCTTTGATCCTGCTATGTCTGGGTCCCAAATAGATTCTTTTAAAACCTTTGTGGTAGCAAAGAATTGGAAATTGGGGGACTGTCCATCAATTGGGGAACAACTGAAAAAGCTGTGGCATATGATTGTAATGGAATAATATTGTGCTGTAAGAAATAACAAGGAGGATGATTTCAGAAAAAAATCTGGAAAGATTTACAATAATAGATAAAGAGTGTAGTGAGCAGAACCAGGAGAACATTGTACACAGTAACAACAAAGTTGTAGGATAAATAATTGTGAATTATTTAGATCTAACACAAATTATCTAAGACAATCCCAAAAAATCCATGATTAAAAAATGCTATCCATCTCCAGAGAAAGAACTGATGTCATCTAAATACAGACTAAAACATATTACTTTTCACTTTCTTTCTTTCTTTTTTTGAGTTTTCTTACACAAAATGACTAACATGGAAATATTTTACATGATTGCACATGTATAACCTATATCAGATTGCCCACAGTCTCGGGGAGAAGAGAGGGCAAGGAAAGGGGGATAGAATTTGAAATTCAAAACTTAAAAAGAGAGTTGGCATTAAAAGTTGTTTTTACATATAAATGGGGAAAAATAAAATATGATTTAAAAAATTTGAGGACACATATGTCATTAGTAGTTGTTTACCAAATTTGAGGCATAGACACATTATTATGATTGTTTGACAAATCTGGGGGGATACAACACATCATTGCCAAACTATAACTTCAAGTCTTTATTTTATTGCATAAAAACAACTTACATAACAACTACTCAGTCACAAAATGGAGGCTTGAAACAAAATGGAGTCAGTTATATCAAGCCAACAAACTAGTTCTTAGTACATGCTTGTTTTAATATCTAACCAAACTGGTCTAATAACTCTACCTTGAACATAACATTCCATTTACTGCTCCTATGCCTTGTCACATATCTAGAATGTTCTCCCACATTACTTCCACCTCTTAGAATCCCTAACTTCCTTCAAGGCTCAGCTTAAATATTTCTAACATAAGAAACTTCATGATTCTCCCAGGTGTTCACACTAGCTCCCCACTGAAATTAGGGTGCATTTAATGTTTATTTATATTTGTACATGTTTATCTCCTTGGTAGAATGTAAGGTCCTTGAGGGCAAAAATTATTTTTATTTTTTGTATTTGTATCACTAGTGTACATTGCCTGGAACACTTAATAAAGCTTGTTGAATTGAATTCAGATCACAATTATCCTTTTTTCCTTTTGCCTAATTAAACTAGTTGAACTTTATATTTTGCACCATTTATCACATAGTCCAATTCATCTTTAACTTGGTGCTTACCCATATGACTGCCTTTAAAGATTCACAAGTATCCAATTATAATCATACATGTCTCCCTCTTTCTGCATTTAATATACAAATGATAAACAATTCAACATTGGTCATAGAAGAAGTCTTCTCCACCCACCCCACCCCAAATTCACTATTCATAAATCAGCTTTTCTCCTTTTTGTTGTTGTCTATCCTTTATTTTCAAAGAGGATGATGACATCAGGAAGGTGATGCCATGACTTGGAAATGAATTGGATTTAGTCTGTACAATCTCCTCCAAAGCCATCTGGCTCCAGTGACAAGGAATAGATCAGGACAACTAGAAACAGCCTTTCTCCCTTTTAAAACTATTAAGAATGCCAACCTTCTTCAAATATGATTTCCTAAAATAATCACAGTCTTAGTGCAAGTAGAGTTTTTATTTACAGAATTCCCATTAACACTGTCTCCATTGCTTTGCTTGAAGCATTCTGGACTCAGTAACATTCACATGTGTTTGTTTTCATTTTTCAAGTCTTCATTAGATCCTAAAGAACGTGAATTTTTTTCTTCCTTTTGTTACTTGGAGAACTTCTCAAATTTAGAATGTTAAGTTATACACAGCTTTCAAACCTTTAAAAAACACAGACACTTCTAAAAAATCTTTTCCCCATAGGTAACATAAGGTGAAATACTGAGGTTGTGCCTCTTGGTGACTTTAATGTTTATTGTGTTCTGGCTTGGATCAGAGTCTGGAGGACAGATCTTGTTTTAAATATGTTTTAAATATGTGGCAAAGCCTTACAACTCTGCTCAGTGAGGTTTTATAATGAGGGTATTAAGATTAAATACTTAATTGGTAAAGTGTTTCATTTCTTTCTTTTACTGCTTATATTTCAGAATACACATTAAAACTGTGTCTTTTGCTAAGATATATACCCTCATCCTTGAAGAAAGTCTCACCCTACTGTTAGTATAGCTTTCCCCTTATTTTAACCACTTGGTTTCTACTAGCTTTTCCTTCAATCACTTAAACCTTATCAGAATTCCTCATACTACTTCATAATTAGTTTTTTTTTTTTGGAAAGGTATTCAAGTTTATTGAATACATTGGGTTATTGATCTCCATTATTTCTGATTCTCCCTTATCTAGTCTATTTTGTTGATCCCTATTTTTTAAACAAATGCTTTATTAACTTCTGTTTTACATCATTCATTTCTGCCAGATTTTGAGTTACAATCATCCCCCCCGCCCCGTTTTTCCCCTACCCACCCTCCCAGAATAACAGTCCCACAAGATATCGCTTCCTCCAATCTGCTCTCTCCCATACCTTCTCCCATAACCCCTTTGACTTTTCCATTAGAGGAAGGTGAATCTTTGTGTCCCAATGCCTGCACATGTTATCTCCCAATTACAAGCAAAAGAGTATTAATAATAGTATTTATATATATTTGAAACATTTAATCTTAAGACCTTGAATTTCAGATCGATTACCTTCCTCCCTTGTCACCCATTCCCTCTGGGAAGATAAGTAATTCAGTATATGTTGTACATGTCTAGCTATGCAAAACATTATCATAGTAGACATTTTGTACAAGGCTGCTTATAATTCCCTCCCACTCATCCTACACCCCACCTGGTCCATTCCCTACATGATCCTGTCCCTCTTCTATAGTGGGTAATTCCAACCTCCCCTCCCCCCAAATATGCCCTCCCATCCATCATCCCTCCTCTCATCCCCCTTCCCCCTATTCTGCTGTAGGTTGAGATATCCCATTTAGTATGTATGTCATTGTCTCCCTGAACCAAATTCAATGAGAATGTGGTTTTACCTTTTGGCCTTCCTATTCTCCCCCTCCCTTGCAACCACTTCCCCTTACTTCTTCTACATGAGATAGTTTACCCTACCCTGTTTCTCCCCATCTCCTCTTGCCACTTTCCTCTCTCACCTCATAATTTCATCCCTTGAGTATCCTCCCTTCCCAACAAATTCAACCTATGCCCTCTATCCATATATAACTGTAACCACACACACACACACACACACACACACACACACACACACACATTCACATATGTATTCACATGACCACACACCCTTCTTCCATTATTTTCATAGTGAGAAAGATTTCATCAGTCACAGTTATTGTTTTTCCATATAGGAATGTAAATAGGTCAACTTTGATAAGTTCCTTTTGATTTCTTTTCCCTGATTACCTTCTCAGGCATCTCTTGCTTCTTGTGTCTGGATGTCAAATTTTCTATTCAGTTCTGGTTTTTTCCTCAAGAATGCTTGAAAGTCCTCTATTCCACTGAATGACCATATTTTCCCCTGAAAAAAAAATACTCAGTTTTGCTGGGTAGGTGAACCTTAGGTTCAGTCCCAGCTCTTTTGCCCTTTGGAATATCATATTCCCTGCCCTTTGATCCCTCAGTGTAGAAGCTGCCAGGTCCTGGGCTATTCTGATTGGGTTTCCACAATATTGAAATTGTTTCTTCCTGGCTGCTTGTAGTATTTTCTCCTTGATCTGGGGATTCTGGAACCTGGCTATAATATTCCTGGGAGTTTTCTTTTTGGGATCTTTTTCAGGAGGTGATCTGTGGATTCTTTCAACCTCTATTTTGCCCTCTGGATCTAAAACATCAGGGCAATTTTCCTTGAGAATTTCTTGAAGGGTGATTTCTAGGTTCTTTCTTTGATCATGTCTTTCAGGTAGTCCAATAATTTTTAAATTGTCTCTCCTGGATCTATTTTCCAGGTCAGTGGTTTTTCCCATGAGATATTTCACATTGCCTTCTAATCTTTCATTTGTTTGGATCTGCTTAACAGCATCTTGATTCTCATAAAGTCATTAGCTTCCATTTGCTCCAGTCTAACTCTGAAGGAATGAATCTCCTCAGTGAACTTTTGAGATTCTTTTTCCATCTGGCAAATTCGACTTTTTAAGGCATTCTTCTCCTCATTGCCCTTTTGGGCCTCCTTTGCCATTTGAGTTAGTCTATTTTTTTAAGGTGTTGTTTTCCTCAGTCAGGCTGTTGACCCTCATTTCATACTTTTCCTGCATCCTCCTCATTTCTCTTTCCAATTTTTCCTCCGCTTCTCTTATTTGATTTTTAAAGTCCTTCTTAAGGTTCTCTATGGCCTGCAACCCACTCATGTTTTCCCCTGGGGCTTTTGGAGCAGGACTTCTGAACTCACAGTCCTTTTCCCGCTCTATGCCCCCAAAATAAGAGTCTAGGGTTGCATTTTTCTGTTTCCTTTGCCTGAGCATGTTGCCACTTAATTACTTGACTTTTAGGCTTGTTGACACACTGTGGCTTTGTGACAAATAGGGGAATTTTCATCCCGAACGTGTGGGAGGCCAACTTCCGTTTCTGGCAAGCTGGAAACCCACCCACGACTTCCACCTCAGATCAAAATCCAGATCCAGGGAGGTTAAAGCAAGAGCAATTACCCCCCAAGACTGATTGCTGGATCTCCCTACAGTTCGCAAGCCAGGAACTGGAGCTACCTCTGAAAACTACAAAATGCAGTGTCTCCTCAGAGGCTTCTAGCCCCCAGGGGAGGAAGCCAACGCATTCCCCAAATACTGGTCCCAAATTCCATAGGGCACTAACCTCTCATTTTGTCCTAGGCATGTCTATGTTGATAATTCTGGAGTCGACACAGCTGCTGGTGTTCTGGGGTCTCTCCAGCTGGCTGCTGGCCCTGCCGCCCTGGGGCTAAAACCTTGCTTCACGAGTACCTGGGATCAGCTCAGCTGGGCTCCCTGCTCTCTGTTCCAGAGCGCTGCGCTGGTCCTTCCTGCAGGGCTGCTAGGCTGTCCTCACCAGGAGGTTAGCTGTCCTCAGCGGGAGGTTAGCTCTGTGTCGTTCTGTGGGTGCTGGGGCTCCAGAAGTTGTTCAGAGTCCCCTTTTACATAGTTTGGGGGGAATCTGGGGGCAGAGTGGCTTGGATGAGCTGTTTCTACTCTGCCATCTTGGCTCCTCCCCCTTCATAATTAGTTTTTATTCATGGCATAAACTTTAGCAGCAGGGAAAGTTTATGATACAAGCCATTGAGGCAGCAAGATCCATTTTTATAGTCAACACATAAGAGCCACTTGAATGAGATAAAAGGTGATAGTTTATACTACAATGCTTAAACTTAACTATTTTAATGTTTATATTACATGGGTCTTGGTCTTCAATCCCTACCTAGACAATAATCTCTAAGAAGGGTCTTGAGGTTAGCTATTCTCTAGTTTCTGAGATGCATACTGAACTACTATCTCCTAAGTATCTCCTAAGGAAAATTTATGTTTAAAAGAAATAATGTTTCCTACTGATTCTTAAAAGGTTTGTGTTTTCCCAAGTTTATACCTGCAGACTTAATTCTTCCCACCACACCCTGGTAATACAAAAGACCATCATCAATCATAGCTATAGCATATACATCAATACATACACACACACACACACACATGAACACGTGTGTGTGTATATATATATACCCACATGCATATGCATATGTGTGTGTGTGTACATCCTCTGTGTATATATGGCACTGGAGATAGAACACCAGGCTAGAATCAAGAAGCCTCATCTACATGAGTTCAATAGCTATGTGACCCTGGCTTAATCACTTAACTCTCTTTGCTTCAGTTTTATTTTTTTCATCTGTAAAATGAATTGGAGAAAGAAGTGGCAAACCATTCCAGTATTTTTGCCAAGAAAAGCCCAAATGAGGTGACAGAGTCAGAAGGGACTGAAATTGCACAACAATATGTGTGTGAATACACATGCATGCATGTGTGTTTGTGTATCTTTAAGGTTTGTAAAGTGCTTTACAATTATTGTTTCATTTTATCCTCACTATAAGCCTGGGAGGTAAGTGCTATTATTCTCCCCATTTTACATAGATGAATCTTAGGAAAACAAGGGATTAAATGATTTGCCCTAGCTACAGTCACACAGCCAGTAAGTATCTGGGGATATATTTAAACTCAGGTTTTCTTTCCTACAGGCCAAGTGCTCTATCTCCTATGCCATTATCACAAGTAGCAAATAATGAGTAAGTTGATTTATCCAAGCAAAATGCAAGCAAAATTCAGAGAAGTTTTATGGATTAGAATATATTAGAAAGTATACAAGAATGAATGAGCTCTTTTGTATTGGTGAAATGAAATTTGAGCTCAATTGAGAAAGGGGAAATTCCAAGAGGTCTTCAGGGAGGCAAACTGGGAGCTATAATAATAACAGTAATAGCTCACACACGCATACACAAGTCTTGAAGAAAGTTAAATGAATGGTAGCACAAGTATGTATAATAGGAAGGACTTTAATCTTGACTCTAAGGACATTCTTCTACGCCACATTGTTCCTCTAAGATTAGGTGGGGATAGAGGGCAGAATCAAGATAGCAATGAAAGCAGCATTTTGCCAAACTCTCCCAACATACTCCCTTCCAAAGAATCTAAAAAATACTTCAAACCAAATCCTAGGTAAGGAAGTCAATTAAAAGTCACAAATAAAAAAAAAGGTTTGAGTAGAGGCTGGCCAGGAATTGAAAATGTGGCAGAAGGGGCATCGTTAGTAACAGCAATACCTGGCTGAGGCAGTAGTAGTACAAGAAGGGAAAGTAAGGGGACTGAACACCTGATCAAAAAAGAGATGTCAGGGGACCCCTATACTAGCACTGTGTGTAGGATTGTGTGCCATGTGGCATGCTTCCTATTATACATACTTTATTACTCATACACACTTCTGGATCCCAGCTCAGGATAGAGAGGAAAGCAAGCATGGAACAAAGGAAGCAAGAGCCCTCCCTCAGTAGAGACCAGATTACAGACCCAGAAGGCAGTGAATAGACCTCTTCCCAGATTACAGTGGTTTAGAGGCACTGAAAATTTACAAGCCCCCACTGAGCCTGTGAAAGCACCAAAGGGACATAAAAGATAGAGGCTTAGGCCAGATTGTGAGGAAAATTGGAAAAAGAAATGAGAGCTATACCAGAAAATTATGAAAAGAGAATTAATGGCTTGATAAAAGAGACATGGGGGCAGACCCAAGATTGCAAAGTAAAAGCAGGAATCCACCTGAACTCCTCCATGAATTCCTTCAGTAATCTCTAAAGAGGGAATCTGAATGAATTTTAGAGTGGCAGAATCCACTGGGAGACTAAACATGGCAGATTTTCAGGCCAGGAAGGTGCACATGGGGGACTGGGCAGGGGAAGCACATAGGGTGGGAGCTGCATCAGCACAGACTCAAGACCCAACCAGAGTGGAGATAGAGCAAGCCCAGATGAGCTGATTAACCCATCACAAGGGTGATTTCCAGACCTCTCCCTGAAGGACAGGGATCTGTTGGAAGTGGGTAAAAGAAATCACAGTGGCAGCAGCAGCTAATCCTGGAGCTACCAACCCACAGCCTGAATGTTTGAAAATCAACTACCTGAACTCCTGGGAACCAAGAGAGTGGTAAATCAGAGTAAACCATAGCTGCTCTAATCCCTCTCTCTGATGCTGAAAAGCCAGAGAATATTGTCACAGTGTAAAATCCTGAAATAGTGGAACCAACTGGAGGCTTGGGAGTCCTAGAGGAAGGGTGTGAGTGTGGCTGTGCCATGGTGAAGGTGCAGGGTGAGAGGTGTCCCAACAAACCCCAGCTCATCTGACCAGCAGAAAATCCTGAATCCCAGGGGGTGGAGCCAGCATACATAAACACCATAACCCAGGTGTGCCTTTGCACAACCAAGGGTAACCTGCAGACATCAGCACATCATGGCCACCGGCAGTTGAGCCTGCCTGAGTTTTAGCCCAGGGGCTGGGAGGCATAATCCTGAAGCAGCCATAGCACCCCTCCCTCAAACCTTACACTGTGAGCTTCAGAGAAACCCTGGGGGGACTCAGAAAATTGTGGCCTTGGCCTCAGTCTAGACACCAAGAGGCCACAGCTGACAAAGCCAGTAACCAGAGCCCTAGCTCCCAAAATAAGAAGCATGAGTCAGAACTCTTTGTACCCCAGAAGCAGAAATACACTTTAAAAACCAGGAAATAGGCAGTCACAATGGGTAAAAACCAAGTTGGAAAAGCAAAAATGGTTGAATCAATTTATAGCTAAAGAGAAGAACCAAATGCAAAAGAGGTCAGCATTCACTCTATACCCAACTCTGAAACCTCGAAAGGGAATATGAACTGGTCTCAAGCCCAGAAAGCATTCTTGGAAGAACTCAAAAAGTATTTCAAAAGCCAAGTGAAAGAGGTAGAAGATAAATTGACTAATTATTTTAAAATTACACTTGCCAAAATAGAAAAAAAAATTACTGAAGAAAACAGTTCCTTAAAAAAAAAAATTGTGAAATTGGAGAAGAGGTTCAAAATCTAACTGGAGGAAAGAACTCCCTAAAAAGAAAATTTGAACATATGGAAAAGGAACTTAAAAATTAATCAAGAAAAATAATTTGCTAAAAATTAGAATTAGTCAATTTGAAATAACTGACTCCATGAGGCATCAAGAATCAATCAAACAAAGCCTAAGGAATGAAAAATAAGAAGAAAATGTAAAACATCTCATTAGAAAAACAATTGGCCTGGAGAACAGATCCAGGAGAGATAACCTAAGAATTGTTGGTCTACTGGAAAGCTATGATGAAAAAAAGAACCTGGAAAACATCTTCCAAGAAATCATCAACACCTCCTGAAAGAGATCCTAAATTGAAAACTTCAAGAAATATTGTAGCCAAATTCCAGAATTGTCAGATCGAGGAGAAAATACTGCAGGCAGTCAGAAAGAAACAATCCAATTATTGCAGAATTACAGTCAGGATTTCACAGGACCTAGCAGCTTCTACATTAAAAAAAAAACAAAGAAGGAATTGGAATATGAAATTTTGTAAGGCAAAAGAACTCAGACTACAACCAAGGGTCATCTATCCAGCAAAATGAACAGTCAAGGAGATGGTCATTCAATGAAATAAGGGACTTCTAGACCTTCCTGATGAAATTGCAAGAATTCAATGGAAGCTTCAATCTCAAAATAGAAGACTCAAGAAAGACATAAAAATATAAACAGGGAAACACACACACACACACACACACACAACTAGTTATCCAATAAGAGCAAACTGTTTACATCCCTCTATGGGAAGCTAATAACCTGTCAATATTGAGAATTGTAGAATCACTGCAACATATAAAAGGGTTATACACATATAGAGGGTGTGGGTATAACTAACCAAAGTGATGATAAAAAAAAAGCCTATTAAGTGTTGCAAAGGAACTGTAATGGTAGAAGAGGAAAGGAGGAAGCAGAAAAGGGTAAATCATATCATACAAAGAGGCAGAAAAACATATAGCAGTAGGAAAGAAGGGAGGGAGATAAACATTTTATGAGCTTTACTCTCATTGGTCTTGGTTCAAGGAGACAATAACATAATCAGTTAAGTATAGGATTCTAACATGAAAAGACACAAAAACTTATTACAATAGAGGGAAAGAAACAAGGGAGAGGAGCACTGTATGAGATTTACTCTCATTGGTTTTGGTTCAAGGAGGGAATAACACACCTCATTAAATATAAAAATCTATCATGTCCTACAGGCACTAGGAGGGGAATTGTAGTAAAAAGGAGTGGGGGTGTTGTTAGAAGTGAGGGAAGAAGTAGTAAGGGAAAAGGGTAGGAAAAGGGAGGGGGGATGAGAGAGAGGGAAAACTGAGGGAAGCAGTGGTCAAAAGGAAAACTCTTAAGGAGTGGAAGGGACAAAGGAGAAATAAAAGCATAAACAGGGGAGGGAATAGGTGAGAGGGAAAGACACATATAGTAATCATAAGTGTGAATGTGAATGGAATGAACTATCCCATAAAATGGAGGTAGATAGCAGAATTGATTAAAAGCCATAACCCTACAATATGCTGTCTCTAAGAAATACATTTGAAACAGGGGGATACACACAGGTAAAGGTAAAAGGCTGGAGTAGAACATATTATGCTTCAGCTAAAGTTTAAAAAAAAAGCAAGGGTAGCAATCCCTATCTCAGACAAAGTTACATTAAAAGAGATATGGAAGGAAACTATATCATGATAAAAGGCACCATTGACAATGAAGCAATATCATTACTAAACATATATGCAAACCAAGCTGTATAAGACCCTGATTCCTAGAGGAGAAGTTAAGGGAGTGAGAGGAAGAAATAGATAGCAAAACTATACTAGTGGGGGACCTCAATCTCCCCCTCTCTGAACTTGATAAATCTAACCTCAAAATAAACAAAAAAGAAGTAAAGGAGGTAAATAGAATGTTAGAGAAGGTAGATATGATACACCTCTGAAGAAAACTGAATGGGGATAAAAAGGAATATACCTTCTTTTAAGTGGTACCAGGTACATATATCAAAAAAGGCCATGTACTAGAGCATAAAAACCTTATAATTCAGTGCAGAAAGGCAAAAATATTAAATTCATCTTTTTCAGATTATGATGCAATAAAAATTGTATGTATTAAAGGGCCATGGAAAGATAGACTAAAAACTAAATAATTTAATCCTAAAGAATGGGTGGGTCAACAAGAAATCATAGAAACAATCAACACCTTCTTTCAAAAGAATGGCAATAAGGAAACAACATAACAAAACTTGTGGGATACAGCAAAAGCATTTCTTAGGGGAAGTTTTGAATCTCTGAATGCATACATGAATAAAATAAAGAAATGGAGATCAATAAATAGGGCATGCAACAGAAAAAGCTAGAATAAGAACAAATTGTTAATTCCAAATTAAAAACTAAATTAAAAATACTGAAAACCAAAGGAGAGATTGATAAAATTGAAATTAAGAAAACTATTGAACTAATAGATAAAACTATGGGCTTGCTTTATGAAAAAAAATTTGAAAGACCTGTAGTCAATTTGATCTAAAAAAGAAAGAAAGAAAGAGGTAAACCAAACTACCAGTATCAAAAATGAAAAGGTGAATCTTTCTCCAATGGAAAGGAAATTAAAACAACAATTAGGAATTCTGTTGCCCAATTGTATGCCCATAATTTGATAATCTTAGTGAAATGGATGAATATATACAAAAATATAAACTGCCCAGATTAACTGAAGAGAAAGTAGAATACTTAAATAACCTCATCTCAGAAATTGAAATTGAACAAGTCATCAATGAACTGCCTAGGAAAAAAAAATGTTCAGGGCCAGACACTTTTACATTGAATTCTATCAAATATTTAAAGAACAATTGATTCCAATGCTTTATAAACTGCTTGGGAAAACTGAAGAAGAATGAGTCCTCCGAAATTCTTTTTATGACACCAATGTGGAACTGATACCTAAATCAGGAAGAGCCAAACATAGAAAGGAAATTAAAGGTGAATTTCCCTCATGAATATAGATGCAAAATTTTTAAATAAAATATTAGCAAAAAGACTACAACAACTTATCACAAGAATAATACACTTTGGTTAGGTAGGATTTATTCCAGGAAGGCAAGGATGCTTCAAAATTAGGCAAACTATTAGTATAATTGATTATATCAACAACAAAACTAATAGAAACCATATGATTATCTCAATAGCAGAAAAAGCCTTTGACAAAATACAACACCCATTCCTATTAAAAACTCTAGAAAGTATAGGAATAAATGGAGTCTTCCTTAAAATAACAGGCAGCATCTATCTAAAACCCTCAGCAAGTATTATATGTAATGGGGATAAGCCAGAAGCATTTCCAATAAGATCAGCAGTGAAACAGTAATGTCCACTATAACCCCTTTTATTCAATTTAGTACTAGAAATTTTAGTTGTAGCAAGAAGAGAAGGAAACTGAAGGAATTTGATTAAGCCAAGAAGAGACTAAGCTATCATTGTTTGAAGATGATATGATTATATACTTAGAGAATCCTAGAGAATCAAGTAAAAAAAAAAACTTGTTGAGATAATAAATAAATTTAGCAAAGTTGCAGGATATAAAATAAATCCACATAAATCCTTGGCATTCTCATATATTTCTAAAAAAGTCCAACAGCAAGAAATAGAAATTCCAGGGAGGAGCCAAGATGGTGATGTAGAAGCAGGAAAACTCCTTGCACTCCCCCCATAACCACCTGAAATAGCTATTAAAAAAAAAAAAATATATATATATATATATATATATATATATATATATATATATATATATATATATATATATATATATATAACAAACTTTAGGGCTACAGAGCCCACAAAGTGACAGAGAGAAATAAACCTTCTGCAGAAGGGAGGCCTGGAGATTGTAGGAGGAGCAAGCAACCATTCTGAGGGGCAATCACTCTTGCTTTAACCTGCTTGGATCTGAATCACTGTCTGGAGTGGAGGTCCTGGGGTGCATTACCAGTTTGCCAGAGCATGTGAGGGATTCAGAGAGGGCAGTCAACTAATAGCTAAGGCATCTGAGAAAATCTCAGCCATTTGGGACAAAGCTCTCCTCTCTGGAAGCAGAGTTCTACTGTGGCAAAAAGCTCAAAAGTCAAGTAACTGAGTGGTAACATGAACAAGAAAAAGAAGCAATGAAAGTATGGCAATACAACTTTGGATTCCTATTTTGGGGACAGAAAGGATTGAAGCATTGAATAGGAGGAAGACAATGAAGTCAGAGCTCCTGCACCAAAAGCTTCCAAGAAAAATATGAATTGGTTACAAGCCATAGAGGAGCTTAAGAAGGATTTGAAAACCCAATAAGAAAAGTAGAGGAAAAATTGGGAAGAGAAATGAGAATTATGCAAGAAAATCATGAAAAGAGAGTGAACACCTTAAAAATAGATTAACTCAAATGGCAAAAGGGGCTCAAAAAGACAATGAAGAGAAGAATGCCTTAAAAAGACAAATTTGCCTGATGGAAAAAGAATTTCAAAAGCTCATTGAAGAGAATAATTCCTTCTGAATTAGATTAGATCAAATGTAAGCTAGTGACTTTATGAGAAATCAAAATATTATTAAACAGATCCAAACAAATGAAAAAATAAAAGGCAATGTGAAATATCTCATTGGAAAAACCACCGACCTGGAAAATAGGTCCAGTAGAGATAATCTTAAAATTATTGGACTACCTGAAAGCCATGATCAAAAAAAGAACCTAGAAATCATAAAAGAAAGAGAAATTCCATTTATAATTACTGTAGACATTTTTAAAATATTTGGGAATCTACCTGCTAAAACAAACCCGGGAACTATATGAACACAATTACAAAATACTTTTCAGAAAAAGAAAGTCAGATCTAAATAATTGGAAAACATCAGTTGTTCATGGCTAGGTCAATCTAATATAATAAAAATGACACTTTTACCCAAATTAGCTTACCTATTTAATGCCATACCAATCAATCTACCAAAAATTTATTTCATACAGCTTGAAAAAATAGCAACAAAATTCATCTGGAAGAGCAAAAGGTCCAGAATATCAAGGGAATTAATGAAAAGAAATGCTAGGGAGCATAGCCTAGCCATACCAGATTTTAAACTGTATTATAAAGCAGCAGTCATCAAAACTACTTCGTACCGGCTTAGGAATAGAGTAGTGGATCAGTGGAATAGATTAAGTACATGAGACTCAGCCCTCAATGACTATAGTAATCTATACAGTTTAATAAATTGTTTAATACTGTTTGAAAGGTGATACTGTTTTACTGATTGATAAACCCAAAGACCCTAGCTCCTGGGATAAGAATTCAATTTTTGACAAAAACTGCTGGGAAAACTGGAAAATAGTATGGCAGAAACTGGGCATAGACCAATATCTTACATTGTATTCCAAAATAAAGTCTAAATGGGTGCATGATCTAGATATAAAGGCTGATGCTGTAAGCAATCTGGGAGAGCTAGAAATAGTTACCTATCAGATCTATGAAGTAGGAAAGAATTTATTTCCAAACAAGAGATAGAAAGCATTACAAAATGCAAAATAGATACCTTTGACTACCTTAAACTGAAGAGGTTTTGTACAAATAAGGCCAATATAACCAAGATCAGGAGGGAAGTGGACAAGTGGGAAAGAATTTTTACAAGTGTCCCTGATAAAGGCTTCATTTCTAAAATATACAAGAGAACCGGGTCAAATATATACCTATACAAGTTCTTCCCAAATTGATAAATGCCCAAAGGATACTAACAGGCAGTTTTCAGAGGAAGAAATTAAAGACATCTATAAACATATGAAAAATGCTCCAAATCACTATTGATTAGAGAAATGCAAATCAAAACCACTCTGAGGTACCACATCTCACTAGTCAGATTGGCTAAGATGACAAAACAGGAAAATGATAAATGCTGGAGAGCATGTAGAAAAATTGGAACACTAATGCATTGTTGGTGAAGTTGTGAACTGATCCACCCATTCAGCAGAACAATTTGGAAATATGCCCAAAGGGCTATAAAAAAGTGCATGCCCTTTGACCGAACAATACCACTTCTAGGGTTGTATCCTAAAGAGATCATACAAGTGGGAGGAAGACCCATATGCACAAAAATATTTATAGGAGCTCTTTTTGTGGTGACAATTGGAAATCGTGGGAATAGCCATCAATTGGGGAATGGGTAAGCAAGTTGTGGCATATGAATGTAATGGAATACTATTGTACTATAAGAAATGAGGAGCAGACAGACTTCATAATATTCTGGAGAGACTTATATGATCTGATGCTGGGTGAGGAGAACAGAACCAGGAAAACTTTGCACACAATTACAGACACATCATGTCTGTGACAGCTAACTTTGATAGACCAGTCTCCTCTCAGCAATGCAAGTTTATAAGACAACTTTCAAAAGATTCGTGATGTAAAGGGATAGCCACATCCAGAGAAAAGAACTACAGAGTTTGAATGCAGATTGAAGTAAACTTCTTGCTCTCTTTTATGTTTAGTTTTACTTCATTCCTTCTTTCTTGTTATTCACTTCATTGGTTATATTTCTTCTTTACAACCTGACTGATGCTTAATGAAAAGGTATATATGCTGCCATGGAGGGGAAGAGGGTATGATAGGGAGGGGATTAAAATTTGGAACTCAAGGGATTGTGGAACTGAATGCTGTAAACTAAAAGCAGAGAAACAAATTTAATAAAATTAAATTTAAAAAAATAAATAAAAGAGACAGAAAATGCTGAAGAAATTAAAAAATCAGAATTGGACAAATGGTTAAAAAGGAAAGCTACCAAAAATTCTGAAGAAAATGATACATTAAAAACTAGAATTGGACAATTGGAACCTAATGAGACACTCCATGAGACATCAAGAAACAATTTTTTAAAAAGTCAAAAGACTGAAAAAAATAGATGAAAGTGTGGAATGTGTCATTGTAAAAACAACTAACTTGGAAAATATAAGGAGAGATAATTTAAGAATTTTTGGACTACCTGACAGATATTTTTTTAAAAAGAGCCTCAACCTCATTTCTTAAAAAATTATAGAGGAAAACTGTCCAGATATCTTAGAACCAAAGGACAAAGTGAAATTGAAATAATATACAGTTACACCCTGAAAGAAACCCAAAAAGAAAGAACTCCCAGGTCATCCTGGAAGAAATAATTCAAATCCTGTGAAGACACAGTCAGGATCACACAAGATTTAGTAGCTACCTCTAAAAATGAATGGAGGGATTGGAAGATGATATTTAAAAAGTCAAAGGAGCTAGGATTCATACCAAAAATCACTTAACCCAGAAAAACTGAGTATAATCCTACAGGAGGAATAAATGATACTTAATGAAATAAAAATCTTCAAATATTTCTTATGAAAATACCAGAACTGAATAGAAAATGTGACATTCAAAGAGAAGATTCAAAAGAAGTATTAAAAGGTAAACAAAAAAAAAAAAAAACCAAAAGCATAAAGGACTTAAAATTAACCTTTTAATGAGAAAACTATACATATAACTCCTTAAGAACTTTATTATCCTAGGGCAAGTAGAAGCAATCTACATAGAGGTCATGAAGGTGAGTCTATTATGTTGGGATAATCTCAAGAGAAGAATAGAAAGGGAAGACAGAGTGGAAGAAAAGAAGGATGCAATGTGAGAAGGGGGAAAGGAGAGGAAAAATGGGGGAAACTATCTAACTTAAAAGAGGAATATAAGAAAGAATTTCTGCAATGTAGGGGGAAATGGTGGGGTACATTATCTGAAACTCACTCTTATATAAACTGGTTCAAGGAAGAAAGAATAGAAATATATATATGTGTGTGTGTGTGTGTGTGTGTGTGTGTGTGTGTGTATCTATAGATATACACACACACACACACCCACACACACAGTTGGGTACAGAAATTCATCTTACTCAGGAGGGAAGTAGGAGGGCAAGGAGATAAAGGAAAGGAGGGGGATAAGAGAGAGTGTGTATTAAGGAAGCATTGATGAGAATCAAAAAAGACATTTGAAGAGAGGACAGGGCAATAAAGAGAAGGATAAGTAGGACAAAATGGGGTAGAGGGAAATATTTAGTAAGCAAGCATAATTATCAGTGTGAATGGAATGAACTAACCCATAAAATGGAAGTAGATAGCAAAATAGATTAGAAACTAGAATCAAAATAAATGTTATTTATAAGATATACCCTTGAAACAGAAACACAAAGAGAGAATTAAAATGGAGAGGTTGGGGTAGAATCTATTATGCTTTAGTTGGAATAAAAAAAGGCAGGGGTATCTATCATGATCTCAGACAAAGCAAAAGCAAAAATAGACTTAATAAAAAGAAATAATCAGGGAAGCTAACATTTTGCTTAAAGGAACCATAAAAGAAGGAAATTTATTGACAAACAAGTGATAGCAATATGAAACGTAAAATGGACAGCTTTTATTACATTGCATTAAAAAGGTTTTATACAAACAAAACCAATACAGCCAAGATTAGAAGGAAAAGAAGAAAACTGGGGAAAGTTTTCACTGCAAGTTCCTCTGATAAGGACCTCATCTCTCAAATATATAAAGTACTGAGCCAAATGTATAAGAATATTAGTCATTCCCCTATTGGTAAATACTCAAAGAATAGGAACAGACAATTTTCAGATAAAGAAACTAAAGCTATCTCTAGTCATGAAAAATGCTCTAAATAATTATTGATTAGAGAAATGCAAATTAAAACAATTCTGAGGTACCACTTAACAACTATCTGATTGGTTAATATGACAGAAAAAGAAAATATTAAATATTGGAGGAGGTATGTGAAAATTGGAACACTAATGAATTGTTGGTAAAATTATGAACTAATCCAACCATTCTGGAGAGTAATTTGGAACTATGTCCAAAAAGCTATAAAACCATGCATATACTTTGACCCAGCAATAATACTACCCTGCTTGTAGCCCAAAAATATTTTTCTTTAAGGAAAGGACCTATATATGTTACCAAATATTGGAAATTGAGGGGGTACTCATAAATTGGGAAATGGCTGGACAAATTGTGTTATATGACTGTGATAAAATACTATTGTGCTTTAATAAATGATGAGCAGGCAGATTTCAGAAAAACCCTTAAAGACTTACATGAACTGATGCAAACTGAAGTGAGCAGCACCAGGAGAACATTGTACACAATAACAGCAATATTGTCAAATGATCAACTCTAAATGACTTAGATCTTCTCAGCAATACAGACTCAAAATAATTTTGAAGGACTTTTGATGAAAAATGCCATCTACCTTCAGAGAAATAACTGATGGAAACTTGAATAAAGATTGAAGCACGCCATTTGTTTGTTTTATACTTTATTTTTCTTGGTTTTTTGTCTGTTTTCTTTCACAAGATGACTAATATGGAAATATGTTTCGCATGACTACACATGTCATCGTCAATTTGCTTACTTCTCAATGGGGTGGAAGGGAGGGAGTTTGGGAGATAATTTAGAACTCAAAATTGTGAAAAATGAAAGTCAAAAATCATTTTCATATGTGGTTGGGAAAAAATCTTGTCTTAAAAAAAGGAACCATAGGCAATGAATTAATACCAATACTAAACACATATATGCACCAAATAACACAGAAACCAAATTATTGGAGAAGTTAAATAAGTTACAGGAGTTAGAGAGTATAACAATACTAGTGTTGGATTTTACCCATTAGGCCCTGATAAATCCAATTATAAAATAAACAAGAAATAAAGAGATCAACAGAATTTTAGGAGAGTTACATATGATTTAGACATTTTTTTCATAGCAAACAACTAGAAACAAAGGAAAAAGTGCCTGTCAATTGGGGAATGGCTGAACAAATCATTGTATAGGAATGTAATGTCATGTTATTTAGCTATTTGAAATGATGAATAGATATTCTGGGAAGAACTGGTATAGAGTGAAATGACTACAAACAGCAGAGCAATTTGTATGACAAAAATAACACTGTCAGGACAAACAATATAAAAATATCCAAGAATTCTAATCAATGGGAAGGAAGCATAAAAAGGAATCAATGAGATTAAAGGCCATGGATTTTAAATGGAATGACTGCACAGCTATATTAAGCTCTCCGGTCACACAAAGTAGGAATTGAATTGCTTTTCCTCCATTCTCTCACCTATAATACTTTCTTAATTAATTTCTGCCTAGTTGCAACTTTCAAAACTATGTCCAAGCCTCATCTCCTTCCCAGACTAATCTTGTTGTCTAGCTTCTCCAATTTTTTCCAACAACTTTTAAATAGGACTCACATATAGCTCAACTGCCTAGTTAGTTGGCTGTATATATTTCTTTTGATTTTCTATGTACAGTTAGCCATTTAAACTTTCTATTTTCATTAAACTTTAAGCTCTTTCATGGCACATATTATATCATGTTTATTTTGCAAATTCCATGTCATAAAAAAGAGTTTCATTGAATATAGTAAATGCTAAATACCTGTTGTTCAAAAATATTCTTTTGTTGACTGTATTGGATGAAACCTTGACATGGAGAAACATTCTCTACATTTCAAAGTTACCAAATGTTTAATTCACAAAGGTTTATGTCAACTAAAATAATAAAAAGAAAAAAATACACTCTAGTCATTGGAGGGTCTCACTTTAAATTTATCAAGATAGAAAATGGTGTCAAAATGTTATCTCTTTCTTTTAACTTTCCTCACAGCTGAGTATTGTGCAGAGATCTCTAAATATCCATTACTCATCATCATCCACACTGTATTTTTACCCCCATATGTTAAAGCTAAGTCAGCTAAGGACACAATTTTACGTTGCCATCAGACCTTCAATGATTAATGACTAGGTTTTTTTTTAATTATTTGTGGTTTATATATTTAAGAAATTAATTGTATTGCTTAAAGGAAGGTGGTAATGTTTGGGTATGTTAAAGAATTTGAAACATGACCACACCCCCAAATCCCCATTGACATGGTTAAGTTACCTTTACTCAGAAGAATGGGCAGATATCAACATTGATGGGGTTCTAGTAGTACCATCAGAGGAAGCAAGAGAGGGGTGGAGGGAGAGAAGATAAGAGACTGACAGAAATATTGAGAGGGAAGAAGGGGTGGGAAATGGTGAAGACAGAGAAGAAAGGTGGGAAGGAGGGAAGGATGGAGCTACTTGCCTCTGAAAGCATTTTACAAATTTATTTTCTTCCCACCTTTGTTCCACATCTTCACAAATGTCATAGCAATAGAAAGTATCTTACTACCAGCAAAAATATAGTTCACAATTGTCTGGCATGTAAGTATAAAATTTTGTGCTGATGGTTTGAAAGTTAACGATGCTAAATGATTTCACTTTGACTACTGCAAAGTTATAACAAACATACAAATCATAACATTTTTTATTGGAAATTCTAATAATTTTTCATTTAACTTTTTATCTAATTGATATTAGGAGTTCCCAGTTGAGGGAACTCTCTCTACCAATGTAAATAGATCTTCCTGTTTGCAACCTTTAGTCAAGGTTTAGTCCAAGGGAATGGAAAGATAAAGTGATTTGCCCATACTCATATAGTCAGTTTTATCAGAAGCAGGTCTTGAATCAATGTCTTCCTGACTCTTAGACCAACTCTCTATTCACTACCTCGCACTGCCTTTCCAAAGTTTATTTTCAACTGGAATTTTTTTTTCCAAAATAATTTGGTTTTATATCATTCAAGTGTAACAAAAAGGCAAAGGATCAAATCCCTGGTTCTCCTGCACACAGGGAGGTGGAGTGGGCAGAAGTTCAGGCCCACCCAACAAATTCATGGGCATTCCAAGGTGCTCAGCCTACTCCCAAGCCCCTACATGATTGTACTTATGTCATTTTGGGAACATTCTGAAGTTGCTTGTTAACAGATGGGAGGGGTTAAAAAGTACAAATGAGCATGTCCAATTGGAAATATTTCTCTAAATATTCTGATTTCATTGTAAGCAGGAGATCTTCTTATGGTGGCACGTTTTATTTGCACAAGTAAACATAACACACAATTGCTTTATTATCTTGACTCTTTCTGAAATCACTGAAGAAAGAAAAGCTTTGCCAAAACAAAAAAACACAGAACAATTTCTTTGAATCAGACAGTCCTTTATTTTGCAAACATAATTATAAACCATCTTTAGAGATAAATGTGTATCATATCATCTCCTTGAAACCAATGGTCAATTTACAGTACTGTATTATCTATGTGTTTCTTATTTCTGAAGAGCATTACTCTGAAAGTGGACACTCAGAAAGTGCAATTTATAGCCTTACTTGTTTCCTGAGAATTAAATTCCTCAGGATCACACAATAAACAAAACAATGAAATCTTATCTTTCTTCAAAGGGGTCTTTTGTACCTACTCCAACTCCCAAGGCAGTGAACAAGATTAAATGAAGTGAGGAACTTGGGGATTGCTTGTAGAAATACACTGACAAATGCTTCAAACTTCCTTTATTTGAGGCCTCTAATTGAATTTTATTTGCGGAAACTCAGTGCTGTCTGAAAGCAAACTTCAGATCTGTTGCTTGCCAATTCTATTTATATGTCTATGAAGTAGATCATTGTAATGAATACAGATGGGCAATAAGTACAAAGTTATTGCATGATTTTTCAAAATTTTATGATTGCCTTTCCTACTTCCTCTTAGAATAATGGTCCCTCTGTGCAACCTGCAGACCATTCACTCTATCTTTAGTGTTATGTTGTGTGTGTTTATGTGTGTGTCTGTGTGTTTTAACCACTTCAGTGGATCTTAATTTATTAAAGACACCAGAAGTAGTGTGTAAACAATATCCAGAATGAAACTTATTTTTAAGATGTGGACAACTTGAACCAGTATTAAATTACTTCTGAGATCACTTGGTAAATGCAAGTACATGTGTTTTTTTTTTCTCTCTCTCCTTTCTGCCTTCTCAACTCTTCCCTTCCTGTCCTCCTCCCAGTTTGGCAGCAACCTGGATTTGGTACTTAGAGCGGAAACTGGCCTGCAGCAAAATGAACACAGAGAATGTCAGTTTGCTGAGGTGAATAGGCAACAAGAAGGAGGAGTTTTGGTACAGTTGGAGGTTTTAGACCACGCTCTAGCAAAGATTCAAACCTGTACATTCTGAACAAACAAATGCTACTTTACAAAAGGAAGTATGCTCATGGCTGCTTCTCTGGCATATGCTGAATTAGTCTTGGGAGGATGATACTGAGCTTTCTTCAGTTGAAATGTTACTGGGCACTTTCATCTAGGAAAATGATGCTTAGCTTTTTGATGAATTCTTCCTTGCTCAAAAATCCTTTCCTTTTATAAGCTCTATGTAGCTTTAGGGTAATTAATAATTTCAACATTCAATACCCCTTTGGAAATATTACATAGATGAGTGCCTAGGGACAAAAATATGACTGCAGTACGTTCTTTGGAATAGAAGAACCCAATACATAATCCTATCAGATTAAAATGTAATTGAGAAATATTTAACAAAATAAAAGCACAGAAAAGCTGGATAATATAAATATGTGGTTTTCTAAGTCAATATGTTACCCAAAGGGATCCTTATGTATGATTTATTGATCCACATTATTGTATGAACTAGACACCACTGCTTTGCAGGTAATGTCATTGTATTTCTGACTTCTTCATGTGCAATTAAGGTGGTCACACCTCCCACTCTTTCTAGGATTGGGAATATTATTTTCCATCTGAAGGCTTTCTCCTTTATTGTGCAAAATCTCTCTTTGCAGACGTTCAGCTTTTGCTAAAGTTTCATTGGTAGAACACCACTACATTTCCATATATTTTATAGGAGAGTTCAAGTGCTCAGGAAAGACCAGTAACTCTGGTGTGAGGGCTGCTGAGCCCTTTTCAAGGTGGCTTTCACCTTTGGTGTCCACCGGTGAGTGAGGCTACAATAGTGGGTTCATGGACTCCAGAAGCATGGCTAATCCTATGTCTACCTTGTTTCTGGCTATTGTCTCCTTGTTTTGTCTTGGCTTTTTGTCTGCTCACCTTATTTGTTAGATTTGTTTCCTGCAGGTTTGGTACCCACCACCTGTAGATGCCTGATCGATTAAGCTGGATGTCACCCCCTCTCCACAACTGTGATGTGTCACCCCTGCACCTGGCATCAGCCAAACTCCCAATGCTGGCTAAAGAACTGACCTCTCAAATGGAACCCCTTGGGACAGGGACAGCTCTACATTCAATTTCAGTAGCAAGTAGTCATGGAAGAAGAGACCTTTACCCCTTACCCCAAGATTTTGGGGTCCCATTTATTCAAAGGGGAATGATGGGGTGCTTGTGCTCAAGCTCCATCCTAAAATATTGTTTTGTGTGTTATCCCTGTTATATTGCTGTAAATTTCTGTTGACACCAGTTGCCCCTAAACTCCCATTGACCTATGTAAGGAACATGAAAGATCTTAGGGCCAAATATAATGTGATGGGGATTAGAAGATCTTCCCTGCCCCTTAATAGACTTAGGGGAATTTGAAAACCTTCCCTGCCCTTAATAGGCCAAATGTAATCACATGGTGCCTGGGATGGGGGAGGAGGGAGGAAGGAGCTTGCTGAAAAGATGGAACAGGAAGGGTGGAGCAGGAAGGAGCAAGAGAGAGAACCAGAACTGCTGGGAACAAGCAGCATGGAGGCTGAGCAGCTAGCATGAGTGAGAGAGGGGCATTCTTGCTTAAGGGAGTCTGTTTTGTTTTGAAGGCCTGACAGAGGGAAGGCTTGGGAATGTCAGTGTTCACTGCTTTAGTTATGTTTACCAACTTCTATGATGAATTCTGCTTTCTGGTTTGGAGATTCAGCTCTCTGGTATTTGAATAAATGATTTGGTTCTGTCCTTCATAGGGAGAGTCTGTTACATTTTATGATTCACAACTACACTAGCATATTCATAGCTGCCATGGGCACTGTGAATATTGAATTGGCATTATAACCTGTCACCCAACTGTCACTTGTGGCTCCAAGAAGCTGCAGCATGCCCAGTTACCTATAACATAGAGCATAAAAATAACACCGAGAAAATAGAAGTTCTCCACCAGTCAGCACCACACCATCCATACATGGAATTATCAATTACACCAAATGGAGAAAAATAGAATGCTATGGATAAGTTCATTTATGTTGGAAGTATATTTTCCAGGTGTATACACACAGATAATGAGGTTGATGCATGCATTGCCAGAGCTAGGTCAGTGTTTGAGAGGCTCCAAGGAAAAGTATAGAGGGAAGAGATAGTAGACTGCTTATCAAAATGAAGACATATAAATCCACTGTGCTAAACTCATTGTTGTATGCCTGTGAAACCTACACAGTATACCAGTGTCATGCCAGGAAGCTGAATTGCTGCTATTTGAATTGTATTAGGAAGATGTCCTTTCTCAAGCTGAACTGCCAAGCATTCAAATTCTACTGCAGAGAGTACAACTCTAATGGGCTGATCTTGTTCAAATGCCAAAAGTACATTTGTCTAAAAAACAATTTTTCAAAGAACTCACACAAGGCAAGCACTCACACAGACTTGTATGAACTGATGTAGAGTGAAGTCAGAAGAACCAGGAGAACAATTTATATAATCACAACAATATTGTAAAGAAAAACTTCTTTAAAAAAAATTTAGGAGCTCTGATTAACACAATGACCAACCAACATTTTCAAAGGACTCATGATAAAATGTGTTATCAGCTTCCTAATAGAAAGGTGATAGACTGAGATTATAGATTGAGGCTTAACTATACATATTCGTAATAGCTTTATTTTTCTTGCTTTGAGAAAGAAACCTCAAAAATAGGGTTAGCGGATTGGGATGGGTAAGAGAAAAAGAAGGCAGATTTTCATTTTAAAAAATTAATTTAAAAACCAAAAAAAGTACTTTGAAAAAGAACCAGAATAAAAGACTTTATTAAACAAACAAATAGATAGATAGAAAGATAGATAGATAGATAGATAGATAGATAGATAGATAGATAGATAGATAGATGATAGATAGATAGATAGATAGGTAATTTGTAGGTAATTTGTGCTCTTGCCATAATAATATGGCAAGAGAAAGGTAGATAGTTTGTGTGATCTGCCTATACTTATATTTTTCAGGAGAAATGGAGGAAGTTTCCCATAATTTGGGGTTGACCTCATGTGGTAAATTTTTAAGAGTTGAGGGCCCCAAAATATTGGTGCCTCAAATATATAGAAAGTTGGAATTATTTATGTATAAAGCCTAACTAAAACTCACTCTACTTTTATTTGTTAAAAGCTACTAGTTGTTGATCAAAAATAAAATAGCTTGTATACAAATTCTAGTGTTGTGATTGCTGTCTTCCTGACAACATAGCATGGGAGGGTCATTAGGTAGCTTGACAGAAAGCAGAAGAGATTTTCCTGGACTCTTATCTCTCTTTGGTACCCCTCTCACCCTCTGCCCCTTTTCCAAAGGAGACTTTAATTTAATTTTTCTCCCTTATCCAATTTATTAAAAAAAAAACCAAAAACATTATGATGTCAAAGGAAACAGGAATTATACAGAAAGGAGGACTGATTTTTCCTTCCCTATTACTGTGGATGGCAACACCATTTTCCTAGTTTCCCAGGCTTGCAACCCAGGTGTCATCCTCAACTCCCAGCTATTTCTTATCCCCCACCTCTGTATCCAGTCTGTTGTCAAGACCTTTTCATTTTACTTTTGCAGTATCTTTCAAATATGACCCCTTCTACCCTCTGACACTGCCATCACTCTGGTCCAGGTCTTCATCACCTCATACCTGGACTAATGCAATAGATGGCTGATGGGTCTGCCTTTTGCAAGCCTCTCCCCCCTCCAAGTCATCCTTCATTCAATCACTAATGTGATTTTTTTTTAAAGTACAATTCTGACCATCCCCCACATCCAACACACAAGCACACATATGCTCACATGCATCTAAGATAAAGTGTAAAATACTCCATTTAGTATTTATAGTCTTAGAGAACAGCCCGTGGGCACAGGGAGATTAATCAAATTGACCAGAGTTACACAACAAGTATGTGTCAATGGCAGAACTAGAATTCAGACAGTTCGGATTGCAAGGCCAGCTCTCTAATCACTAAGCACATTGCCTCAAGACACACACACACACACACACACACACACACACACACACACACACACACACAAGATTAGGTAGTAAAACTCCAACACAAGAAAGGTTTCACTGAGGGCCCTTTCTAACCTATCTCTTTCTTATATTTCCAGACATCTTACAGCATGTTATTTTTCAGTCATTTTTCCATTGGGTCCAAATTTTCTAGACCATTTTCTTGGCAAAGATACTGAAATCGTTTGCTATTTCCATCTCCACATGTTACACCTTACTTTCCCACCATATACTCTTCAATCCTATGATACTGGCTTCTTTTCTGCTCCATGTATAGGATATTCCATCTCTTGGCTCTGGCCATTTTCTTTCTCCTCTCCTAGAATGCTCTATTTATTGCCTTCCCTGTCTTTAAAAATTCCACTTTCTATAGGAAACTTTTCTGAATCCCTCTTAAATCCAATGCCTTCCCTTTGTTAATTATTTCCCATTTTTCCTTTATATCCTTGCTGTCTCTCCCTTTAGATTGCAAGCTCCTTGAGGGAAATGAAGTTTCTGGCCTCAGACACTTACTGGCATGTGACTCTGGGCAAGGCACTTAACCCTGTTTGCCTCAGTTTCCTCATCTCTAAAATGAGCTAGAGAAAGAAATGGCAAATAACTCCCTTATCTTTGCCAGGACTGAAACAACTGAACAACAGAATCCAAGGGCATGAGGTTGCAGGAATTGAATGAGAGAAGAGTCAAGAAAACGATGAGTTTTAGGTTCCTTTCATGAACAAAATGTTACATAAGCATTTCAGCTAAATAAGCAGTTTTGTTAAAAGTCATAGAGGACACTGGCTTTATTAATGAACTTTGTAAAGGCCAGACAGAATGCTTCCTCATAAATAAACTTTGACCTACACACTTTCCAAGCAGAATGAGAGAGATGGTAGCTTGCAGTTTCACTATTTGTCTCTGAATCCAACCCCACCCAGCTTGGCTGCCATCACTAGCAGTAACCTCTTCCAACACTGAAATTCTGATTTGTTCGCCCAGTAAATAATGACATTTGAAAAAATTCAGATGACTAATTTCATTGCATTGGAACTCCAAAATTGAACTTAAAAAAAAAACCCCAAAACCTCTCTTTTAATTCTCTCTCTTTAATTTTGGCTAGAGTGGTCCTTTCCCATATGGAATTATTTCCATCTTAAGTCCTGTTCACATTTTCCCACTAAACTGATGATATGAAACTACTCAACTCATAAACACGACTTAGAGAAACAGAGGTTAAACCATGGGCGCCCTGAGTGGTTGTGAGTATACAAGTGTGGAAAAAGTGGGAAAATCCACAAGCATGTGGCTTTTAACCATCTACCCCACAAACTGAATGTATAAGTACACTCAGCCAGGGTTTGTTATTTAAAATGATGTAACTTTTCCTCTTTTCCTTAGTGTGTCTGGCCAAGGAAACATCCCTTCCTATTTGACATCTCCAATAATCAAACTGAAGGGGTCCTTAACCTTTTGTTAAGGTTAACATTGCATTCCCTATTGAGCAACAAGTTTCCCCAAAGTGCAATCTGTACCTATTCCCTCAGCCTTCATTTCAGGTCCCCATATACCTCTTGAATCACCACCTAGTGGATCAGAATTGTAAAAATATTCTCTTCCACCCTAGAAATGTGGCAAAGTTTTTGTACAAGGTTGCTCTTGTCCTAATAGTGGAGTTTATGTAATAAAGGGAACAATAAAAAAGTTAGCATCTTAAAACACAACTCTAAATATATCGATACTGCTTGAACCTTGGAAGATCACCTCTAATTTCCCTTTTATCTATTACTCTAGTGATAACTTGTTTATTATTCCTACCAGAAGCTCCATGAGAATATAAAGTGGGTGAGGGAGAAAGAAACAATAAAGCAGGGCCAAACAGAGGAGAAAGGGGTTAAAAGAGATGCATTTTTTTTTTCACAAAATGATCACCACCACCATGACAAAGACGTCTCCTAGGCCCTCCACATCATTTTACAGATGAGGAAACTAAAGCAAACAGGGTTAAGTGACTTGCCCAGGGTCACATAGTAAGTGTCTAAGGCCAGATTTGAACATAGGAAGATGAGTCTTCCTGACTCCAGGCCCAACATTCTATACACTCCTACATACTCTATATATCACCTCAAACTAGCTGCTTCGGATTCTACAGTAATTGAGTTTTAAAGTTTCATTTTACCAATTACTAAACTGAGCCAAAGAGTGATTAATTCAGACATTTGCCCACAATCACAAAACTACTTGGTAGTTGGGCCCAGGTCTGATGTTCCTCCCATTGTAATATGATTTAAAAAAAGAGGGACATCACTTTGGCTGCTCTCCTGAGAGTTAAGAACCAATTTTGCTACAAAATAGTATATTGGTGCATTATTCAACAGAAAAAAAAGGAGATTTACTTAGCCACAGAGGGGAAGGATAAACAAGAAGGATAAGCACTGAGAGCACTGAGAGTTGATTCAAATGAGAGAAACTCCTTGGCCTCTAAATTACCTATCATGGTCAGTCAGCCTAGCATTAGAGAGCAAGCTGAGCTCCAAACCTTTCTTTGAATTCAGGTGAACAGAAAGTAATGTAAAGGGCCTAAGCCTTTAGTCTTCTAAACCAATGAAGTCTCAAGGGTGGTTTCAATAAGTTTAAGAATAAAGATTTAATTTTTGGTGATATTTTTTTCAAAAATAAATAATGTTAAAATTTAATAATTATGTATGCCAGATCTAAAAAAATTGGGTTCAGAATTTTCTAATTGTAGAGACACAAGGTTTAAGCTAGCTTTTACTTCCTGACCTGGTTATTGGCAAAGACAACTTAAAATTGTATTAAGATATATTTTTATAATTTTTAACAGAAAAGGAAATTAACTTGAAATTGTTTTGAAGTCCCACCCATCCAGTGCCTAAGAGGAGAAACCTCTAGAAATGTCAGTCCTAGGACTGAATCAGAAGACGATTTCATAAGTCAGACAGTTGTAAGAGATGAGATGTCTAAGCCTTAAGATATGATGGATCAACAAATGGAAAACTTTACTTTTTTCCTACATACCTCTTTTCTGTAAGTTCAGTTTGCCAAAGGGGATAGCTCCCAATGGCTAATGTCAATGTGTCAGTCAATCCCTCTTCTTCTTCCCCTCACTTTGTTTCCTGTCACAAGCCCCATAGTTAAAAATCCTTGATGAAGTGCTTCTCATATCAGTTAATGATTCATTGAGGAGACTAAGTATCTCAAAAGAATCAAAAAGGATAATGAGAGAAATTATATTCTACATTTTGTTAATAATACACTATTAAGATCATCTTTTTGTTTCCTCATTCAGGGATCAGCTCCTGTAGGGCAATTAGTCAGTCTCTGAAAGACATGGCCAATAGAGGAGATTGCCCTAATACTTGGAGTACATGCTTCTCATGTACGGATGGACCACACCCAACTAGGAGGCCTTACTTCTGTTTGAAGTATAAACAGAATCTAATCTTGGTAAATTGTTGCCCTGAGAGAAAAAAGCCAGGAGGGTAATGCAGTTCATCAAGAAGAAAATGAACCAGCATATTCTGGATGGAGATGGATTGCCTTGTCCAGATTGTTAGAGGCTGCTGAGTCTCATGATCAAAGCATGTTCTCAGCAAGAGGCACTGAAGACTTTTAGTCCACATCCTCATTTAAATGTCCACCAGTGAGGATTGATTTCTCTTGTCAAGGGCATTCTCCCTCTCAAAAAAATAAGGTATGCAGTGTCTCCATTAAGGGTCTTTGGTTACTGAAAGAAACCACTGGCCGTCAATTTATTGATTAATAGTTCAATTAATAAATTGATTATTAATTACCAAAAAACTCTGTCTCTTAGGTTTTTCAATTGTCACACTCAGAAGGCTGTACAACAGGGTGAACACAAATAGTCCACATGAACATTTGAAGTAGAGATATCTATAAATTCGTACATCTGTTACTTTTGAGCTACTACAATTCTGCTTTGTTCATAGAGCACAGCTTCTTCTTTGATGGGGGTATGTCATGCAGGGCAGTATTATGTCAGTTTCTGCCATGTATCACAAACCAATTTCAAAGTTCTTCAGAGAGACCTTGAGAGTGTCCTTTTATCACTTCTTTATTTTTATTTTATTTTAGACTCAAAAGCCAGAACACAAATATAGAATAAAGAAACAAAAACACATCATAAAATTAAATATTGAAACTTAACTACAAAATTAGAAAGAAAAAAAGCATGCTGTGTGCATAGTAGAACATAAGAGAGGAGTCAAAATATGCAACAACAAATTTTCATTTCAAGAAAGCCTTTTCATGGTAATAGCTTAATTTTTGCAATCATCTCTAGACCTGGGGTATGGGAAATCAGTCTCTTGCCCCAGATCTTCAGTTCTTCCCTCTAGCCTGGAACCATAGGTAAACCTACAACCTCCTATAAGTGCCCACTGTCAGGGGTTTTCTGCCCCACTGCTTTTGCATTCACCAGGCATGTGCTGGTTTATTTTTGCCCTCACCACTTTTCACAGCATCGATTAGTCTGTAGTTCTTGATCAGTAGAGGTTCCCTCCATCTTCCCTCTTCCCAAACTTCCTGGGCTCAAATGCCCAACTCACTTCACTATCCAAGGGATAAAAATTCCAGTGACTGGGGCCCAGGAAACCTTTCAGACCAACTAACCCCAGGACTTGTTGCTTGTAGTTAAAACTGAACCTAGCCTGCAGATGTTTACTCTTCATGAGACCAAACCTTGTCCTGGGATTTTTCTTCACATCATCTCAAAGTGTCCCAGGAAGACACAGGTTGTACCCCTATTTTTATTTATCTCTGCCCACCCTAGGGTGCTATTTCAACTCTTTTGTGGGGGAAAATCTTGAGAGCTCAGAATTTTCTGACCTACTCTGCCATCTTCCCAGAATCCTCCCCTTCTATTATTGCTTCTGTGTGAACACTTACCTTGTATGAATTCCCCATCAAATAGTCTTTTAGGGCAAATGTACTTTTGGCATTAGAACAAAGTGGCCAGCCCACTGGAGTAGAGGTTGAATGTTTGGCAATTAAGTTCAAGAAATTACATCAATATCTAGTAGCTTATCTTGCCAGGTGATCTTCAGAATCTTCCTAAGATAATTCATATGTCAGTGATTCAGTTTCATAGCATGGCATGAATATGCTTTCCAGGCTTCACAGGCATACAACAAGGTCAGCATAAGGGCTCTATAGACATTCGATTTACACTTGTTTTCAACAGTTTTCAATTGTTTCTAGTATAAAGGTGAACTCAAAGCCATTTCAGAGTTTGCTTTCAATATCTTTAAAAGAAAGATCAAGATTGTTACTGTATTGGCAGAAGAGCCAATAACCTTGGGCTTAGTTTCACCAGTGAGGGTTTGGGTTTTTTTCACACCTATTTCTCTGCATGAAACTATAGAGGACTGTAGTTAGAAAAATGGAGAACTCCTAATCAGTTATCAGTTTCAGAGATTACTATGAAGAGACATAGGAAATGTCACCATATAAACTAAGAGATGGTCTCTGACTAAAAAACACAGAAACGCTGAGACTAGGAAGTTGAGTAAAAGAGAGAGAGGGAAAGAGAGAGAGAAAGAGAGAGAGAGAGAGAGAGAGAGAGAGAGAGAGAGAGAGAGAGAGAGAGAGAGAGAGAGAGAAATCTAAATTCATTAGCTAGCTAGCTGGGAGATCCTGTTCTGTGTCCTGACAAACACAGGCCAAAAAAAAAAATCTTCTAATGGAGAAACATATTTTCTCCCCAAGACTCTGTGAGACTTTTTGCTTAGGAATCCCAAGCCTATTCATTTTCTTTTTCTAAAATAAGTCTATTTAGATATTCTATTTTCTCTTCTACTAATATAGGCAATTTGTATTTTTTAAAATATTCTTCCGCTTCATTTAATTTGTTAAATTTATTGGTATATAATTGGGAAAAATAACTCCTTATAGTTGTTTTAATTTCTTTTTCATTGATGACAGTCACCCGTTTCATTTTTAATACTAGTGATTTAGTTTTCTTCTCTCTTTTTGATCAAATTAAACATTTTTCTCTACTTCATTTTTTTCATAAAACAAAGTCTTCGTTTTATTTCAATGGGATTTTTTACTCTCAATTTTATCAATCTTACCTTTAATTTTTAGGATTTCCAATTGAGTGTTTAATGGGGGATTTTTAATTAGCTCTTTTTGTAGTTTTTTTAATTGCATACCCAATTTATTAATCTTTTTCTCTATTTTATTGATGTAAGCATTTAGAGTTATGAATTTTCCTCTAATCACTGCTTTTGCTCTATCCCATAGGGTTTTGATATGTTGTCTCAATATTGTCATTCTCTTTGATCAAATCATTGTTTCTATAATTTGTTCTTTAACCCTTTCATTCTTTAAGATTAGGTTGTTTAGTCTCCAATTAGTTTTTAATCTATGTTTCCTTTGCCCCTTTTAAAATATAATTTTACTGCATTATGATCTGAAAAGGAAACTTTTAATTTTTCTGCTTTTAGACATAAGATTTTTATGTAATAATATAAGGTCAGTTTTTGTAAAGGTACCATAAACTTCAGAGAAAAAAGATGTATTTTTTTTCTATTTCCATTCAATTCTCTCTAGATATCTGTCATATCTAGTTTATCTAAAAGTCTATTCATTTCTTTAGCTTCTTTTTTTGTTTATTTTTTGGTTAGATTTATCTAGTTCTGAGAAACGAAAATTGAAGTCCTTTGCTATTATGGTACTACTGCTATCTCCACCTGTAATTCATTTGATTTTTCCTTAAAAACATTAGATGCTATAGTATTTGGTGCATGTAGGTTCAGCATTGATACTGCTTCATTGTCTATGGTACCTTTTATTAAAATGTAGTTACCCTGTTTATTTATTTTAATTAAATCTATTTTAGCCATAACTTTTCCTGAAATCATAAATGCTCCCCCTGACTTTTTTTTAGCATCAACTGAAGTATAATAAATTCTACTCTAACCCTCAATTTTAATTCTATATGTATCTTTCTAATTTGTTAATGGGATTGTGAAATGAGCCAACCATTTTGGAGAGGAAGCTGAAATTATTTCCTAACAGTTGTTAAATTACCTATACTCTTTGACCCAACAATGACTTGATCTATTTCCAAATATGAATAAAGAAAAATAAAAAGAATTTATATGTTCTAAAATATTTATAGCAGTTCTTTTTGTGGTGGCAAAGAAATTGCAGGGATGTCCATCCATTGGGGAATGCCTGAATAAGTTATAGTATGGCATATGATTGTGACGGAATACTACTGTACTATAAGAAATGATAAAATCAATGATTTTTTTAAAAAACATGAAAAGATTTGTAGGAAATAATAAAGAATGAAATGAGTAGAACCAAAAAAAAATGTAGACAGTAACAGCTAAAAACAACTTTGAATGAATAAGTTATTTTGACTATTATGAATACCCAAGTTAACTATAAAGGGGATATGAAGAAAGATGTTATTTTCATCCAGAGAAATGATAAATGGAAGTATGTATAGAGTAATTTTACATATTAAATAAACACACACACATACCTATTTGTATGGTAGCCATCTCTAGGGTGGAGGTGGAGGGAGGGGAGTAAAAAAGGAAAAAAAAAGAAATCTACAAGTTGTGCATAGTTTACAGTTTCATGTACAATCCTCTTTTTTTTATTGTACTATGTTATGAAAAGGATTTTTTATGCCATAAATTAAAAATAAATTTTAAGAAAGACTTTATGACACCAAGAAGAAGACTTCACAAAATAAAAACAAGTCAGAGAAGCGTTTTGTTTGTTTTAATTCAAGGCTATTGTTATGCTGGAAGCAAGAGTGGCTGGTTTTTTTTTTCCTAAAAGAAGCTTTACAAAGTTTATGTTTTTGAATCTAAAGATCACTACAGAGATAACATAATAGATAATGGTGTCAGAATGAGACAGGAGCTAGAAGCAGATAGCTTAGGGAGGGTGCAACTGGTGGCAGCCCCCAGAGACTGTGAATCTAGAGGTTTGGGGTAGTTACTAATGTCTCCTTAATCATCTCTTTTGGTAAAACTACCATTAATGCCACTTTTCATTTTTTACACAGTGTAGGGAAAAGTTATGGGGCCCAGAATTATCTAATTATGACACAGTCATTTGTACTTCATGTATCTCATAAGAATTGATGTTTTCCTAAATTCCTAATGAACTCAATCTAAATCTAAAGACGGTAAGAGCTAGTACAATCCTCTTCATCTTTCTATCCTCACAGGATTCCTACTTTTTATATGGAAAATTAGGGGCAGTAGACAATGAAATGAACAATTTGGAAACAAGCCTCAGCGCTCTCTACTTTTTTATTTAGTTATCCATCAGCTAGATTTTTCATTTTCCTAAGTTGTTATATCATAGGTGGGAGAATGGTGAGAAGATGCTGATATTTTACATCAGACTAAAGGTAGATAAGATAAGAAAAACTCTGGCTCGGGCTTCATCTTGAACTTCCTGCCACCATTTCCTTGATGAAAGTACATCATCCTAATAAAGATGACAAAATCAAGCTTGAGACATCAAACATAGCTCCAGTTTTAACTAGCTAGTCTTTCCTGAAATAGAACCTTATCTCCTTTCTCTGTAAAATTACTTTGTTACCATCCTGTTTATACAGCCAAATTCCATATAAGGTAGCATTAACTGATAGCTGGGGCTCATTGTCTTACTGGTAGGTGTTCAAAGTAGCCTGTGCTCCCACCATGATAAACTGAAAGTTTTCCTCTGCCTATTGTGGTGGCTTATTGGCTAGATTTGTTAGGATCTTAAGATAGATGTCATGCAACAATTATTTCCTGTGCTGCCTTTTTGGCAGTGTCTCAGGAGCCCGAGAAAATTCGTGTAACACAGGATTTGGTATTTATCCTAAACAAGAATGTAATGACAATACAGTTAACACTCCTAGAAGTTATAATTATATAAAATAAGGTAATTAGTTCTAGCCTAATGGAAATAGGTAGAACACAAATTTAAATAATGCAACTCCTTCATTGGATTTATTATTCACACTAATGAATACCTACTTGTATTCTTTGAGGCAGGTAGGTGACTCAGTAAAATACTGGGCTTGGAGTCAGGAAGACCTGGGTTCAAATACAGTTGTAGACACTCACTAACTGTGTGACCCTGGGCAAGTCACTTAACCTGTGTTTGTCTTAATCCACTAAAGAAGTAAGTGGCAAACCACTCCAGTATCTTTGCCAAGACAACCCCTGGACATTGTGGTCCATGGGGTCATGAAAAGTCTATAACTGTCAATAACTGAAGAACTGAAGAAGTTGCGCTCTTGGATATCTACAGGCTAAATTAGCCAAAAAAGAGCATCAAGACCTAGGATGTGAGAGTCATGAGCCCTTTACAAAATTGCAGAGGCTATGCCCAATCAAAGAGAGTCTATTAAACACAAAAGGCAATTTTTCTTAGCCATTAGTTCACCTAGTTTCATCATGCTTTTGAAGACTGGTCTGTTTTCTGTACTTTACTGTTTGGTTTTTTGGTCTTCACTTAATATCCACATTCCTAGTTACACCAACTGACTATATTGTGATCTGTCTCCCTCAAATTTCCCAACCTCGGTGGTTCCCCATGGATTTAGTGATTAACCTGTAATGACATACCACTGCAGTTCTGGTCTAACCAGGATGTAGATGTACATAGAACTAAAACAAGTATTATTGAACCATGAGTATGTGTGCCAAACTGTAATAGATGTTGCAGGGCATAGTGAAGAGAAAACATAATGCAGACTCCCAGTGAACTCATTTGTAAAGATCAATATATACAAGAAAACCAGAAACCAATACATTCTGGCTGAGTGACCCTGGGAAAGTCACTTAATCTCTCACTGTCCTCTGTAGTGCTCTAAGACCAGAAGTTGCAGAGCTGTATTGGGAGAGGTATTTTCAACTGCATAGTTCCCTATACTAAAAAAATTACAGGTCCAGTCTCTAGCTTCACCTAAGAATAACAATATCACTTTACACTTCCATAGTTTAAGAAGTAAGAAGTACTTTCACATTAATCATCTTATTAGACCTCTTCGGCAATCTTGTGAAGAAGGTTACAGCTAGGTGGTACAGTGCCAGGCCTTGAGTCAGGAAGACCTGAATTTAAAGCTGGCCTCAGTTTCTTACTAGCTATGTGAAACTGGGAAAGTCATTTAACCTCTGTTTGCCCCCCTTTCCTCAATTGTATAATGGGAATTAATATTACTTACCCCTTACAGTTGTAAGGATCAAGTGAGATAATATTTGTAAAAGCACTTGGCTCAGAGACAGCACTATATAAATGTTAGTTATTGTTATTATTATATCAATCCATTTTATGGATGGGGAAACTAAGGTTCAGACAGGTTAACAAACTTGCTCAACATCACACAGTTTATCAGTGGCAGAACCCTAACTAGAACACAGATCTTTTGACATCCAATTATTTTTCTCTGTAAGTCACTCAGCTGTACTGTACTACTTCTACAAGAGTATCTCACACTCTCTCATGTGATAGTAGCACAGGGAACTGAGAGATGAAAGTAGACAGAGACAGTAAAGGAAGACATCAAGACAAGTCAAGACTTAAAGAATGGGCAGTAATTAGTACAATATAAAAAACATTAAATTAACATTCTGAGAACCTAGTTTTAAAACCTGACTCTGCTATTTCCTACCTAGGTAATCTTTGGCAAGTCACTTCTCCTACCTAAATTTGTTTCCTCTTTTGTATGATAAAGGTGTTAGGACCAGATCAGCTGTTCAGGGGCTGGGGAGGTGGGGAGGGCAGTTCTCAACACCCTTTGGGGCGTCTGTGATTTCAAACGATTTTAATAATAACATTAAGGCATTTTAATTTCTAATGTAATGACCTAGACAGAGAAAAGTTCTTTGAGGGGAGGTCCTGAATAATTTTCAAAAGTGTTAAGGAGAGCCAAGAACAAAAAGTTTGAGATCCTATGATTTGGGTAGGTTGAAAGGGAAAGAGTACTCTAGAAATATAGGGGTGAGTATATATAATGTGCTCAAAAGACAATAAGGAAATTAGCCTGCCTGGGAACAGAGCACATACTGGTTGGATTTCACCTACCTTTTTTGGTAAAAGAAATCAAAAACAGCATCTACCTCACAGATTGTTGTGAAACTCACATGAGATCAAATGAGTTAATAAATAGGATTAGTGATTTCTAAATCTTGGAGGTCTTTATAAATGTTGGCTATTATTATTGTGGCAGTATTATTTTCCAAACTTATGTTATATAACTTCCTTTCACACAATCCTTATTCCAGTCAAGGTGCTGCAAAACTCTGCATATCATCTTCTCAATTCATAAAAGCACTCCCTCCTCACTTCAGCCTTTTAAAATTACTAAACATGTTCACTCCTCACCTTTAACTTCTTTAAAGGCTCAGATCAAATGTTTTGAAGCTTATTTCACCCACTTATTTGTTCTCTCTCCTTCCTGAAATTATTTTGTTGCTAGTCCTTCATTTTCAAAAAGGACCAATGACATCACTGGTGACTGCATGTGAGTTGGATTTAAGTGAGGTAGAGTTGTAAAAAATCATTAGCCTCATACTTTCTTCCAGAGCCATTGAAGTCCAGTGGCAAGACAGGACAGTATAAATGGCAATGGCCTGGGATGCAGTGGATGTCCTTGGTGTCTGACCTCGTTCTGAGTGCTCCACAGTATCTGCCTCAGCTGCTTTCTTGGCCACTGGAACAAATTGTTCTGTTCTGCCCATCCTGCAGGAGGAGAAGTTTTCACATGGTTGGGGTGGACATCCCTTAATTCCTCAATGGATGCTGGTTACCCTTATCCTGCTTTAGCCCATCTGCCAAGGCAGTTTTACTGGAATGTGGCTGCTGTACGTGCTATAGCTTCTTGGAGGCACAGGTGAGAATTTTTAGGTTAACACAATAACTAGCATTAGTATTGGGCCTACTAAGCTTTATGCATATTTTCTCATTTGAACTTTACAATCTTACTGAGGCAAGTGCTGTTGTTATCCCTATTTCTCAGTAGAGGAAACTGAGCAAAACAGAGGCTTTAAGTGACCTGCCCAGCTACTAAGTGTCTGAGGGTAGATTTGAACTTAGTTCATCCTGATTCCAGAGAAAATGTTCTATCCCCTGTACTACCTAGCTGGTTTATCATTGTCCATAGGGGTTCAACTTTTGGGTGGACTTGTAGCAAGTCAACCATCCATGGCTGGAAAAGGGTGTTTGGGAGTGGGATGCATGGAGGGTTCCTGGGTGGGACCAAGGCAAATCCTGTGGAGTTGTGGATGACCACAAAAACTGTTTGCCTAGAAAGTGCAGAAAAAAAATGTATTTGCTAATATCAGGGGGAGTGTTGTATCTATTTGCCTCTCTCCCATTCTAAATGTAATATGTTCATTAGTGTCAGAGACTGATGTGAATGATCAGGACATTGTCTTACCAAAAACAAGCATTTAGTAAATGTTTGTTGATTTGAATTGTACTTTTGAACACCAGCAAGAAATATAGTTGAATAAATATAATGGCACCAAACTAGGGAGAGCATTTGAGTCCATCTGCACTCAATGCAATAGGTTAAAAATAGAGGAGGATGGTGATTATTTTTCTATTATATTTATACTCAATTATTAAATTGTGATTCAGGCTTTTCTTTTTCTATTTCCTCATTCAGGGACCAGCCCCTACAGGCCAATCAGTCAGTTTCAGACGTTGCTGATAGATAAGCTTGCCCCAACTGCTTGGTGAACATGCTCCACAATCTTGGGTGGGATGGGTGGTTCCCCACCTAACTAGGAGATGTTACTTCTGTTTAGAGTGTAAACAGAAACTAATCTAGGTGAATTCTAACCCCAAAGCATTAAATCTCTGCCCTTGCATCCTTCAATTAGAGTTTAGAGTGACCCAACTCATGAGTCTGAGTAGAAATGAGTTCCTTTGTCCAGATTGCTGGGAGTCCCCTGATGGAGTCACTGTCTCAACAGGAAAAGTTGAAGGTTTTCAGTCCACCTTCTTATTTAAAAGTTTACCCCATCACTAATTGTTCACCAATCAGGGTTGATTGTCATCTATCAGGGACACCCCTTTTCTAAAGGTATTTTAAAACACTCAGTGTCTCCATTGTTTTGTCTTTGACTACTGATAGAAACCATTGACCATCAATTTATTGATTATTAACTAGCCTAATTAACAAATAATCAATCACCCAGAAACCCTCTCATGTTATTCATTCATCTCAATGATGATGAGAATGATAGTGATGATTTTGCTCCCTCTCTGGAGACAGGAAAGAGAGTAGTGTCAGGGGAAAAGCCAGAGAATCGGGGTTCACATGACACCCCTGTTTGCTGCTAGTGTGTGTTTGAGAAAAGCATTTAACCTGCCTGAACCTCAGATTTTTTCATTTGTGAAATAGTGAGAGCAGCTGGCTTCTGAGGAATGTTTCCAGTTCTCCATCTATGACCCCATGATCATACTGTTTAAAGAGAATTTGGATAAGCTTAAGAGTTGTCTGTTGGGAATTGATATAACTAACTCCATTTTGTTTTATAGTTGCCATTTTATTTTGTATTACTTTAGCAATACCGCAGGTTGGCTTTCTTAAATGTTTTCTTTCTCCCTTTAGTTGTGGTAAAACTTTTATTTTGCAAGGAAATCTGTCTCTTTTCTGTGTCTTGCCTGGTAGTTGATGATGCTTAATCTGGTTCAAATAACCATGCTAACTAGGACATGCCCTCTCTTTTGTAACAAATGATAAGCATCTTTGGTTGTAAGAAATATCTTTCCTGTCTAGCTGCTCTGTAATAACCATATTTCTTTATTCCTCTTTTTGGTTTACACAGCTTTGAAGGGGAGAATATATAAATGTCACCTGCCCAATTCTCTCTCTCTCTCTCTCTCTCTCTCTCTCTCTCTCTCTCTCTCTCTCTCTCACACACACACACACACACACACACACACACACACACACACACACACACCCCTAATGGAGTGTGTCACACTCTGAGTGAATCACCTACAATTTTTTCTGGCTCTGTCTTTTGTGCTGACTTATGGGCAATAGCTAGTTAAAACCTAAAGAGAACTCCTGCAACAATAACTTAGTATGTAGTATAACATTTGGGGTTACTCCCAACATATAAATGAAGAGGGGTATAAATCTCTTTAACAAGCAGAATAACTAATAATAGTTTCAGGTCTGCTTCCCTCTCCTCTTCCCCACCCCCTGCCAAAAAAAAAAAAAAAGTCTAGAAAAATGAACTTGGATCCAGAGATTATCTTCAAATACCTTTTTCCTTAGTCTCATACCAAAGGATCTACCCAGATATTTTGGGAGGGGTGGTATTTTTTAATAGTTTTGTATTTTATTTACCTACAAGCCAAAACTGTATGGAAAATGCCTGATAGCTTCACTGAAAGAATTGGCTTCATAAAAATACACAGTAAAAAAATGAGGACTTGACTCACATTCTTGCCAAGCAAGAGTGATTGATGGTGGAATGCCAGACAAAGTAATTAGGCAGTACAGACAATAGCTATTATTCTAAGCTCTAACATATGGCAACTTGCATACTACCAAGCCTGAACTGTTAAGAATTCTTCTACTATACAGACTTGGGGAATCAGCTAAAGAGATTTCATAGCGTGATCTTCTGCAGGTGCAAATGAAGTGCAATTATTTAATCTCAGAAAAGCCCAACAATTTAAATTAGCTTAATATATTGTCTCTTCCTTACCCTCTCCTGATAGGTAATTTGACATAATACAGAAGTGCCCTCTAAAGTTGCTTAAGGTATGGAAAGTCAGCTCAGGGTGGGAGAAATCTGGCCCCTGATACCTGCAGGTGTATTTTTCTTGGGAAGCAATATTGTTAGGGAAACAAAAGTTTTGTTTCATTTAGTTTGGCAGGTTAAAAATGCAATCCTAAGGGAAGACTTTATTTAGAAACCAAATAATTATTTCTTCCTCATTCCCTTGAATATTTCATGGGGAAAAGAAATCCTTAAAAGTTCATAAGTTTGCAATTTTTTTTATGCAATTTTCCTATCCAAGTATAAGCCTTTCTGTAGATTGATTTCCTTTTTAATTTGACCCGTTTCCTCGCCATAAATAACTTCAATTCAGTTTATGTATTATAGTTTTTTTTTTTAATTCAGTGCTTTGTTAACTTCTAGTTTACATCATTCATTTTCACAAGATTTTGAGTTACAAATTTTTCCCCATTTTTCCCTTATCCACCACCCGAAAATAATAATCCCACTGGATATCCCCTCCTCCAATCTGCCCTCTCCCATATCTTCTCCCACCCCCTTCAACTTTCCAATAGGGCACAGTGTATCTCTCTGCCCCAGTGCCTTTATGTCTTATTTCCCAATTACATGTAAAATAATATTAATAATAATAATATATTTTTAAACATTTGATTTTAAAACTTTGAATTCCAGATTCATTCCCTTCCTCCCTTGTCACCCACCCTCACGGGGAAGATAAGCAATTCAGTATAGGTTGTACATGTGTAGCTATGCAAAACATATCCATAGTGGATATATTGTAAAAGACTGAATATATTTTCTTCTCTTCCATCCCACCTCCCACTTGTTCTATTTTCTATTTTGATCCTGTTCCTTTTCAAACTTCCCTCCCCCCCAGCCTGCCCTCCCTTCCATCACCCTCCCCACTATCCTGTAGGGTGAGATACCCTATTTAGTGTGTATATCATTCCCTCCCTAAGCCAAATTCAATGAGAATAAGGTTGACCCATTCCCTTTTGCCTTCCTGTTCTTCCCCTCCATTGTAACCATTTTCCCTTGCCTCTTCTATATGAGATAGTTTACCCCATTCTGTCTCTCCCCATTGCCTCTCATTATATTCCTCTCTCACCTCTTAGTTTTACCTTTTAAGTATTATCCCTTCCTATTAAATTGGTCCTGTACCCTCTATCTATGTATACCTGTACACATATATATATATATACACATTCACAATGTATTCATATGCCCATACACCATCCTATATAGACATATGTGTATATATGTGTGTGTGTGTGTGTGTATTATAGTTTTAAAACATTTGAAAATGAAGATAACTTTTTTAAAAATCTTAAATCCTGAATCTAGCCTTTAGAAAATCAGATTTCTTTTTCTACCACTTTCAATATACAAGCCTTCAGTTTTTCCTCTTCATACAAAAGGATGCTTCCTAATGTATTATTTTTGGTAATCAGACAAATGGTTGCCTCAAAGTTATTTGATTTAATTCATTTAATCTTTCTTTTATAAAATAACTATTGTGCTTCAATAATTGCTATAGAAGGGGCAGAGCCAAGATGGTGGAGTAGAAACAGCTCATCCAAGCCACTCTGCCCCCAGATTCTCCCCAAACTATGTAAAAGGGGACTCTGAACAACTTCTGGAACCCCAGCACCCACAGAATGACGCAGAGAAGCTAACCTCCCTCTGAGGACAGCCCAGCAGCCCTGCAGGAAGGACCAGTGCAGAGCTCTGGGAGCAGAACGCAGCGCGAAGAGCACAGGACCCTAGCCAAGCCGAGCCCAGATCCTCTCGAGCTAAGGTTTTAGCCCCAGGGTGGCAGGGCCAGCAGCAGGCTAGAGAGACCCCAGAACACCAGCAGCTGTGGCGACTCCAGAATTATCAACATAGACATGCCTAGGACAAAGTAAGAGGTTAGTGTCCTATGGATTTTGGGACCAGTATTTGGGGAATGTGTCAGCTCCCTCCCCTGGGGGCTAGAAGCCCCAGAGGAGGCACAACATTCTGTAGTTTTCAGAGGCAGCTCCAGCTCCTGGCCTGCAAACAGTAGGAAGATCCAGCAATCAGTCTTGTGGGGGGCGGGGGGGAGGGCGGTAATTGCTCTTGCTTTAACCTCCCTGGATCTGGATTGTGATCGAGGGTGGAAGTAGTGGGTGGGGTTCCAGCTTGCCAGAAACGGAAGTTGCCCCCCACACGTTCGGGACGAAAATGCCTCTATCTGGCCTTAAAGCCATAGTGTGGCAACAAGCCCAAAAGTCAAGTAAGTAAGTGGCAACATGCCAAGGCAAAGGAAACAGAAAAATGCAACCCTAGACTCCTTTTTGGGGGGCATAGAGCAGGAAAAGGACTGTGAGGTCAGAAGTCCTGCTCCAAAAGCCCCAGGGGAAAACATGAGCGGGTTGCAGGCCATAGAGGACCTTAAGAAGGACTTTAAAAATCAAATAAGAGAGGGGGCGGCTAGGTGGCACAGTGAATAGAGGGCCGGCCCTGGAATCAGAAGGACCTGAGTTCGGAGCCAGCCTCCGACACCTAATCCGCAAACAAAAACCTAGCCCTGTAACCTTGGGCAAGTTACTTAACCCCAATTGCCCTAAAGGGGAGGCTAGGTGGCACAGTGAGTAAGAGCACCGGCCTCGGAGTTTGGATGACCCGAGATCAGATCCGGCCTCAGAAAAGAGCACCCACGCATAAATCAAATGACTAGCCGTGTAGCCTTGAGCAAGTTACTTAACCCCAATTGCTTTAAAAAAAAAATCAAATAAGAGAAGTGGAGAAAAAACTGGAAAGAGAAATGAGAAGGATGCAGGAAAAGTATGGAATGAGGGTCAACAGCCTGACTGAGGAAAACAACACCTTAAAAAATAGACTAACTCAAATGGCAAAGAAGGCCCAAAAGGGCAATGAGGAGAAGAATGCCTTAAAAAGCCAAATTTGCCAGATGAAAAAAGAATCTCAAAAGTTCACTGAGGAGATTCATTCCTTCAGAGTTAGACTGGAGCAAATAGAAGCTAATGACTTTATGAGGAATCAAGATGCTGTTAAGCAGATCCAAACAAATGAAAGATTAGAAGGCAATGTGAAATATCTCATGGGGAAAACCACTGACCTGGAAAATAGATCCAGGAGAGACAATTTAAAAATTATTGGACTACCTGAAAGCCATGATCAAAGAAAGAACCTAGAAATCACCCTTCAAGAAATTCTCAAGGAAAATTGCCTTGATGTTTTAGATCCAGAGGGCAAAATAGAGGTTGAAAGAATCCACAGATCACCTCCTGAAAAAGATCCCAAAAAGAAAACTCCCAGGAATATTATAGCCAGGTTCCAGAATCCCCAGATCAAGGAGAAAATACTACAAGCAGCCAGGAAGAAACAATTTCAATATTGTGGAAACACAATCAAAATAGCCCAGGACCTGGCAGCTTCTACACTGAGGGATCAAAGGGCATGGAATATGATATTCCAGAGGGCAAAAGAGCTGGGACTGAACCCAAGGGTCACCTACCCAGCAAAACTGAGTATTTTGTTTCAGGGGAAAATATAGTCATTCAGTGGAATAGAGCACTTTCAAGCATTCTTGAGGAAAAAACCAGAATTGAATAGAAAATTTGACATCCAGACACAGGAAGGAAGAGATGCCTGAGAAGGTAATCAGGGAAAAGAAATCAAAAGGAACTTATCAAAGTTGTACTATTTACAATCCTATATGGAAAAGCAATAACTGTGACTGATGATATCTTTCTCACCATGAAAATAATGGAAGAAGGGTGTGTGGTCATATGAATACATATGTGAATGTGTGTGAATATGGTTACAGTTATATATGGATAGAGGGCATAGGTTGAATTTGTTGGGAAGGGAGAATACTCAAGGGATGAAATTATGAGGTGAGAAAGGAAAGTGGCAAGAGGAGATGGGGAGAGACAGGGTAGGGTAAACTATCTCATGTAGAAGAAGCAAAGGGAAGTGGTTGCAAGGGATGGGGAGAATAGGTAGGCAAAAAAAGGCAAAACCACATTCTCATTGAATTTGGCTCAGGGAGAGATTGACGTACATACTAAATGGGATATCTCAACCTGCAGCAGAATAGGGGGAAGGGGGTTGAGAGGAGGGATGATGGATGGGAGGGCATCCTTGGGGGGAGGCGAGGTTGGAAGTACCCACTATAGAAGAGGGACAGGATCATGTAGGGAATGGACCAGGTGGGGGGTGGGATGAGTGGGAGGGAATTATAAGCAGCCTTCTACAATATATCTACTATGATAATGTTTTGCATAGCTAGACATGTACAACATATACTGAATTACTTATCTCCCCAGAGGGAATGGGTGACAAGGGAGGGAGGAAATGGATTTGAAATTCGAGGTCTTAAAATTAAATGTTTCAAATATATATAAATACTATTATTAATACTCTTTTGCTTGTAATTGGGAGATAAGATGTGCAGGTATTGGGACACAAAGATTCACCTTCCTCTAATGGAAAAGTCGAAGGGGGTATGGGAGAAGGTATGGGAGAGAGCAGATTGGAGGAAGCTATATCTTGTGGGACTGCTATTCCTGGGAGGTTGTATAGAGGAATAACAGGGGGAAAATGATTGTAACTCAAAATCTGGCAGAAATGAATGATGTAAAACAGAAGTTAATAAAGAATTTGTTTAAAAAAAATAATTGCTGTAGAAAAGAGTAGAGTCATGCTGTGAAATGAACAGAAAAAATTATCTATCCTAAGCATAAGGATATAAGTATAATATATTAGAAAACTTTTCCGTTTTTTAACATAGGCAAATTGAAATAAAAAATTTAATGAGATTTATTAGTTATATGTAAGCATTTCATACTGGAATAATCATAGTTGTGACATACATAGTCTGGAATCTTCAGAAGCATTTAATTGAGTTGCTCTTTTGGTCTGGATTAGAGACCATGAAGGGTATGAGTAGCATTCAGATCTTGGAATCCTTGACAAGATGCCATGAGTAAAGAAAAAGGTACTATCCAGAAAGGTGAATAGGAGCTTTGCTTACATCAATATTATACAAAATTATGTTCTGTCAAATTTATTTTACAGGTCAAGCTTCTCTAGACTTAGCAACCATCAACTCTAGTAGGAGTGCAATTTATATAACTTATTTTTATGAGAACTTATTTCTTCTTTAAATGTACATTTATTAATAATTTCCTGCATGCTGAGCACAAAGGAGGAAGAGGGGAATGTTTTTTTTTTTTAATGAAACAAAATGTTGTGTTTTTTTTCCACTATGGAGCTTTACAATCTATTAATCAGCAAGCATTTATTAACTTGTACGCATGTACAAAGAAACGTGCTAAGTGCTAGGGATATCAATACAAAACAGTCGCTGCATTCAAGGAACTCACAGTCGAATGTGGAAATAAAGAAAAAGGTAAATACGACATCTATAAAAAAGAAAACAGGGCCCCCAAATACCTCTAAATTTTAGAACTACAGAACCCACAAAATGACAGAGTTAAACACATCTCCAGCAGAAGCCAGACTGGCAGGCCAATAGAAAACATCTATCACACCAGGCTAAGAGTGAAGCACAGTCCCCTGTTGGTCACTGGCACAGACCAGGCCTGAGAAGAGCTCAGGGGACTGAATCACTGGCAGCTGTGGAGGTTTCCAGACCTCTCAAACCACAAACACCAAAGACAAAGTAGAAGGTCAATGGGAAAACTGTTGTACCTGGTAGGGAAAAGAGCAAGATTTGGCCCCAGCCCTGGGTGGTAGAGGTGGCTGCCACCTATCACCTCTTGAAAAAGATCCCAAAAAGAAAACTCCTAGGAATATCATAACCAAATTCCACAGTTCGAAGGTCAAGGAGAAAATGCTGCAAGCAATTAAGAAGAAACCATTTGAGTATTATGGGAACACAATCAGTATAACACAAGATCTAGCAGCTTCTACATCAAAGGACTTTGGAATACAACATTCTAAAGATCAAAGGAGCTAGGATTGAAACTGAGAATCACCTACACAGCAAAACTGAGTATAATATTTCAGAGGAAAATATGGGTATTCAATGAAATAGAGAACTTCCAAGCATTCTTAATGAAAAGACCAGAGTTGAACAGAAAATTTGATTTTCAAACACAAGAATCAAGAGAAGCATAAAAAGGTAAACAGGAAAAAAAAATCATAAGGGACTTAATAAAGTTGAATTGTTTACATTTTTACATGGAAAGACAATATTTTTAACTCAAAACTTTTCTGAATATTGGGACAGTTGAAGGGAATATATTTGTGTATATATAGAGAGAGAAAGAGCACAGGGTGAATTGAATATGAAGGGTCAATATCTAAAAAAAATTAAGGGGTGGGAGAAGGAGAAAAGAAGAGAGAGAATAGGGTAAATTATCTCACATTGAAGAGGCAAGAGAAAACTGTTACACTGGAGGGGAGGAGCAGGGAGGTGAAAGGGAATGAGCCAACCTTACTCTCATTGGATTTGGTTTAAGGAGGGAATAACATACACACTCTGTTGGGTATCTTACTCTACAGGAAAGTAGGGTATAAGGGGATAAGAAGTGAGGATGACAGAAAAGAGGGTAGATTGGGAGAAGAAAACACTTTTGAAAAGGGACAGGGTCAAAGGAGAAAATAGAATAAATGGGGGGAGGGCAGGATAGGATGGAGGGAAATATACTTAGTCTTTCACAATATGACTACTATGGAAATATTTTGTATAACTACACATGTATAAGCTATATGCAGTTACTTGTCTTCTCAATGGTGGTAGGTAAGGAACGAAAAAGGGAGAGAATCTGGAATTCAAAGTTTTAAAACAAATGTTAAAAACTGTTGTTACATGTAAACCAGGAAATAAAATATAGAATGGGGTATGGAAATCTATCTTGCCCTACAAGAAAATAAAGGGGAAGGAGGCAAGAGGAGGTAAGTGTGGGGGGATATATAGGAGGGCAGACTGGGGGAAGGGATAATTAGTATGCATGCCATCTTGGGGTAGGGGGTAGGGGAGAGATGAGGAGAAAATTTGAAACTCAAAATTTTGTGGAAATGAATGTTGAAAATTAAAAATAAATAAATAAATTGTAGGAAATTTTTAGAAAAAGAAAAACTTTGAGCAGCTAATTCATTTGTACTATTATACATACATAAATAAAAAATAATGGACATATGAAGAAAGATGCTATCTACATCCAGAGAAAGAGCTGATAAGTAGGAATATGTATAGAGTAATTTTGCACATATATATATATATATATATATATATGTGCAAAATTATATATATATATATACATATATATACATATATATATATATATATATATGTAGCCATCTCTAGGATGGGAGGGGGGAAGGGAGGAGAAGGAAAAAAATGGGATAAAAAGAAATTTACATGTTAACTATTGTATATTTGGAGGGAACAGCAAATTGTAAGAGGTAGATTTTCAGTTTTATGTGCAATCATCTTTTTTATATACTGTATTATGGAAATGTTTGTTTTTTTCCATGAATTGAAAATAAAACAATTTTTTTAAAAAAGCAAATAGATGGCAACCTCAGAGGGAAGTCACTAACCAGGAGGGCATGGCTAAGGTGTCCTGCAGAAGATGAAATTTCAACTGAGTCTTAAGGGAACCTAAGAGGCAGAGGTGAAGAAGTGGAAAATTCTGTGAATTCAAAACAGTCAGTGAAGATGAACAGAGAGGGTTAATGGGATATCATCTTTGAGGAATGATATTAGACTAAAAAAGTTAAAAAAAAAGGTCAAGGTAAAAAGTAATTTTAAAACCAGCCAAGAGACTTTATATTTATTTGATCCTGTAGTTATTAATAGGAAGTCATTTGTGTTTACTGAGCAGGAGAATGGCATGCTCTTTAGAGCAGTTGAGTAAAGAGTGGATTGTGGTGTGGAGGCTTAGAAGGTTCTTAAAATATTCTGGGTGAGGGGATTAGAACCTAAACTTGGGTGGTGGCTGTATGAATGGAGAGGAGATATATACAAGAGATGCAAAAGGGGAAAATATATATCAAGCAATTTAGAAATTCAACTAATATATGGGGTGAGTTAGCAAGAGGAGCTCATAATGACTTCTGAGGTTGTGAAGCCTGCTTCACTAGAAGAATGGTGATAATCTAGACAGTAACAGGAAAGGCAAGGTGTGGGCTTTGAGGAAAAGATCATGAGCTGTTTAATTAGACCTGTTTAATTTTAGATGCATAATGAATATGGATATTTAATTATGGATATTATATAATGAAATATGAAAATATATGAATATTATAGATTCATATCCATATAAATTATGGATATTTAACAGGCATTTGATGACAAGGAGCTAAAGCACAGAAAAGAGAATGGGAATGATAACAGAATTCATGGGAACTGATGAAATCACCATGTATAATAGTATGAAAGAAATAGAGGACAGAGTCTTGGGGACAGTTCCAATGTGTGACATTATAACTCAGCAAAAGATATTTAGAAGTGGTCAGGCCAATAGAAGGAAAATGAAAGAGAGACCAGATTCATGAAAATATAGAGAAGAGTTTCCAGAAAGGGCTCAACAGTATCAAATGCTCCAGAGAGGTTAAGAAGAATCAGTTCTAAAAAGAGGCCATACGATTTGATGATTAAGAGATGATTAGCAACTTCGTAGAGAGTAGTTTCAACTGAATTATGAAATCAGAAGTCAGACTGTAGAGAATTAAGAAAAGAATGAGAAGAGAGAATGTGACTATTTCTATTTAGCTGGCTTTTTCAAAGAATTTATCTGAGAATGGAAGGAGGGATATAGGATATAGAGACATTTAAAGATTAGAGAAAGTATGAGGATGTTAGTGGGTACAATCTTCTGGAGAAGACTGAAGTGTATAGCATCAATGGCATATGTAGATTGGTTGGGTGTGGCAAGCAGGAAGACCATTTTATAATCAGAGACCAGAGTGAAGAAGAGGATAGTGGGGAATGATGTTAGATGGATGTGAGATGAGGACGAGGGGTGAAGAGGGAGATCTTAATAAGGAGTTTCAATTTTATCAATGAAGTATGAGCTGAGATCCTAAGGGAGAACATGGCATGAGAGACTTGAAGAAAGAAGAAAAAGTTTAGAACAGCTACAAAGAAAAATGGGGGGATCAATCAGAAAAGAGTAATACTATTTTCTTGCTGTAGTGAGGGTACAGTTTAGATTAGTTAGCATAAATTTGTAAGGAACCAAGTCAGTTTCATGATTTTTTCAATTATATTAGGCAACACAGGAGGTGGATAAAGAGAGTGATTCACAATTCAGATTTTGCAAGGCATGATTGGCAACAGAACAAGAGAGCAAAGGACTCAAGAATAGAGAATAATGCTGAGTTTAACTGGTTCACCAAGAGATAATGATTGGAAAGGAAGGGAATGTAGTCAGAGTAAAGGTGAGGGAATGAAATAATAATGAGATCACAGTGAAAATAAAGAGTAGGTATGTGAGGAGTGAGGCATAGAGAGCTGATCCAAAGATGAAATATATATATATATATATATATATATATATATATATATATATATATATATATATATATCAGATTAGAGAGATTCAGAATTCTTCCTCATGGAAGTGGAAAATTTATGATCAATGGCAAGATGAGGAATCTGAACAACCCAGTATGTAGCTGAAGTGGAGTACAGAAGTAAGTCATGGGAGTTTGGTGGATAAGTAGATTGTGGAACTAGGAAGCATGTTTAATGAAGTCACTTTTATTGGAAGAAGGAGTTGTGGTAGATATGAAAACTGTGAACCAGACACTGAACTCACTGAGAAAGGAGGGAGAATATCCTGAGATTTAGTAGGTAATAAATACCAAAATTTGTATTGGATGATAACTTTGAATCAAATGTACCTCAAAGAAAGAGAGATTTCTGATGGATGGTAGTGTTAGAAAAGTCTGGAAATGTCAATATCTTTTTATCAAAAGATATTTATCAAAAGATAAAAGTATTCTCAACTCATCACTACCACCATGTAATGGAAATGCAGATTTAAAGATCTTCCCTGCCCCTAGGCCCTTTGATTGGCTTAAGAGACTTTGATTGGCTTTAAGAGACTCTGAAAACCTTCCTTGATTTGAAAATATGCTCTGCCTCCTAATAGGCTGAATGTGATCACATGGAGCCTGTGGTGGGAGGCTTGGTTTTCAGGAATGACCCCACCTTGATGCTGTGTGATTGGGCAGTGGATCAAAAGGGTGGTTACATTCTTTGAGCCAGGAGAAGCCTATATAAACTCTGATGAGGGGCTTTGCTTTGGGGCTCACTTTGAGAAGTGTTGTGTGATTTGACCAGATGAGACTCTGGGAAGCTGTTGTTGAGAGCCCCCGGCTTTGAAAACCCAGATGTTGATGCTTCCCTCTCTGGTAACTGTGATTTGGTATTGATGCATGTAATGTTGGGACAGTTTGGAAGCCTGTCTGATCTGTAAGTTCTGTAACTCTGAAGTTCGGGGTGCTGACCTTTTTTCCCTGAACTAGGTAATGTATGTTTGTTTGATTAAAGTAAGCTTGTTAACCCATTTTGAGTTGCTTTCCCTTTGAAAAGCAGATCTAAGAACCTATATTGGCAGCTACCCTGGGGATATTGGGGTGCTTGCTGCTACACACCAATGAGGGATACTTAGGGAAAATGCAACTGAAAAGTACTGTAAAGGGTGAGAAAGAGAAGTAACTTGCCCAGAGTTACACAACTTTAACTGTGTGAGGCCAGATTTGAACTAAGGAAGATGAGTCTTCCTGACTACAGGGAGAGCTTGAAAAATGGAAGGATCTGAAGAGAAATACTGGAGAAAGCTCTCCAGTATTCTAACCACTGAGTCACCTAACTGTCCTAGCATAAAGGTTACAATGACATATTTAAAATATTATAGGAATGGCTAGGTGGTGCAGTGAATATAGCACCAGCCCTGGAGTCAGGAGCACCTGAGTTCAAATCTGGCCTCAGACACTTAATACAAAAACTAGCCATGTGACCTTGAGCAAGTCACTTAACCCCAATTGCCCTCAAAAAAAAAAAAAGATTCTACACCGTGATTAGATTGGATTTATACCAGAAATTTAGGATTGGTTAAACATTAAGGGAGCTTAATATCTTTTAATATCTTGATCTCCTTTCTCTTCAAATCCTTCCATTTTTCAAGCTCTCCCATTTCTCAACCATCTTCAACTCCTCACACACTCACCTCATATGAAAAATCTGTTGCCAAGTCTTATCATTTTACCTTCACAATATAATTTCACATGACTCATCTTTCCATTCAAACAGCAATAACTTTGGTGCAGGCCTTCATCAGACTAGACTATCAGAGTAATCTTTGGGTTGGTGTTCCTGCCTACCTCTCCCCATTGCAATCCATTCATTTGTCAGCTGCCAAAGTAATTTTCCTAAAGTGTGAATCTAACTATGTCACTCTCCTATTCAATAAACTACAGTAGCTCCATATTACTTCCAAGATAAAATACAGGGTCCTTTTTCTGATTTTTAAAGCCTTTCAAAATCTAGCATCTTTTTATCTTTTCAGTCATGTTACACTTCACTTCTCCCATGCCTGAAATGTTTTGCCTTTTTCCCTCTGCTTCCTAGCTTCCCTAGTTTCCTTCAAGACCTATTTCACCACCACTTCAGCCCCCATCCCTTTCTACCTGCCTCCATTGCTAGTCCCTTCCCTCTGAGAATACCTTCCATTTACACTGGATATATCCTGTATTTACAATTTTTCTACATGTTGTCTTATCCATACAAACATGAGTTCATTTAGGGCAGAGGCTTTTCCTCCCCTTTCCTTTGTACACAGTGCCTGACACTTTGTAATTAATAAATACTTATTGACTAACTAGTATACTACATTAATAAAAAAATGAAATAACATGATTACATCAATAGTTGCAAAAACCTTTTGAAAAATACAATCATATTTATATTAAGTACACTAAAAACATGAGAATAAATGATTCTTAATATGCTACAAAGAGTATCTAAAGCTAAGAGCCAGTATGTATTGTTATGAATATATATATATGTACACATTATATATGTGTACATATTATGTATGTGTGCATATTATATATGTATGCATATATGTGTGTATGTATATGTCTGTGTGTGTGTATATATATGTGTGTGTGTGTGTGTGTGTGTGTATAAGGAAATACTAAAGAATTTTTCACTAATATCAGAGCCAAGGGTAAGGTCCATTGCTATGACTATTATTTCATTTCATTCAGGAAATATATTATTTCAATAAGGCAATATAAATGAAGCATAAGGAAAGAAGAAACAAAATTATTAATATTTGCTGATGATATAATGGTTTACTTAGAGAATTATAGAGACAACCAAAACTAATTTAAATATGTGAATTTCACATAAGTTCTAGGCTATAAGACAGCAAAATAGCTAATGTTACTAACTTTGAGATGATATGGATATATTAACTTTAAAGTTTTACTGACAACTTTGAGGTGATTTGAATATACAATATTAATGAACTAACCTCAAGTGGCACAGATAAGAACAGGCCTATTTCCCCCAAAAAACTATAAAAATGAGACCTCAGATTCCAGTCCCCAAGCCATCTACCATCTTCATCTGGTCCATGCTGACAAGTGCTTCCAACTATGATCCATAGTTACATAAATGATTCTCATTGCCTCTTGCCCTTCCTTATTCTCTTCCTTGGACTGCCTTCTTCAACCACCCTATCCCTGTCCCCCTTACTGTATGCCTCTGTTGTACTTCCAATGTTTGTTTCTGAACTTTCTATGCCATTTACTCTCCTATCCTCTGTTGCTTATTAAAATATGATTGTAGCCTCACTTCCCACTATCATCATGATCTTTCCCATTGAGTAGCAAAGAATCAGGCGTGCTTGCTACATTTCATATTTTTTTTTTGCTTTTTGGAGGGCAATTGGGGTTAACTTGCCCAAGGTCACACAGCTAGGTTTTTGTTTGTGTGTGTTAAGTCTCTGAGGCCAGATCTGAACTCAGATCCTTCTGACTCCAGGGCTAGTGTTCTACTCACTGCGCCACCTAACTGCCCCATATATTTCCTAATTTCATAAATTAGCAATTCAGTTGGTGCTGTTATTATCCCATTTTGCAGATGAAGAAATTGAAGATGAAAGATATAAAATATGTGCCAAAGTTCACAGAGCCACGAAGTATCTGAGTTAGGATTTGAAATCCGGTCTTCCTCACATCAGGTCCATCAAATTGTGCTACAATCTTGCTGGCAGTTTTCAAAAGAAGAAATGTGCTATGGAAAATGCTCTAATTTACTAACAATAAAATAATATGAATTTGAAAAAGCCTAAAATTCCATCTCACACTCATCACATTAAAGATGACAAAAAGAAAATGGGAATTTTTGGAAAGACTGAGGAGGAAAAACACACTAAAACACTGGTAGAATTGTAAATGGGTCTAACAATTCTGGAAAGCAATTTGGGACTATAACTCCATAGTCACTAAATCAGACAATCGTTTTTATTTTATTTTATTATTTTTAAACAAATGCTTTAATAACTTCTGTTTTACATCATTCATTTCCACCAGATTTTGAGTTACAATTATTCCCCCCCCTGTTTTTCCCCTACCCACCCTCCCAGAATAGCAGTCCCACAAGATATAGCTTCCTCCAATCTGCTCTCTCCCATACCTTCTCCCATACCCCCTTTGATTTTTCCATTAGAGGAAGGTGAATCTCTGTGTCCCAATGCCTGCACATCTTATCTCCCAATTACAAGCAAAAGAGTATTAATAATAGTATTTATATATATTTGAAACATTTAATTTTAAGACCTCGAATTTCAGATCCATTTCCTTCCTCCCTTGTCACTCATTCCCTCTGGGAAGATAAGTAATTCAGTATATGTTGTACATGTCTAGCTATGCAAAACATTATCATAGTAGATATATTGTACAAGGCTGCTTATAATTCCCTCCCACTCATCCCACCCCCCATCTGGTCCATTCCCTACTTGATCCTGTCCCTCTTCTATAGTGGGTACTTCCAACCTCCCCTCCCCCCAAGGATGCCCACCCATCCATCATCCCCCCTCTCATCCCCCTTCCCCCTATTCTCCAGCAGGGTGAGATATCCCATTTAGTATGTATGTCATTCTCTCCCTGAACCAAATTCAATGAGAATATGGTTTTGCCTTTTTGTCTTCCCGTTCTTCCCCTCCCCTGAAACCACTTCCCTTTGCTTCTTCTACATGAGATAGTTTACCCTACCCTGTCTCTCCCCATCTCCTCTTGCCACTTTCCTCTCTCACCTCATAATTTCATCCCTTGAGTATCCTCCCTTCCCAACAAATTCAACCTATGCCCTCTATCCATATAAAACTGTAAACATATATACACACATTCACATATGTATTCATATGACCATATACCCTTCTTCCATTATTTTCATAGTGAGAAAGATTTCATCAGTCACAGTTATTGTTTTTCCATATAGGAATGTAAATAGGTCAACTTTGATAAGTTCCTTTTGATTTCTTTTCCCTGATTACCTTCTCAGGCATCTCTTGCTTCTTGTGTCTGGATGTTAAATTTTCTATTCAGTTCTGCTTTTTTCCTCAAGAATGCTTGAAAGTCCTCTATTCCACTGAATGACCATATTTTCCCCTGAAACAAAATACTCAGTTTTGCTGGGTAGGTGACCCTTGGGTTCAGTCCCAGCTCTTTTGCCCTCTGGAATATCATATTCCATGCCCTTCGATCCCTCAGTGTAGAAGCTGCCAGGTCCTGGGCTATTTTGATTGTGTTTCCACAATATTGAAATTGTTTCTTCCTGGCTGCTTGGAGTATTTTCTCCTTGATCTGGGGATTCTGGAACCTGGCTATAATATTCCTGGGAGTTTTCTTTTTGGGATCTTTTCAGGAGGTGATCTGTGGATTCTTTCAACCTCTATTTTGCCCTCTGGGTCTAAAACATTAGGGCAATTTTCCTTGAGAATTTCTTGAAGGGTGATTTCTAGGTTCTTTCTTTGATCATGGCTTTCAGGTAGTCCAATAATTTTTAAATTGTCTCTCCTGGATCTATTTTCCAGGTCAGTGGTTTTTCCCATGAGATATTTCACATTGCCTCTAATCTTTCGTTTGTTTGGATCTGCTTAACAGCATCTTGATTTCTCATAAAGTCATTAGCTTCCATTTGCTCCAGTCTAACTCTGAAGGAATGAATCTCCCCAGTGAACTTTTGAGATTCTTTTTCCATCTGGCAAATTCGACTTTTTAAGGCATTCTTCTCCTCATTGCCCTTTTGGGCCTCTTTGCCATTTGAGTTAGTCTATTTTTTAAGGTGTTGTTTTCCTCAGTCAGGCTGTTGACCCTCATTTCATACTTTTCCTGCATCCTTCTCATTTCTCCTCCCAATTTTTCCTCCACTTCTCTTATTTGATTTTTAAAGTCCTTCTTAAGGTCCTCTATGGCCTGTAACCCACTCATGTTTTCCTTTGGGGCTTTTGGAGCAGGATTTCTGACCTCACAGCCCTCCTCCTGTTCTATGCTTCGATCCTATTTGCCTCCAAAGTAGGAGTCTAAGGTTGCATTTTTCTGTTTAATTTGTTTCCTTTGCCTTGGCATGTTGCCACTTAATTACTTGACTTTTGGGCTTGTTGCCACAGTATGGCTCTGCCACCAGACAGGGGAGCTTTGTCCCAAACGTGTAGGGGGACAACTTCTGTTTCTGGCAAGCTGGAAACCCACCCACGACCTCCACCTCAGATCACAATCCAGATCCAGGGAGGTTAAAGCAAGAGCAATTACCCCCACAACACTGATCGCTGGATCTCCCTACAATTCGCAGGCCAGGAGCTGCAGCTGCCTCTGAAAACTACAAAATGGCATGTCTCGGGATGAGCACCTGAAGGCTGCACTCCTGCTGCTGGACTGGAACTTCCATGGAGAAAGTGATTCTTATTTTGAGAACAAAGGTGCTGAAAACTTCTGAGGTCCAGCTGGAGCTGCTGAGGCTGCTGAAGATTTCTAAGGGCTAGCCAGAGCTGCTGAAGCTGCTGAGGATTTTTTAGGTCCAGCTGGAGCTGCTGGAGACAGAGGAAGCATGACTATGGTGTCGGTATTCTGTACAAATATTATTGTAGCTTTGTTAATGTGTATGGATGTTTTGTGGATTCGTTAAGCCTTGTCTTCCCAGGAACAGAGCCTGTGAAGGATTTGAGATGGACTGGACACTATGAGCTACAAAGAGCAAAGAGCTCAAAAATCAAGTAATTAGCTGGCAAGATGAGCAAGCAGAGGAAGCACAAATGGATCATAGAATCCTTTTCTAATAACAAAAAGGACAAAAACATGGAACTCCAGCATCAAAAGCTTCCAAGAAAAATATAAACTGGTTACAGGCCTTCTTGAGCTCCTGCTCAAGGTCTTGTGTAACTACATAAGTCTTGTTCAACTACACAAGTATAACCTATATTGAATTGCTTGTCTTCCCAGTGGGGATGGGTGAGAAGGGAAGAAGGGAAAGAATCTGGGAATCAAAGTTTTAAAAACAAATATTAAAAAAATGTTTTTTACATGCAACTGGCAAATAAGGTATAGAGGCACTGTGTTGTAGAGATCCATCCTACTCTACTAGAAAGTTAGAGGCAGTGGGGAGAATGTGGGAGAGAGTAGATTGGGGTAAGAAGTACTCAGTAAGCTTGATATCTTGGGGTGGGGTGGGCGAAAGATGGGGAGAAAATTTGTCACTCAAAATTTTGTGGAAATGAATATTGAAAACTAAAAATAAATAAGTAAAAGATTAAAAATAATTCATTTCATTTAGATAAGCTTTCTTTTTTTCTTTCCCTCTTCCCTCTCCTATTGTGGTTTTTCCAATCAGTTCCAAATGTAATGTGAGGGAAAACTATCTCATTTATTAGCAAGTAAGCTATAAATCATGCTATTCTCAGAAATGAATCTACATCCCTATTAGACTTCCTTTCACAGGACATTCTGAACTGTCTCACATTCAGAACTCTAAATTTTGTTTTGCCTGGCTGTCTCTTATCAAGTAAAAAGTTCAATTGCTCTTTCTCACAATTCTTAATGTCACGCGAAAAAAATGAAACAACCTATCAGACCTTTCTCCTCAGTCAATATCATAGAATGAGGGGGTAATCTTTTATACATTGGAGATTTACCAAGTTTCAAATATCTCTTATAACTTAACTCAAAGATGCTTAATATTTACTTCTACTTGGAGGTATCTTGTGTTAATTACTACCTTCTTGCAAAGCAATGAATTATTTTAAAGGGGATCATTCCAAAACATGGTGTTCATCTTCTTCTAGTATATTGAGTAGAAATTAGTATCCTTTTATAGGATTGGATTTTCTTCCAAGTTTCAATTATTATTTGATGACCAGAGAAACAATAAAAAATATTGAACAGAGAAATCCAATCTGTATCTAGGGTATTTTAAAATGTTAAAAGAAATAAAATGCACAGATCTCTTGAGGTCTTGCCATGAAGTGTTTAAAAAGCTGCTTTTAATAGCAAAGCAATATAAACAGATGTGTGCACTGAAGAGTAATGAGTTACTTTGTAAAATACAAAAGAGAATTTCAAAAGAAAAGAAACAGAATGGTAAGGGTGAACATTTTGGATAAAAACCAAAGGAAATCTGTCAAACTTTCAGTTAGATTTTGTAGGTGTGTGGTGGTTTTTATAATAAGTCAATCAAATCACATCTGGTAGCCATTCTTCAGGGACCTTAAGAGAATCTATTTAACCCAGAAGTTGAAAAACTCTTAGAAATGAGATGAATGTGACAAGATGATGGCTTTGTCCACACTGTAATGCATTAAAAAAAACTTGTTTGTGCTTTCTCTTTTCTTTACTTGTAAGGCACCCTCTTTCTCCCTGCCCTTAGCATTAACCATGGTTTTCCTAAACTCTGGTTAATCTCTACCTAGTATGTAAATCTTCACTTTTTTTTTCCTATTGTTAGCATATGCCCCAACTCCAAAATAATAAGCATTATATATTATTATATTATATATAATATATATTATATATATATATATAATACAATATGTTATATTATATATTAATAATATATTAAGTAAAGCTAGGGTCACCACCCAAAGGATAAGCCTGTCCCCTAACAAAATATAATGAGATTATGGTTTTTAATCTATTCTGCTATCCACTTCCATCTTATGGGAGAGTTCATCCCATTCACATTCATAGTTATGGTTACTTTCTGTGTCTTTCTCTCCATCCTAATCCCTTCCTCCCCCATTTATACTTTCCTCTCTCTTTTCTCCCTTTCCCTCTTCATTAGAGTTTTGCTTTTTGACCACTGCCTCCCTCAATCTTCCCTACCTTTTACCAGTTCCCTCCCTTTTCTTCCCCTTTTCCCTTACTGCTTCTTCCCTTCCTTCTATCCACCCCCTCCATTTCTTTCTCCTTTCCCCTTTTACTTCACTATAAACTAAGTTATATTTCTATACCTAAGTGATTATTTTAATCCCTCTTTCAGCCAAATCTAAATGAGAGTAAACTTCAAACAATGCTCAGCTTTTCCCTTCTTCCCCTCTACTATAATAGGTCTTTGTACCTCTTCATGTGATATAAATTACCCTTGTCTGCCTTCTCCTTTCCTCTTCTCCCAGTACAATCCGTTTGCACCACTTAATTAGATTTTTATCATCACATCAAATTCAACTTATACCCATGCCCCCTGTCTATGTATACCCCTTTTAAATGTCATAATAACAATACCATTCTCAAGAGTTATGAGTGTCTTCTTCCCTTGTAGAGACGTAAACAGTTTGACCTTATTAATAACACGCTGTTGTTGCTTTTTTTCCTTTCCCGTTTACTTTTTTTCCCCTCTCTTAAGTATTTTATTTGAAGGTCAAATTTTCTGTTGAGCTCTCAACTTTTTATCAGGAAGGTTTGGAAATCCCTTTTTCTTAGAATGTCCATCTCCTTGCCTGAAAGATTTGGCTAAATTTTGCTGAGTAGTTGATCCTTGGTTGTAATCCAAGTTTATTTGCCTTATGGAATATTGTATTGCACATCCTACAATCTTTTAATGTGGAAGCTACAAAATCATCCATAACCTTGGCTGGTTCTATTATATTTTAATTGTTTCTTTCTGTCTATTTGTAGTATTTTCTCTTTGACCTGATAATTTTAGAGTTTTGTTACAATATTCCTTGCTGTTTTCAATTTGGAATCTTTTCAGGAAGTGATTGGTGAATTTTTTTTTTAAACAAATGCTTTATTAACTTCTGTTTTACATCATTCATTTCCGCCAGATTTTGAGTTACAATCATTTTCCCCCCATTATTCCCCTAACCAACCTCCCTGAATAGCAGTCCCACAAGATATCGCTTCCTCCAATCTGCTCTCTCCCATACCTTCTCCCATACCCCCATCGACTTTTCCATTAGAGGAAGATGATTCTTTGTGTCCCAATGCCTGCACATCTTATCTCCCAATTATAGGCAAAAGAGTATAAATAATAGTATTTATATATATATTTGAAACATTTAATGTTACAACCTCGAATTTCAGATCCATTTCCTTCCTCCCTTGTCACCCATTCCTTCTTGGGAGATAAGTAATTCAGTATATGTTGTACATGTCTAGCTATGCAAAACATTATCATGGTAGATATATTGTACAAGGCTGCTTATAATTCCCTCCCACTCATCCCACCCCCCACCTGGTCCATTCCCTACATGGTCCTGTCCCTCTTCTATAGTGGGTACTTCCAACGTCCCCTCACCCCAAGGATGCCCTCCCATCCATCACCCCTCCTCTCATCCCCCTTCCCCCTATCCTGCTGCAGGTTGAGATATCCCATTTAGTATGTATGTCATTTTCTCCCTGAACCAAATTCAATGTGAATGTGGTTTTGCCTTTTTAGCCTTCCTTATTCTCCCCCTCCTTTGCAACCACTTCTCCTACATGAGATAGTTTACCCTACCATGTCTCTCCCCATCTCCTCTTGCCACTTTCCTCTCTCACCTCATAATTTCATCCCTTGAGTATTCTCCCTTCCCAACAAATTCAACCTATGCCTCTATCCATATACACACACATTCACATATGTATTCATATGACCACACACCCTTCTTCCATTATTTTCATAGTGAGAAAGATATCATCAGTCACAGTTATTGCTTTTCCATATAGGAATGTAAATAGTTCAACTTTGATAAGTTCCTTTTGATTTCTTTTCCTGATTACCTTCTCAGGCATCTCTTCCTTCTTGTGTCTGGATGTCAAATTTTCTATTCAACTCTGGTTTTTTCCTCAAGAATGCTTGAAAGTCCTCTATTCCACTGAATGACCATATTTTCCCCTGAAACAAAATACTCAGTTTTGCTGGGTAGGTGACCCTGGGGTTCATTCCCAGTTCTTTTGCCCTCTGGAATATCATATTCCATGCCCTTCGATCCCTCAGTGTAGAAGCTGCCAGGTCCTGGGCTATTCTGATTGTGTTTCCACAATATTGAAATTGTTTCTTCCTGGCTGCTTGTAGTATTTTCTCCTTGATCTGGGGATTCTGGAACCTGGCTATAATATTCCTGGGAGTTTTCTTTTTGGGATCTTTTTCAGGAGGTGATCCGTGGATTCTTTCAACCTCTATTTTGCCCTCTGGATCTAAAACATCAGGGCAATTTTCCTTGAGAATTTCTTGAAGGGTGATTTCTAGGTTCTTTCTTTGATCATGGCTTTCAGGTAGTCCAATAATTTTTAAATTGTCTCTCCTGGATCTATTCTCCAGGTCAGTGGTTTTTCCCATGAGATATTTCACATTGCCTTCTAATCTTTCATTTGTTTGGATCTGCTTAACAGCATCTTGATTTCTCATAAAGTCATTAGCTTCCATTTGCTCCAGTCTAACTCTGAAGGAATGAATCTCCTCAGTGAACTTTTGAGATTCTTTTTCCATCTGGCAAATTCTACTTTTTAAGGCATTCTTCTCCTCACTGCCCTTTTGGGCCTCCTTTGCCATTTGAGCTAGTCTATTTTTTCAGGTGTTGTTTTCCTCAGTCAGGCTGTTGACCCTCATTTCATACTTTCCTGCATCCTTCTCATTTCTCTTTCTAATTTTTCCTCCACTTCTCTTATTTGATTTTTAAAGTCCTTCTTAAGGTCCTCTATGGCCTGCAACCCACTCATGTTTTCCCCTGGGGCTTTTGGAGCAGGACTTCTGACCTCACAGTCCTTTTCCCGCTCTATGCCCCCAAAATAGGAGTCTAGGGTTGCATTTTTCTGTTTCCTTTGCCTTGGCATGTTGCCACTTAATTGCTTGACTTTTGGGCTTGTTGCCACACTATGGCTTTAAGGCCAGATAGAGGAATTTTCGTCCCGAACGTGTGGGGGGCAACTTCCGTTTCTGGCAAGCTATAAACCCACCCACAACTTCCACCCTAGATCACAATCCAGATCCAGGAGGTTAAAGCAAGAGCGATTACCCCCCAAGACTGATCGCTGGATCTCCCCACGATTTGTAGGCTGGGAGCCAGAAATGCCTCTGAAAACTACAAAATGGCGTGTCTCCTCAGCGGCTTCTAGCTCCCTGGGGAGGGAGCTGACGCATTCCCCAAATACAGGTCCCAAAGTCCATAGGACACTAACCCCTTACTTTGTCCTAGGCATGTCTATGTTGATAATTCTGGAGTTGCCACAGCTCCTGGTGTTCTGGGGTTCCTCCAGCTGGCTGCTGGCCCTGCCGCCCTGGGGCTAAAACCTTGGCTCACGCGGACCTGGGCTCGGCTCGGCTGGCCTCCTGCGCTCTGCGCTCTGCGCGTTGCCGGCTCCCAGCCTGCTGCGCTGGTCCTTCCTGCAGGGCTGCTGGGCTCTCCTCAGTGGGAGGTTAGCTTCTCTGTGTCGTTCTGTGGGTGCTGGGGCTCCAGAAGTTGTTCAGAGTCCTTTTTTACATAGTTTGTGGAGAATCTGGGGGCAGAGAGGCTTGGATGAGCTGTTTCTACTCCGCCATCTTGGCTCCGCCCCCGTGAATTCTTTCAATGACTCTTTTACCCTCTGGTTCTAGAACCTCAGGGCAGTTTTCCTTGATGATTTCTAGAAAGTTGCTGCCCAATCTATTTTTTTTAAATCATGACTTTCAGGTAGAGCAATAATTTTTAAATTCTCTCTCCTGGATCTGTTATCCAGGTCAGTTGTTTCACCAAAGGGGTATTTCATGTTTTCTTCTATTTTTTATTCTTTTCTTTTTGCTTAACTCATTCTTGATGTCTTATAGAGTCATTAGCTTCCACTTGGCAAATTCTAATTTTTAACAAATTTCTTTCTTCAATTAGATTTTGTACTTCCTTTTCCATTTGGTTAATTCTACTTTTTAAGGAATTGTTTTCTTCAGTGTACTTTTTTTTTCATTTGACCAATTGTATATTTTAAGTACTTGTTTTCTTCAGTGTACTTTTTTTCCCTCTTGGCCTGTATTTTTTAAGGACTTGTTTTTACAATCAATTTGCATGTCTACTTTTCCAAGCTAATGAATCTCTCTTGCATGCTTCTCATTTTTTATCCCAATTTTTCTTCTACCTGTATTATTTGACTTTTAAAATCTGCCTTGACTCTCCAAAGAGGCTTTTTGGGCTTGAGACCAGTTCATATTCTCCTTTGAGGTTTCAGATGTAAGTATGTTAACAATGTTGTCCTCTTTTGAATTTGTGTCTTAATCTTCCCTGACCCCATAGTAAGAATCTATGGTCCTTGTCCATTTCTACTTTTTTCTCATGGTGTTTGCCTGGCTTTTAAAGTTGAGTTCTCCTCCTGGAACACAAGAGGCAGTGACCAAAGCTTCTTGTGCTGGGGACCAGGGACCTGGTCCCTGGCTTTATTTGCTGGGGCCTCGGGGGCTGACAATTGGAGGCTATAGGGGTCTGGCAGCTTGCCTGGTACTGAGCTGGGGTCAGCAACACTGAAGCTCTCAGAGTGGGGGTGGGGTGTCTGGCCCCTGGAGGACATCTGTTCACTTGTGCTACTTTGAAGCAGCAGAAGATTTGGCTACTGGAGGATGCCTGACAGCCTGCCTCGAGCTGTGCCTCCTGGAGTTGTCCTTCCTGGAGTTGTGCTAAAGTACCAGGGGATTTGGCTGCTGGGGAACACCTGCCTGCCTGCCTGGAGTTCTGTACAACAGCTATGGAAATAATATAGTGAATTTGTTAGATAGCTAGAGGGAAAACAAGCTGTACAGTGTGCAGCTCTATAGCTGCATGTACAAACTTCTTTTGTTGTTGTTGTTGTTGTTGTTGTTGTTCTGCTTTGTATATAAAATGCTGATCTTATTTAATTTTAAGTTAAGAATTTAAAGAACAAAAATATTTTTAAGTTTTTCTGCCAATACATGACTGTGGGTCTTATGTGTGTTAATCATTCCTTTTGTCTAGAGGGGAAAAAATAGCTATCCCATACCAGATTCACACTACATACTGAATACTTATCTACTTGAACCTTTGAGAAGACCCCAGACATCAACCAAACCTAAGTAATTTTTCCCAACATGCCAGGTTGGGGGATGTAAAAAGACCCATGAAGGAAAAAGGATATAACCGCCTTCATTAAATGCCAAGTGTCTCCAGGATGGAACTCAGTCTCATCATATAATATATGTTGTTTGGAGAGGCTTCTTAGGGGAAATGGGTAAGGCACAATGCTTTACCCCCCTGGTGCGTGATTCAGTTATTATTCTTCCATACAAAAAGAATACTTAAAGCACAAAATAAAAAATTCATTTGGACATAATTCAAGAGAAAGGGATAAAATTTGTTACCCTTCAATTTAATCCAAGATAGCAAGAGTTGTAATGATATATTCAGATAAGACAAAAAAAAAAAGAATCAAGAGAGAAAAAGGGAAAAATTTTATGCCTAAAGACACTACTGATGATGAAATTATATCAAAGTAAATGTATAAGTATGTCTGTGTATTATATATAACATGTCATGTATGTATGCATGTGCATGCTTTCTAAATAGCACAGCAGCTAAGAACTTAAAGGAAATGCTAAGTTTAATGCAAAAATGTTTTACATTCTGAGACAATTGTATGTGATTCTAGTATGCCTCTTTCAGACTTTAGTAACTCTAACAGAAAAAGAAACAACAAAAGAAATAATATTTTAAACTGAATATTAGAAACACCAAATGCTATAAGCACAGAGCGACAGTGTGTCCTAAACAGGATTTACTATCTTTCTTCAAAACCCAACTTTCTTCCAGTCTTTTTTTTAATTTTTGTTGAAACCACCAGATTTAGCTATCTCCAAGGTTTACAACCTTAGCGTCATCATCTACTCCTCATTTTCTCTCACTCCGCAGATGCAATCATTTGCCAAATCTTGCTGATTCTCCTCAACATCACGTTTGACTTATACTCCTCTTATATAACTCAAACTTTGGTTCAGACCTTTAATGTTTCACACTTAGATGACTGCCAGAGAATCCTGCCTTAAGTCTCTCTTCACTTTCTTATAGCTACCTCTACTCAACAAATTTCAGGGATTGCCTATTGCTCCTAGGATAAAATAAATGTGTCTCTGTTTGACTTTTAAAATTCTTTGTATACCCAACACTTAGCAAAGCAAATAGTACACAGTAGGCACTTAATACATGTTTATTGACAACTGACTATATAACCTGGCCTCAAACTATCTTTACTTATTCTACTCAACCCCAAACTCTGTCATCCAACCAATTTGGCCTTTTCTTTGTACCAATTTGGCCTTATCTTTGTTCTTTATATGATGCTCCATCTATTTTATCTTTGGTCTGACATATCGCCAGTTCTAGAATATATTACTTTCCCAAATTCACCTCCAAGAATCACTTTATTTCTTTAAGACACAGTTCAAACCCAATCTTACTCATGAAGATTTTCCTAATAGTGCCTTTCCTCCCAAATTACCTTGTATTTAGTTATTTTCTATTTATTTGTGTTTATTTTCTTTATATTTATTCTATATATGTACTTGTTATTTCCCATCATTAGAATGCAAGTTTCCTGAAATAAAAATTGTTTCATTCCTTTTGGTTGAATCACACGCATTTAGCATTGTACCTTGGTGAACGTTTAATACTTTCTTGTTGATACAGGGAGAGCTAGGATAGCAGAAGAGTAGGAAGCAGTATAGCTGAGTCCCTTTCTACAAAACTCCTCCAAATTAATCTAGAAAATGTACTAGATTGAATCCTGACAGAGGAATCCAGAGGGGAAAAAGTTACAATGAGTCAATTTGTCCATAGGAAAATAGAGTAGTCTATGGGGTCTGGGTTGGGCCAGGAACATGCCATGCATAGAACACTCCACTGTCCAGGGAGAGGTTGTGCACTGGAACAAGAGGAGATCCTACACCCATCCTAGGGTACTACTAAGCCAATACAGAGATACCTCAAGAGAGAAGGTGCAAACTGGAAGCCTGGTTATCCTCTATGCATTTTTAGGTAACAGATCCAAGATTGACTAAAAAGACCTTGCACAGGAGTAGCTTTATGGGTAGAAAAGCCCTGTACAATGTATGGAGAAAGGAGGAAGTTCAGAAACAAGCAGCATCAATATGGCACAAACTTCAGGAACATACCAGTATCTCACATCCAACATCTAGCTTAGCTTGCAGAGGAATAACCAGCCAGGAATTCCAGACAAAAGGGGAACTTAAAATTCTGTCACTGAACAAGTAGAGTCCAGCAGTGCTCTACTCTACTCTAGCTATGACCCAAATATAGTCAAGAATTTACCAAGCTAAGAGCAGAGAGGCAGCAATCAGACTTTGCCCTCAATCAGATCCCTATGGGAGCTGAAAGCTTGCAAATCCCAACCTGTCCTTGAAATCCTAGAATAACACAATAGTCAAAATCTTAAGAAAGCAGCAACAGTATTGGACCAGAAGTTTTCTCCTGAAATGTGACTCTTCAAACCATCAAGTACAAAGTCATAAAGTAGGCTGGAAGAATGAACAAACAAAAAAGAATCCCACCATGAAAAGCTATTTTATGGTGGCGGAAAAGCTTGACAAAAAACCAGAAGAGAATTACTCCAAAACTACAAGCAAAACCTCAGGGAAAAATACAAAGGTTCAAAATCAGCTAAAATTGCAGGAAAAGATAAAGCAGTAGCTTTTTAAAAAGAGTTTCAAATGTTTCTTATAAATTGATAGAGAGTCTGGGAGGAAAAAATAAAAAAGAAATGAGACCTATGGAAGAAAGAATTGGAAATAGAATTAAGTTTGGCAGAAGAGATATAAAACCTTGCCCAAGCAACAAAATCCATAAAAATTAGAATGGACCAAACAAAAGCTCCATTAGGCAATAATAAATAGTAAAACAGAGTCAACAGCTTGAAAAAAATAGAAAATATCTTATAGCAAAAATAACAGACCTTAAAAAACAGGTTGAAGAGGAAACAAAATTAAGAATCATTGGACCATCTGAATGCTATGACAAAAAAAAAGACTAGACATCCCATTTCAAGAAATCTTAAATCTACCCAGATCTCTTGGCATCAGAAGGAAAGTGGAATAGATGAATCCACTGGTCACATAAAAGAAACCCCAAAGTAAAAATTCCCAAGAACATCATAACCAAAGTGCAGACCTTCAAAGTCAAAGAAAAATAGTGTAAACTAAGAAAGAACTCAAGTATTGAGGAACTAGCATTAGAATCATACATGCTTTAGATATTACTACTATAAAGAAGTAGAGATCTTAAAATATGATATTCCAGAAGCAATGGATCTAAACTTACAGCTAAGAATTACCCAGAAAAATTGAATATAATCCTTTATTGTTGAGTTTGTCTGACACTTTGTGATCTTATTTGAAGTTTTCTTGGTGAAGATACTGGAATGGTTTGCCATTTCCTTTTCCAGCTCATTTTATAGATGAGAAAACTGAGGCAAACAAGGTTAAGTGACCTCCCTGGGTCACATGGCCAGATGTGAACTCAGGTCTTCCTAACTCCAGGTTCTGCCCTCTATCCACTGTGCCACCTAGCTGCACCTGAGTATCATCTTACAGGTGGAAAGTGGACCCTTAAAGAAGAAGAGGATTTCAGGCATTCCTCATGAAAAGACTAGAGGTGATGGTGAGATGGGGAAAATGTTTCAAATACTGTTCCTTTGGAGATGGCAGAGTAAAAACAGGAACTCTGCATGCCTCCCACTCCAAACACTTTCAATACCTATAAAATATGACTCTAAACAAATTTTAGAGCTACAAAACCCACAAAGTGACAGAGAGAAACAAATTTCCCTCTGAAGCCAGCCTGGCAGGCCACCAAGAATATCACACCAAGCTCAGAGCCACACACAGTCCCACATGAACCACCAGCCACCAGACCCAGGGAGGCCCAACTCACAGCAGCCATGATCCATGGCACAAACCAGCTGGAGCAGACTTCAGGAGAGTGAGTCACCAGCAGCTGTGGCAGTTTCCAGACTTCTCAACCCATAAACACCAAAGAGAAAGTAAAAGGTCAGTGGGGAACTCTGTTGGAGCAGGGAGACAAAAGAGCACAGTCCAGCCCCTGCCCCTGGGGTGAGAAGTGGCAGATATGCAGCAGCTGCTACTGCATGGCTAACTCCAGAGCTCCTGGCCTGTAGATTTAAAGGGGACCAAGCAACCATTCAGTTGGTAATCGCTCAAAGAGCTTTGACTTGCTTGGATCTGGGTCATAGTCTTGGGTGGTGGTCCTAGGGTGGGTGGCCAGTGTGCCAGAGCTTCAGATGCCCATAGAGAGAGCACCCTCCTCATAGCTCTGACATCAGTGAAAACCCCAGCAATTTGGAACATAGCTCTCTGCACTCTGGAAGCAGAATTCTACCATGGCAAAGAGCTCAAAAGTCAAGTAATGGGCTGGCAAGATGAGCAAGTAGAGGAAGTGCAATCAGACCATAGAATTCTTTTCTGGGGATAAAAAGCATCAAAACATGGAACCAGAAGAAGTCAATGAAGTCAAAACTCCTGCATCAAAAGATTCCAAGAAAAATATGAACTGTTACAGGCCATAGAGGAGCTCAAGAAGGAGTTTGAAAATCAATTAAGAGAAGTAGAGGAAAAATTGGGAAGAGAAATGAGAACGATGCAAGAAAATCATGAAAAAATGAGTCAACAGCCCGCTAAAGGACACCCAAAAGTACTGAGGAAAATAACACCTTAAAAAATAGACTAACTCAAATGGCAAAAGAGGCCCAAAAAGCCAGTGAGGAGAAGAATGCCTTAAAAAGCCAAATTTGCCAGATGGAATAGGAATTTCAAAAACTCACTGAAGAGAATAATTCCTTCAAAATTAGATTGGAGCAACTGAAAGCTAATGACTCTATGAGAAATCAAAATACTTATAAAACAGATCCAAACAAATGAAAAAATAGAGGGCAATATGAAATATTTCATTGGAAAAACCACTGACCTGGAAAATAGTTCCAGGAGAGATCATTTAAAAATTATTGGACTAGGGGCAGCTAGGTGGCACAGTGAATAGAGCACCAGCCCTGGGGTCAAGAGGACCTGGGTTCAGATCTGGCCTCAGACACTTAACACAAAAACTAGCCATATGACATTGGCCAAGTCATTTAACCCCAATTGCCCTCCAAAAAGCAAAAAAAAAAAAAATATTGGACTACCTGAAAGCCATGATCACAAAAAGAGCCTAGAAATCATCCTTCAAGAAATTCTCAAGAAAATTGCCCTAATATTCTAGAACCAGAGTGCAAAATAGAAGTTGAAAACATTCACAAATCACCTCTTGAAAAAGATCCCAAAAAGAAAACTCCTAGGAATAATGTAGCCAAATTCCAGAATTCTCAGGTCAAGGAGAAAATATTACAAGCTACAAGGAAGAAATAATTTAAGTATTGTGGAAACACAATCAGGATAACACAAGATCTAGCAGCTTCTACATTAAGGGATCAAAGGACATGGAATAAGATATTTCAGAGGTCAAAGGAGCTAGGATTAAAACCAAGAATCACCTACCCAGCAAAACTGAGTATAATGCTTCAGGGGAAAATATGGTCATTCACTGAAATAGAGAACTTTCAAGTAGTCTTGATGGAAAAAACCAGAGCTGAACAAACAGAAAATTTGACTTTCAAATACAAGAACCAAGAGAAGCATGAGAAGGTAAACAGGAAAAAAGAAATCATAAGGAGCTTATTAAAGTTGAACTACTTATATTCCTACATGTGAAAAATGATAATTTTAATTCATTAGACTTGTCTCAGTATGAAGATAGTTGAAGTGAATATATATGTATGCCTAGTAGGGTATATGTGTGTATAAATACATATGTGAGTGTGTGTATATGTGTGTACATGCATATATAGACAGAGGGCACAAAATCATTTGAATAAGAAAGGATGGTATGTAAAAAATGAAATTAAGAGGTGATAAAGGAATATAATGAGAGGAGAAAAGTAGAGACAAAATATGGCAAGTTACCTCATAAAAGAGGCAAGAGAAAACTGCTACAATGGAGGGGAAGAGCAGGAAAGTGAAAGGGTAAGTAAAGTAAGGTCAACCTTACTCTCATTGAATTTGACTTAAGGAGGGAATAACATACATGCTCAAGTGTGTATCTTACCCTACAAGAAAGTAAAGGGGAAGGGGATAAAAGGGATGATGATAGAAGGGAGGGCAGATTAGGGGAGAGGGTAGTTAGAAGTAAACACATTTGAAAAGGAACAGGGTCAAAGTAGAAAATAGAATAAGTGGGGAGCAGGATAGTATGGAGGAAAATACAGTTAGTCTCACAATATAACTAACTATGGAAACATTTTATCTAACTACACAAGTATAACTTATATTGAATTGCTTGTCTTCCTAGTGGGGATGGGTGAGAAGGGAAGAAGGGAATGAATCTGGAAATCAAAGTTTTAAAAACAAATATTAATAAGATGTTTTTTACATGCAACTGGGAAATAAGATGTATAGGCACTGGGATATAGAAATCCATCTTGCCCTACTAGAAAGTGAAGGGGGAGATTATGGGGGGATATAAAGGAGGGAAAATTGGGGGAATGGTTATTCAGTATGCTTGACATTTTGGGATGTGGGGTGGGGGAAAGATGAGAAGAAAATCTGTAACTTGAAATCTTTGGGAAATGAATGCTGAAAACTAAAAATAAAATTTTTAAAAATTAAACATTTTTTAAAAAGAAAAACTTTTTGACAAAATACGGCACCAATTCCTATTAAAAACAATAAAGTGTAAGATTTAATGGAGTTTTCCTTAAAATGATAAGTAGTATCAATCTAAATCTATCGACAAGCATTATATATGATGGGGATAAACTAGAAGCATCCCCAATAAGATTAAGGGTGATACAAATATGTCCATTATCACCACAGTTATTCAATATTGTACTAGAAATGCTAGTTTTAACAATAAGAGAAAAAGAAATGGAAGGAATTTGAATATATAATGAGGAAACAAAGCTATCAACTCTTCACAGATGATATGATGGTATACTTAGAGAATCCTAGAGAATTAATTAAAAAACTACTAGATTAACAACTTTAGCAAAGTTGCAGTATATACAATAAATCCACATCAATCACTGGCATTTGTATATATTATTTACAAAGCCCAGCAGCAAGGGATAGAAAGAGAAATTCCATTTATAGTTACTGTAGACATTATAAGATATTTGGGAGTCTACCTGCCAAAACAAACTCAGAACTATAGGAACACAATTACAAAACATTTTACACACAAATATACTCAGATTTAATTATTGAAAAAATTTATATTGCTCATGGTTAGACTGAGCTAATATAATAAAAGTGATTATTCTACCTAAATTAATTTACTTATTTAGTTCCATACCAATCAAAGTACCAAAAATTATTTTATAGAGCTAGAAGAAATAATATCAAAATTCATCTGGAAAAATAAAGGTCCAGAATATCAAGGGAATTAATGAAAAGAACTGCTGGGCAAAGTGGCCTTGCCATTCCAGATGTTTAATTGTATTAGAAATCAACAATCATCAAAACTACTTGGTCCTGACTAAGAAAGAGAGCTGTAGTTCCATGGAATAGGTTAGGTACACAGGACACAGTAGCCAATAATTATAGCAATTCTATCACCAATGGGATATCCATAGCAGCTACTATGAATGTGCATGCATATTTTCAGGTTAAGTTAACAAAATATAAATAACTCTCTTCCTCAAAGGCAAAAATGATATTTAAATGCCAGAAAGCCAATTCCACCATAGTAACAAAGAATACACATTACCAATACAGGGAGCACCAACATTCCCAAGCCTTTCTACATTAGGCCTCCCCATAAATAAGCTCTCCTAGGCAAAATTCCTCCCTCTATGACTCATGCTAGCTGCTCTGCTTCAGCTCTGCTTCTCTCCTAGCTCTGCTTCACTCTCTTTTCCTGCTCTACCCATTCAGCAAGTTTCTCCCATCATGGACTTCATGTGACTCAAGCTCAGTGTGACTAACACTCCACCACAGCATTTAGTTAGAACCAAGCTCAAAGCAGGTCCCACAGGCCTATTAATGGGCAGGAAAGATCTTTCCATTCTATTTACATTACAGCAATCTATAATTTGATAAACCCAAAGAACCCAGCTTATGGGATAACAACTCACTATTTGACAAAAACTGCTGGGAAAACCAGAAAATAGTATGGCAGAAACTGGCCACAGAAAAATGTCTGACATTGTATACCATAATAAATATAAATAGGCACATGACTTAATTATAAAGGCTGATATTATAAACAAATAAGGGGAGCAAGGAATAGTTTATCTGTCAGATTTATGGAGAATGGAAGAATTTGTGACCAAACCAGGGATAGAGAACATTATGAAATGCAAAATGGATATTTTTTACTACATTAAATTGAAAAGTTTCTGCAGAAACAAAGTCAATACAGCCAAAATTAGGAAGGAAGCAGAAAAATGGGAAAGAATTTTTACAGTGTCTGTGATAAAGATCTCATTTCTAAAATATATAGAGAACAGAGTCAAACATATAAGGATATAAGTCATTCCCCAATTGATAAATGATCAAGTGATATTAAAAGATAGTTTTCTGATGAAGAAATTAAATCTCTCTGTAGTCATATTTAAAAATGCTCTAAGTCCCTATTGATTAGAGAAATACAAATCAAAACAGCTCTGAGGTAGCACCTCATTCCTACCAGATGAGCTTACATGAAAAAATGGGAAAATGATAAATGTTGGAGAAGATGTGGGAAAATTCTAACATTGATGCATTGTAGTTGGAACTGTGAACTAATCCAACCATTCTAGAGAGCAATTTGGAACTATGCCCAAAGGTCTATAAAACTGTGCATGACCTTTGATCCAGCAACACCAAAGGGAATATTAAATGTTAAAAATAATGTTTTTATTACATGGTCCTATTTACAAGTGTTATTACCAATTATGGAGGCAATATGGTGTAGTGAACAGTAGTGACCTCAGAGTCAGGAAGTCATGGGTTCAAATGCTCCCTCTCACATATATTTGGCAAATTAAGTAATTTCTCAGTACCTGGTCTGTATCCCAAAGAGATCACTAAAAAGGGGAAAGGACCCACATTTAAAAAAATATATATTTCTAGCAGTTATTTTTGTGGTGGCCAAGAATTGGAAATTGAGGGGATGCCCATCAATGGGGGAATGGCTGAACAAATTGTGGAATGTAATTGTGATGGAATATTATGCTATAAGAAATGATGAGCAGGCAGATTTTTGGAACCTGGAAATACTTACATGAATTGATGTTGACTGAAGTGAGCGGAGCCAAGAGAATATTGTTACAGCAACATTGTGTGATGACTAACTTTGATAGATTTCTCTCTTCTTAGCAATACAATGATCTAAAAATTCCAAAAGATTCATAATGGGAAATGCTATTTACATCCAGAGAAAGAACTATGGAGTCTGAATGCAGATCAAAGCATAGTATTTTCCCTTGTTTTTTTCTTTCTTATGATTTTCCCCTTTTGTTCTCATTTTTTCACAACATGAGTAATGTGTAAATATGTTTAATATGATTATACGTGTATAGCCTATATCAGATTGCTTGCAGTCAAGGGGGAAAGAGAGGGGAGGGAGGGAAGGAGAAAAACTTGGAACTCGAAGTCTTTTAAAAGTGAATGTTGGAAATTATCTTTCCATGTAATGGGAAAAAATAACACACTATTAAGTGGCGGGGTGGGGGAAGGGGGGGAACAAGCAGCAGGTAGATGTAGTCCAGCTTCCTAGTCTCACAGGGCTAAGTTCAAACAATTCAATAAGATTTTCTCATAATTCCCACAACTGAATAAAGCTTTCTCACAACACAGAAACTGGACTAGAACCATAACTGAGCTATCTCCAGAACTGAGTCACAGGATGGAGTCAATGTGATTCACTCTTTTCCCACTATCACTTGCATTTCTAATTCCCTCACCAGTCTGCAGTATCTGAAGATCTATACTGAGTTAGGCTGGACATACAGTCATCCAGTCCTTGGACACACTGGACAAAGGACACACTGCAACTTTTTTTCTGGCTTTCTCCATCAGGATTTGATCTGGGGCATTTTCTAGATCTCCTAGGAGGAATTTATGGAGAGCAATTCACTGCATTGTTTCCTGTTACTCCACCATTTTCTATTACTTTGATTTTTTAAAGCTCAAATTTTAGCTCTCCAGAAACATATCTTTCACCTTAAGATATTGCCAAAGAATTAACTATTTAGGACACTATCTGTGTGGTTTTACTTAACCTCCCTGGGCTTCAGTTTCCTTATTTATAAAATTAAAGGATTGGATTGGATGATCTCTGAGGTTCTTTCAGTTCAGATCTATGATCTATGATGTTAAGTACCTCAGCATGAATAGGCCAAGGTCCCTCACTACATCCTGGGCCATCTCCAATTGTCCTAATCCATATTTGACCACTGAAACCCAGATGCCTCCAAAGGAGAAAGTGAGGCTGGTGACTTTGAACAGCCCTTCCTCACTTAAATCTGATTTAGTTGGATGTCATGGCACCACCTCCTTGATGTCATGGTCCTCTTACAGAACAAAGGACAAATAGCAACCACTGTGAGTATAGAAGGAGCTGCCCACTGGGGACCAAACTTCCAGTTAGGCAACATATCTTTCTTCCTTCCTTCCTTCCTTCCTTCCTTCCTTCCTTCCTTCCTTCCTTCCTTCCTTCTTTCCTTCCTTCCTTCCTTCCCTTCTTCCTTCCTTTCTTTCTTCCCTCCCTCTTCACATAGGAGTATCACACCCTTACCTGCTGATACTTGCATTCCAAAGGGAATGTAAAGTTTAACCTCTGAACCTTTATGTTTTTGTTTTTATTTTGTTTTGTTTCTCTTAAAAATCAGCCTTAGCTCCAGATCACTCTGGTCCCAGAGCAAGCACTACTTGTTCCCAGTTTGGGCCCTGATTGTCTCATAAAGAATGTAAATAATGTTTCCTGTTTTGGCCAGAAACCCTGAGGGTCTTTCCCTCCCAGATCTATTTTTTTTTTCTAAAAGAAGCCATTCTTTGCATTATTTTCTAATTAAGCCTTAATTATTGAAGGGGTACTGCCTCAGTCAAACTGAGACCTATTAAAGATCTTACATTAAAAAGGTCCAGATCCCACACTGAATCCTGGGCTGTCTCCAGTTTTCTTGATCCATATCTAGCCACTGGATCCAGATGGTTCCAGAGAAGGTAAAGCTAGTGATTTTGCATGACCATCCCTCACTTAAATCCAATTCACTGGCAAGTCATGGCATCACTTCCATGACAGATTCATGATTGTCTTCAAGAATGAAGGAAAAACAGCAGCAGCAACCAAAATCTTACATTCTTCAATGTTATTTTCCATTTTCATGGAATCAGTTAATGATATAAGATGCAGAGACAGAATGATGTAGGAGACAGAGAGGTAATTTAGAAGTCAGGAAAACCTGAGTTCAAGTAAGTCATGCCTCTGCTACATATTGACTGTGTGATGCTGGGGAAGTTATTTGACCTCTCAGCAATTCAGGCAATTTTATAAGACTATGAGCTCTATATGAGTTCATAATTTGTATTAGTGTAGCAAGCTCCTCCCATGGAGTTACTTATACCAAGAAAATCATAAATCTGGTTAAAACAAAAAAGGAAAGAAAAGAAGGGAGAGAAAAATAGAAAAAGAGAGAAACAGAGACAGAGAGATACAGAGAGAGAGGAGAGAGAGGGAGAGAGCATTTTTATAAGTAGATCAGACCCTTCAGCTACATTGTGGGGGTGCAATTAAAAATCAAAATGCCCAGACATATTACTGTAGTTAAAGAATGATCTAGAAAATGAGAAAAGGAATTTGTTTCAAATTCAGACACTATGGATACAGCCTGTCACTTTTTTTTCCTCGATTTTTGATTCTTGCTTTGGTTTTTGATTTTGTGATAGAACTGTGAAACTTTATCTTTCCACCCAGCTAAACTGCTTCTATATAACACCATTTTTTTCAGTAAAAATTTATCTCTTTTTTATCTCTAGCTGAAATTTATAATCACCACTTTTCCTTTAAATAACCTTACATAAAAGATCTGGGAGATCTGGGATCTCAAAATGATTCCATCCAGGCCCTGACCTTGGAAAGAGTATTGAAGTATGTCTCATGACATTTGGCAATTGGAGTAATTGGTAAGTGGAATTTCCTGTTTCTGATTGATCTTCATGAGAAATTCAGTTGCTAATTTAAGTTGGATCAACTTTTTGGTCAGTATCATGAGTATAGCACATCATCTATTTGAAAGTAATCTTCTGTGGAAGATCAAATAACAAAGGGAATATTAAGTAAGTTTAAATTTTTATTACATGGTCCTATTTACAAAGTGTTATTACGAACTATGGAGGCAGTATGGCATAGTAAATAGAGAGTTGACCTCAAAGTCAGGAAGACATGGGTTCAAACTGCCTCTGACACATATTTGGCAAGTTAACTAATTTCTCAGTACCCTGGGCAATTCTTTAAGATTGCATGAGAATGCACTAATCTACATGGATATAGACAAAGGTCTACACTTGCATTAATGAAATCAAAGTTCTGGGCCAAATATATATCTAAATATTAGCATGAACATGATACCTTTCATACTCATTTTATTTGTCTAGTACCATTCAATAAAAACTTGTTTCTTTGTTTCCCCATAGATTTCTAACAGTCAATACATTAATAGAAAAGCAAGGATTTTGCAATCAGAAGATCTAAATATAAATCCCTGCTGCTTCCTATCGACAGGCTTTTTGGTCTGACCTTCTGTGGGTCTCAGTTTCCATATGCCAAATACAAGCGGATTGAATTATTTGATCTCTAAGACCGTAGTCAGCTTGATATCCTCGTATTTTCTTTCAACACACCAAATCCACCCCACATCTGTGGTTCCTTTTGAGAATTGGGGGAGTTGGAATTGTTATTTCATTGGAAAGGGAAACTCCAGGTGTAGAAACTACCTCCACCAGTGCAGACCAGCCACTCCTTTGTAACTTGAACTCTTAAAGAGTTGCTTTGGGGCCCTGAAAGATTAAGGTACTTACCAGTGGCAAACTTAGCCTGTATATATGTCAGAGGCAGGGCTGAAACCTCAGGCTTTTTGTTGCCAAAACTTATCCTCTATCCATTATTCCATGTTGCTCTTCAAGTACTCAGTTTACCTTATTTACACTGAATCAAAAATGTCTAATGAAAAATATACAAAGTCCCTCAAAAAATTAAGATATTTTTAAAATGATTTTTTTCTTGAACTTTCTGTTCCATTATGATTTTTTTTCTTCTTCCCTCTGAGGCTTCTGCTGACAAGTGACCATAGCAACCTTTTAAATATTTATGAACTCTCTTTGTGAATGAAATAATAGCAAAATTGTTCATTTGTACTTTTAGCCAACTAAAGCATCTCTCCCCCAGCTCCCATCCTATGAATCCTCTGACTAGGTATTAGCATGACATCCCTCAAGATTTCTAAAGATTATATTTTTTTAAGTGGGAAAGTTCATATTGTAATTTCAGAGTGATGTTGTTAAAATAAAGGATGATATTTAATAACACATTTAATCTGAAAGCACTAAGTGGGTGAAAAAAAAAACTTGTATCTAACTTGGAGAAAGCCAGTCCATTTCCTTTCACTATTGATGAACATCATGAAAATGGAATAGTCAATTAAAATAATAAATTACATTTTGCATTTTCAATTTTCAAAAACTTTTAATCCTTTTTCTTAACTTGACAAATACCAGTAAACATGAGCATTTCTATGTACAAAAAATAGATAAGATTTTAATGAAACTACAAATCTCTACTACACATAGCTTGCTTCCTTTTTTAAAGTAAATAATTATGTCAACATAATTTCCAAGTTATAATACTTTTCTTTCACGAACTTTTTTTCTTCTCTAGAGATTTGTGAGCCTAGAGGCAAAAGTATAGCTAATTCGAGTTTTATATTTGAGGAAAACAGGATTCAGAGAGGTTGAATTTGTCCAAGGTAGGTCCAAGGTCTTCTGGCTATAAGACCGGTGTTCTTTGCACTATGTGATGCCATTCTCTATATAAGTATGAGGAAAACAGGGGACCCTGATGAATTTATTTTGATCTCCAGCCCCATTTGACTAAATTATGAGTGGGATGAATAATAGAGACAATGAAGTGTTGATAAAATTACAAAATATAAGGCATAGAAGATGGAGAGAGGAAGTATTAAAAACTTAAATGAAATATAAAGAAATGTTGACACTTTATCACTCCATTAAAAAGAATGAAAAAGTTCTCTCAATAAAATCAAATGAAACTATAGGTCATTGTTAGGTGATAAACTATTCCATTGGTAGCTTTTAAAAAGCCTGACTGCTTATTTTGCTTCACATATATATATATATATATCACTTTGCTTATTTTGCTTCACATATATATATATATATATCACTTTGCTTCACATATATATATCACTCCATGCTGATTCATATTTGTCAAATTTATAATTTCTTTCAGTACAGTAATATTCCATAACATTCATATAGCACAACTTGTTTTACCAATCCCCTGCTGATCGGTATCTATTTTCTAGTTCTTTATTTTAAAAATGCTTCTATAAATATTTTGGTGTGTACAGGATCTTTCTAATTTGACATTAACCTCCTCAAGATATATGCCTAATAATGGTAATATCAAAGAATATGGACATCTTCATCACTTTCTTCACATACATTCAAATTGTTTTCTGTAATGGTTGGACCGATTTGTTTTTTAGTTTAGATTTGTTTTGTTTTTCCCCAGCAAACAGGGAGAATTTTATTTTCTTCAATTTTTTTTGGATACTACGTGTTTATCTAGTCATTATATAAACATATAAATCACCAGAATTTAGGTGCTGGGAAATATTTAAGAAAATCATTTCAATAAACATTTAGTTTCTTACACAATTAAAACTAAAAGCCAATAAATTCTTAATGTCATCAACTTGGATGTCATAGGTATGCTTGACATTTCTTGCTATTTTTTTAATTTTAAAAAATTTATTTATTTTTAGTGTCCATCATTCATTTCCACAAGATTTGGGGTTTTGAATTTTCTCCCCGTCTGTTCCCTACCCAAGATGGCATTTATTCAGATTATGCCTTTCCCCAATCTGCCCACCCTTCTGTCATGCTCTGCTCTTATCCTCTTCCCCCTTATTTTCTTGTAGGGCAAAATAGATTTCTCTACTCCATTGCCTGTATATCTTATTTCCCAGCTGCATGTAAAAAGTACTAACATTTGTTTTTAAATTTTTAAGTTACAAATTCTTTCGCTTCTTCCCTCCTCACCCACACTCTTTGAGAAGGCAAGCAATTCAATGTTACACATATGTAGGTCTGTAAAACAGTTCCATAATAGTCATGTTGTGAAAGACTAACTATATTTCCCTCCATCTTAGCCCTCTTCCCACTCATTCTATTTTCTCCTTTGACTCTGTCCTTTTCAAAAAAGTGTTTGCTTCTGACTATCCCCTCCCCCAATCTGCAGTTCCTTCTATCAATGCCCCTCCCCTGCCCCCATCTCTTTCTTCCCTTACTTTCCTGCAGGACAAGATACCCAATTGAGTGTGTATGTTATTTCCTCCTTAAGGCAAATCCAATGAGAGTAAGTTTCACTCTTTCCCTCTCACCTTCCCTTTCTTTCCCTCCATTGTGAAATATTTTTCTTGCCTCTTTTATGTGAGATAATTTACCCCATCCTATCTCTCCCTCTCTCCTTCTTTCAATATATTCCTCCCTCACCCCTTAATTTCATTTTTTAGATATCATCCCTCCATATTCAACCCAGCCTGTGCCATCTATCTGTCTGTCTATTTAACTATCTGTCTATCTATCTACCTATCTATTTCCTCCAGCTACTCTAATACTGAGAAAGGTCTCATGAGTTACAAATATCATCTGTACATATAGGAATGTAAACAGTTCAACTTTAATAAATCCCTTATGAATTCTCTTTCTTGTTTACCTTTTCATGCTTCTCTTGAGTCTTCTATTTGTTATATTTTTCTATTCGGCTCTGATAATTTCAGCAAGAATGTTTGAAAGTTGTCTATTTCATGGAATGTCCATATTTCCCCTTGAAGTATTATACTGACTTTTGCTGCATAGGTGATTCTTGGTTTTAATCCTAGTTCATCTGGCCTCCAGAATAGCATATTCCAAACCCTTTGATACCTTAATGTAGAAGCTGCTGTCTTGTGTTATCCTGATTGTATTTCCACAATGCTCGAATTGTTTCTTTCTGGCTGCTTGCAATATTTTCTCCTTGACTTAGGTACTCTGGAATTTGGCTACATTATTCTTAACAGTTTTCTTTTTGGGTTCTCTTTCAAGAGGTGATTGGTGGATTCTTACATTTTCTATTTTCCCTCTGGTTCTAGAATGCCAGGGCAATTTTCCTGGATAATTTCTTGAAAGATTATGCCTAGGCTCTTTCTTTGATCATTGTTTTCAGGTCGTCTAATAATTTAAAATTCTCTCTCCTGGATCTATTTTCCAGGTCAGTAGTTTTTCCAGTGAGATATTTCACATTGCCTTTTATTTTTTTCATTTGCTTGGATCTGTTTCATAGAATCTTGATTTCTCATAAAGTCATTAGCTTCCATTTTCTCCAATCTAATTTTGAAGGAGTTATTCTCTTCAGTGAGTTTTTGAAATTCCTTTTCCATCTAGCCAATTTGTTTTTTTAAGGCCTTCATCACCTCATTGGCTTTTTGGGCCTCTTTTGCCATTTGACTTAATCTACTTTTTTAAGGTGTTATTTTCTTCAGTATTTTAGGGCCTTCTTTAACAGGCTGTTGACTCACTTTTCATGATTTCCTTGCATTATTCTCTTTTCTCTTCCCAATTTTTCCTCCATTTCTCTTATTTGATTTTCAAAATCCTTCTTGAACTCCTCCATGGTCTGTAAGCAGTTCATATTTTTCTTGGAAGCTTTTAATATAGGAATTTTGGCTTTGTTGTCTTCTCCTAGTTCAATGTTTTGATCCCCTTTATCCCCTCAAAAAGATTCTATGGTCTGATTGTGCTTCCTCTATTTGTTCATCTTGCCAGCCAATTACTTGACTTTTAACTTCTTTGCCATGGTAGAACTCTGCTTCCAGAGTGGAGAGAGTTGTGTCCCAAATTGCTGGGGCAGTTTTCAGTTGCCAGAACTATGAGGAGAACACCCTCTCTAAAGGCACCACAAGCTCTGGCAAGCTAACCTTCCTCACCCCAGGACCACCACCCAAGACTGTGACCCAGATCCGAGCAGACCAAAGCAAGAGCAATTACCCTCTGAATGGTCATTTGTTCCCCCTCCAATCTGTTGGCCAGGAGCTCTGGTGGCATCCACGTGGCAGCAGCTGCAGCCACCATGTTGCAACCACCTCTGTTTTCCTGGGGGCAGGGGCCAGATCACACTCTTTTCTGATGCAGTTCCAAGAGAGTTCCCTTCTAATCTTTTACTTTCTCTTTGGTGTTTATGGGTTGATAAGTCTGGAAACCACCAGAGCTGCCAGTGATTCACTCTCTTGAAATCTGCCCCAGATGGTCTGAGCTGTGAGTCTGGGCCAGCACAGCTCTACAGGGGGCTGTGCTTGGTAACCACCTCAGTGAGATAGACCCTTCTTGTTGGCCTTCAAGGCTGCCTTCAGCAGAGTTGTTTCTCTCTGTCACTTTGTGGGTTCTGTAGCTCTAAAATTTGTTGAGTCATTTTTTACAGGTATTGGAGGTGGTTAGAGTGAGAGCTCAAGCAAGTTCCTGCCTTTACTCCACCACCTTGGCTCTGCCCCTCTTTTCATGATTTTGTTGCATCACTCTCATTTCTCTTCCCAATCTTCCCTCCACTTCTCTTACTTAATTTTCAAAATCCTTTTTGAGCTCTTCAATGGCCTGCAACCAATTCATATTTTTCTTGGAAGCTTTTGGTGTAGTAACTTTTACTTTATTGTCTTCTGGTTGTATATTTTGTTCTCATTTGTCACCAAAGTAAGATTCTATAGTCTGACTTGTTTTATGCTGTTTATTCATCTTCTCAGCCAAATACTTGATATTCTAAATCCCTGTCAAGGCAGGACTCTATTTCCAATGGATATGGGGGTAGGGGTGGTTGTGTGGATGGGTTTATTGTCCCAGGCTTCTGGTGTTTCCATCAGCCACTGGATCCCCAACTGTCTGTGGGCCCAGAGCACCAGAAGCAGCCACCACTGTTGCTGCTGCTACTGCCACTGCCACCACCAGCACTGCTGCCACTCCTGCCACACTGGGACTGGGCCTGGACAGTGGATGCTCCTCTTTCACTCATGTCCCACACAATTCTCCCACTGACCTTACACACTCTTCTTGGTGTTTGTGGGTTGAGAAGTCTGGAAATCACCAGAGCTGCCAGCAATTTAGTCCTCTGAGGCCTGCTCTGGCCTTATCATTCTCCATGCAGCCCATGCCAGACTGTTCCACACCCAGCATGGTGTAATATGCCCTTCCTGTATATCTTCCAGGCTGTTGGGATGGAGATGTGTTTCCCTCTGTCATTTTGTGGGTTCTGTAGCTCTAGAATTGTTTAGTAATATTTTAGCAGTTTTTGAAGGGGTTTGGGGGTGAGTTCAAGCAAGTCCCTGCCTTTACTCTGCCACCAATTTGTTTTTGTTGTTCAGTTGTTTCAATCATGTCTGACTCTTCCTGATCCAATTTGGTGTTTTCTTGGTAAAGATGTTGGAGTGGTTTGCCACTTTCTTTACACATGAGAAACCTGAGGCAAAGAAGATTAAGCAATTTGCTCAGGGTCACACAACCAATAAGTGTCTGAAACAAGATTTGAACTCAGGAAGATGAGTCTTGTTGACTCCAGGGCCAGCACCACCTAGATACCCAGCATGGATCACTTACAACTTGTCAAAATACATTAGTGGCCAATCCTTCCACAAGTATTCCAACATAATTTGTACTGTTTATCATCTTTGACAATTTTCCAAGTGTGATGAGAATCTCAGGGTTGTTTTGATTTACATTTCTATTTTTATTAATGATTTGGAGCTTTCTTTCATATGATTGCTAAGTTTGTCATTCTTTTGAAAAGTTTGTTCATATACATTGTGCATTTATTGTTCAGAAATGACTTTTGGACTTATGTATTAGTCATCTATCTGTGTCTTTTATATCAGACCATTATTAGAGATATTTGATACAAAGTTTCCCCCACTCCCCAGTCAATCACTTTCCTTCTCATTGGAGATTTTTTAATTTTTCTTTTAAATATTATTTGTTTAATATTCATTTTATATTACTGATTCCACATTTTCTCCTTACCTTCACCCCCTTTCCCTTCCATTGAGAAGGTAAGCAATATGATACCCATTATACATGTGAAGTCATACAAAACATACTTCCATATTAGCAATGCTAGAAAAATTTAAAAGGCCAGAAAAATAAAATGGAAAAAAAATGCTTTAATCTGAGCTCAGAGTTAACTGGTTCTCTCTCTGGAGGTGGATGGCATTTTTCATTATGAGTGTTTTGTAATTGTCTTGGACCATAGTATTTATCAGCATAAAATCTTTCACAGTTAATTATCATTTCAATATTGCTGTTACAATGTTCTCCTGATTCCACTTACTTTGCTTTGCATCAATTCATATAAGTCTTCCCAGGTTGGTTAAACCATCCATTTTTAAAATTTCTAATAGCACAGTAATATTTCATCAGAATCATATATCACAACTTGTTCTGGCATTCCCCAATTGTTGGGCATCCTCTCAACTTCTAAATCTTTGCTGCCCCAAATTAAAACTATCATTATAGGTTCCCCATCTCACATCACAGGCAACCACTTCTTCCCCCTGTTTAAGTGCTTTGCTGTGGAACCCCCTTTCTTCCACTGACTTGGAGTCGCTTATCCCATCACTTTCAATTAGTTCCCTTAAGCTATTTCTCCCATGCTGTAGCTCCTTTTGATGACAGATTATGGGAATTATCATCCCTTTGAATATCCTTATGTATTTAATAAGAATACGTCACCCATTCCATTCTATGTTAAACCTTGATTCATTTATTGGTGGGGTGAAGGGCAGGGAAAATGGATGTATAGTTGAGGTTAATTTATACTGCTTCAGTTTTTCTCCTTCACTTTCATTTATCCTATTTATTTATGTTCCATTTACAACATTATCCCTCCTGATGGTGTTTTTTAATCCCTTTAAGATCCCTCTGGGTTTGGTTTAGTTTTAACCTGTAGGTGATTTTTTTTCTCTTTTAAAAAAAATAACTCTAGAGGGACTTCCAGAATCCAAGATGGAGGAGTAAGAAGTAAGTCACTATCACTCTCCTTTATTCACCTCTAAAAACCCAGAAAATGTCCCAGGAAAAACCCTGAAAGAACCCCCAGCAGAAAGATGGGGTACAGCAGTCTTATAGCCCAGGAAGCTTTGGGGATTAATGGGAAAGGTCCCTCTAACTCTGGTGGAAGGAAAGCAGCATGGAAGGGGAGGTGTCCCAGTAAGCCAATGGCAAGCCCCACCTCAGCAAACCAGGGGGAGGTCCTGAATTCAAGCCTGATGGAGCAGGCAAGTGTCAACAACAGGACTCCTCCACCTCCCTGAGTACCTTTGGCACGGGCAGAGGTACTGGTGGACTCCAGCTTGGAAAACCATTACATACATGAGTGGGCAGGCATCCTCCAGAAGTCAAATCTCCGGGTGCTTGAGTACAACTCTAGGAAGCACAACTCCAAGGCGCATAACTCAAAGCAGGCAGGCATCCTCCAGCAGCCAAACCTTCCAGTGCTTCAAAGCAGCCCACATGAACAGGCATGCTCTAGTGCCCAGATACCCCATCCCCACCCTAAGAGTTTCAGTGTTGCTGATCCCAGCTCAGCACCAGTTAAGCTGCCAGACCCCAATATCTTCCAGCTGCCAGCACCTCAGGACCCAGAAAACAAAGCCAGGGACCAGGTTCCTGACACAAGAAACAATGCCTCGTGCTCCAAGAGAATTCAACTTTAAAAGCCAGGAAATAGGCAAATAACATGAGCAAAAAGCAGAAATGGACAATGACCATAGATTCTTACTATGGGGACAAGGAAGATCAAAACACAAATTCAGAAGAGGACAACATTGCCAATATACCTATATCTGAAACCTCAAAGGGAAATATAAATTGATATCAAGCCCAGAAAGTCTTCTCAAAAGTGCTCAAGAAGGATTTTAAAAATAAAATAAGAGAGGCAGAAGAAAAATTGGGGAAAGAAATGAGAGGCATACAAGAGAGAATCAATAGCTTCAAAAGGGAAGGACAAAAACTGACTGTAGAAAACTACTACTTAAAAAGTAGAATTGCCCATATGAAGAAGGAGGTATGAAAACTCACTGAAGAGAAGAACTACTTTAAAAGTAAAATGTCAAATGGAAAAGGAGGCAAAAAAATATAATAGAAGAAAACAATTTGTTAAAAATTAGAATTGGGCAAGTGGAGGGTAGTGACTCAATGGGAAATTAAGAATCAGTCAAACAGAAACAAAAAATGAAAAAAATGAAGAGAACATAAAATACCTCATTTGAAAGATGATAGACCTGGAAAAATATCCAAGAAAAATAATTTTAAAATTATTGGTTGACCTGGAAACCATACTTTTGAAAAAGAGCCTGGACAGCATCTGTCAAGAAATCAACAAAGAAAATTGCCCCAAGTTCCTTGAACCAGAGGACATAATAGTCATCAAAAGAATCTTCCTGAAAGAGATCCCAAGAAAACAGCAAGGAATATTGTAGGGAAATTCCAAAATTATCAGGTCAAAGAGAAAATACTGCAAGCAGCCAGAAAAGAAACAATTTAAATGTCCTGGAACCACAGTCAGGATTACACAGGACCATTTAGCTTCTATATTAAAAGATCAGAGGACTTGAAATATGCTCTTCCATAAGACAAAGGAGCTTGGATTATAACCAAGGATCAACTACCCAGCAAAATTGAGCATAATCTTTCAGGGAAGGAGATGGACATTCAATGAAATAGAGGACATCAAAAACTTCCTGATGAAAAGACCACAACTCAACAGAAAATTAGACATTCAAACACAGTTCTCAAAAGAAGCATAATAAAGGTACACAGGAAAGAAAAAAAAACATGGTATTCAATAAGGGCAGACAGTTTACATCCCTACGAGGGAAGATGGTACTTGCAACTTATGAGAACGGTATCATTACTACAACATTTAAGAGGGATATACATAGAAATACATATAGAGTAAGGGAAAAGACTGGAACAGAATATATTGTGCTTTAGCTGAAGGTAAAAAAAAAATCAGGAATCACAGTCCAAATCTAAGACAAAGCAAAAGCAAAAATTGATCTAATCAAAAGAAATAAGGAAAGAAAGCATATTCTGGTAGATAGACAATAAAGAAATATTATTACTAAACACATATGCACCAAGTGGTATAGCAAACAAATTCTTAAAGAAGAAGTCAAGGGAGCTACAAGAAGAAATATCCAAGAAGATTATACTAGTGGGGGATCTCAACCTCCCCCTCTCAGAACTAGATAAATCTAACCACAAAATAAACAAGAAAGACATTAAAGAGATGAATAGAATTTTAGAAAAGTTAGATATGGCAGACCTCTGGAGAAAATTGAATGGGAATAGAAAGGAATATACCTTTTTATAGGTCCCACATGACACCAATACAAAAATGGACCATAAAAACCTCACAATCCAATTCAGAAAGGCAGAAATATTAAATGCATCACTTTGAGATCATGATGCTATAAAAATTACACATAATGAGGAGATAGATAGACTAAAGATAGACTAAAAATTAGATGAAAAGTAAATAATGTAATACTAAAAAAGGAGTGGGTCAAACAATAAATCATAGAAACAAGCAATAACTTCATCCAAGAGAATGACAATAATGAGACAACACGCCAAAACTTATGGGATGGAGCAAAAGCAGTTCTTAGGGAAATTTTATATCTCTAAATACTTAAATGAATAAAACATAGAAAAAGGAGATCAATTGGGCATGTAACTTAAAAAAGGTAAAAAAAAAAAAGAAATACTTTTAAAATCCCCAATTAATTACCAAATGAGAAATACTGAAAACCAAAGGAGAAATTAATAAAAATGAAATCAAGAAAACTATTGAACTAATAAATAAAACTAAGCACTGATTTTGTGAAAAAATAAAATAAAATAGATAAACCTTTAGTTAAATTGATTAAAGAGAAAAGAAAGAAGAAAACCAAATTACCAGTGTGAAAAAATAAAGAGTGAATTCATTGTCGATGAAATGGAAGTTAAAACAATAATTAGGAGCTATTTTGCCCAACTGTATGCCAATAAACTGGATATTCTTAGTGAAATGGATAAATATTTACAAAAATATAAATTGCCCAGATTAATGTAAAAATCAATAAAATACTTAAATAATCCCATTTCAGAAAAAAGAAATTGAACAAACCATCAATGAACTCCTTAGAAAAAATTTCCAGGACTACATGGATTTAAAAGTGAATTCTATCAAACATTCAAATAAAAATTAATTCCAATACTATATAGACTATTTGGGAGAAAAGGAGTCTTACAAAATTCTTCTTATGATACAAATACGGGAAGAATCAAAACAGAGGAAGAAATTTATAGGCCAATTTCCCTAACGAATGTAAATGCAAAATTTTTAAACAAAATATTAGCAAAATGATTACAGTAACTTATCTCAAGGATAATACACTATGCTCAGGTGGTATTTATATTAGGAATGCAGTGCTTGTTCAATATTTAAGAAAACTATAAGCATGATTAACCATATCAACAAGATACCATATAATTATCTCAATAGATGCAGAAAAAAGTTTTTTGACAAAATACATCACCCATTCCTATTAAAAACCCTAGAGAGTATAGGAATAAATGGAGTCTTCCTTAAAATGATAGGTAGAATCTATCTAAAACCATCAACAAGCATTATATGTAATGGGGATAAGCTAGATGCATTTCCAGTAAGTTTGGGTGTGAAACAAGGATGTCCATTATCACCACTGTTATTCAATATGCTACTAGAAATGCTAGCTTTAAGAGAAGAATAATAAGAGAAGAAATAAGCAATAAGAGAAGAAATTAAAGGAATTAGAATAGGAAAAAAAGAAAAAAGTTATCACTCTTTGAAGATGATATGATAGTATACTTAGAGAATCCTAGAGAATTAAATGAAAAATTACTTGAAATAATGAACACATTTAGCAAATTTGCAAAATATTAAATAAATTCATATAAATCACCAGCATTTCTATATATTACTAACAAAATCAAAAGCAAGAGTTAGAGAAATTCCATTTAAAGTTACTATAGACATTATAAAATAACTGTGAGTCTACCAGCCAAAACAATCTCAGAAAATATATGAATACAATTACAAAATGCTTTTCACACAAATAAATTTAGATCTAAATAATTGGAAAAATTTCAGTTGCTCATGGGTAGGCTGAGTTATAATAAAAATGACAAATTCTATCTAAATTAATTTTCTTATTCAGTGCCATATCAATCAAACAACCAAAGATTACTTTATAGAGCTAGAAAAAAATAGCAAAATTCATCTAGAGGAACAAATCCAGAATATCAACGTAATTAATGAGAAAAAAATGCAAGGGAAGGTGGCCAAGCTGTACCTGAACATAAATAAAGCAGCAATCATTAAAACTGCTTGGTACTAGCTAAGAAACAGTTATGCATCAGTGGAATGGGTTACGTACACAAGACACAATAGTTGACTATAATAAACTACTATTTGATAAATCCAGAGACCACAGTTTCTGGGATAAAAACTCACTATTTTACAAAAACTACTGGGAAAATTGGGAAATGGTATGGCAGAAACTAGGCATAGAGCAACATCTTACACCCCATAACAAGATAAAGTCAAAATGGGTAGATGATTTAGATATAAAATTTGGAGAGCAAGGAACAGTTTGCCTGCCAGATTTATGGGGAATTCATGACCAAACAAAGAATAGAAAATATTATGAAATGCAAAATGGATGATTTCAATTACATTAAGTTAAACAGTTTTTGCATGAACAAAGCTAATGTAACCAAGATTAGAAGGGAAGCAGAAAGCTGGGAAATAAATTTTACTGCCAGTCTCTGTTGAAGGCCTTATTTCTAAAATTATATAGGAAGAGCTTCACCAACTTTGTAAGAATACAAGTTATTATCCAATTGATAAATGACGAAAATATATGAGCAGGCAGTTTTCTGATGAAGGAATTAAAGTTATCTAGTCATATAAAAAAATGCTCAAATTGCTATTGATTAGAGAAATGCAAATCAAAACAACTCTGAGGTACCACATGACAGGTAGCCAACCTATCAGATTGGTTAATATGACAAACCAGGATAACAAAAATGATAAATGTTGAAGAAGATGTGGGCAAATCGTAACACTAATGCATTGTTGGTGGAGTTATGAACTGATTAAACCATTCTGGAGAGCAATTTGGAACTATGCACAAAGGGCTATAACTATGTAACTATTTGTAAAAGAGTATAAAAACTGTGCGTATCCTTTGATATGGAAATACCACTTCTAAGTGTATATCCCAAAGAGATCAGAAAAATGGGAAAAGGACCCACATGTACAAAAATGTTTATAACAGCTCTTTTTGTGATGACCAAGTATTAGAAATTGAGGGGATGTCCATCAATTTGTGGAATGGCTGAACAAGTGGTATATTAATGTAATGGAATACTGTTGTGCTACAAGAAATGATAAACAGTCTGACTTCAGAAAAAGCTGGAAAGACATATATGAACTGATGCTAAGAGAAAAGAGCGGAACCAGGAGAACATTGTACACAGTAACAGCCACATTGTATAATGACTGAGTTTCATAGACTTGACTCTTTTCAGCAGTGCAAGAATCTAAGACAACTCCCAAATACTCATGATGGGAAATGTCTATATCCAGAGAAAGAACTGTGGGCTATGAATCAAAGCAGATCAAAGCATACTGTTTGCTCTCTTTTTTTCTTTTGTTCTGTTTTGTTTCTTCTTTCTCTTGGTTCCTCCCATTGGTTCTAATATTTCTTTATGTCATGACTAACATGAAAATATGTTTAATATGAATGGATATATAGAGCCTATATCAGATTGCATGCAATCATGGGGAGGTGGGAGGTCAGAGAAAGAGAGAAAATTGAAAACTCAAAAGGTCATGGAAGTGAATGTTGAAAACTAAGAATAAATAAATAAATACTCTAGATGGGGGTAATTTATTTCATTATTTATTCCTTACTTATTAATTGTATTTCTTTACTCTTGCTATATTTCTGTTAGTTATATACAAACTGAATATTCTGCTTATATGTATGTAGATGTGTATATGTTTGCCAGAATGCCTAGAATGTCCCATCTTTTGTTGAAGTCAGATTTTTTTTTCATTTATAATAGGCTAAGGTAGGCAGAATATATCATTTTGGTTTATAGCTTGGGTGCCTTTGCTTTTTTTATAATATGCTATTCCATTCCATTCTGTGCTTTTTTCTTTGGTACAGATTCATCTTATGCTATTCAAATTTCCTTTCCTTGAAGGTCTTCCTCCTAGACATTTGCAGAATTTGGTGTTTTCCAAATGAATTATGAGATTTAACCTCTATATCTTTTTGAGTTTGAAGCATTCCTAGAGGCGATCTATTTTGATTAGTGTTCTACTTTTTGTATTGAGGAGTTCTTGGAAGTTTGTAAAATTTCCTGCATCATTACTATTTAAATTTTTTTGTTTGATCACATTCTTCTGGATGACCTACAGTATAATCCTTAAGTTATTTCTTTAAATTTTATTTTTGAGGTTCCTGGCTTTGTTTTTAGAGAGACCATGTATGTTTTTTTTTAAACATTATTGGCTTTTCTTTATCTCCCACCATATTTTCTTCTACTTCAGTAATTTCGTTTTCTAAATCAGTCTCTCTTTTATTTCTTTAGAGTAACTTTATGCCCTACATTCTATTTAATTCTAGTCTATTAATTGACTTCTTTTTATTTTGTTACTTCACTGAGAGCTATAACTTCACACATATATTCATTCCAAACATTTTCTCCTGTGGATAACATTTTTCTGGAATTTACTTTTTTGCTATTCCATGGTCACTTAGGTTTCCACAAGATTTTGTGTTTCATTAGGCATTGGTTTACTTTTTTGCTTATAATATTTGCAAAGATCTTTGTAGTTTCTTTGAGAACTTAGCACTCATTCCCCTCCCCTAGATTTAGGATCCTTTCTGTTAATTTATCTATTTGTACTTTGAAATTTTATTATTTTCTACATCTTTAAATCTTTGGTGTTTCAGTCTTTTTTCTTGATTGCTCATTCTAGACAAAAAACAAACAAACAAAAAACAACAACTTTTTTTCCTGTCTATTTTTGGTGAATTAGATTATAAACCTGCATTTGTGGAATTCCTGAGCTCTAAAATCCTAAAATCCTCCAGATGACTAATTTCTCCCACACAGGTTCAATTAATTGAAAGCCAATAAATCATGATGCAAGACTAGAAGATAAAAAAGTTTAATTAGCATTACCTACTGGTCAGTTAGATGACCAGCAACTCCACAGAAAAAAGTGAGATAAACACATATATGGGACTTTATATATCTTTTGGGCAGGTGGCAAAATAGCCAATCAAGGAAGTCATTTTCCTGCTTTGGAAGTTGAGTAAACATCCAGAGAAAGAACTGTGGATTATGAATGCAGATAAAAGGATACTGTCTGCTCTCTTTTTTTCTTTTGTTGTTCCATTTTGTTTCTTCTTTCTCATGGTTTCTCCTATTGGTTCTAATATTTCTTTATGTCATGACTAATGTGAAAATATGTTTAATATGAATGTACATGGAGAGCCTATATCACATTGCACATTATCTTGGAGAGGTGGGAGGGCAGAGAAGGAGAGAACAACTTAGGAGATGATTTCAGGGAGGGGGAAGAATGTCGATTTTGGAGTAATCTTGGTTTTGCCCAAGATCACATCTGTTCCCGGTAGAGGTGTTTCTATGTAATTAATCTCATCAGACCACCAGATTGTTAATGAGGTAAAGGTCTAAGGGAGGAAACCCTGCTTTGAGATAAAACTAAACTGAGAGTATGTATTTTTACAAATCTGCAATCTACCTTTCTTTGACCTGGAATGCTACTGTTTCTAAGGAGATGTTTTCCCCAAAACTGACAGCACACATTTTTGTTGTGGTGGTAGCTGTATTGTTTTTAAATCTTCTCACAGTTGCTTCAACTTTCCCCATAGTCGAGAGAACTGAGAATTCATTGTGCTTGGTCCCATCTCTTCCCAATAGACTTTGGGAAGCCAAAACTGGCCCCATCTGGATTTCACTTTCCTTTCCTTCTAGCCTGGTAGAGTAACTAACTGTTCTTCCCTTGCCTCTCATGCTTTCTTTCTCTGGAGAGGGTTGAATTATTATTTCCAAAAGGAGGCTGCATTTCAGAGAGAGTCACTGAAATATTAGAGGAACCTACTCTAGGGAGCCCTTCAGGCAGCAGACCACTTGCTCCCTACCTCTTCTCACAGAGCTAGGCAGGATAAATGTCTGCCACTTGTTGTTTGTATCAAGTCACGGATGAACTATGCCAGTTTTTAAAATGCCTGAAGTTTTTGAAATGTCTGAAGGGCTCTCAATGTAGTCCCTAGACAAACCGGAATGTGATTTTCTGCTAGATTGTGTGTCCCTGCTTGGAGTCTTAAGGGTTAATGGGAGTCAGATGTGGGGAAAGGGGGTTGATACCTTGTTGGTATTCTCTCTCTTTTCCTTTGAATTCAGCTTTAAATTTGTCCACAGAATTCCTTTTTTTTTCCTTAGAGTGAGAACTTAAGAAAATGTTTACTCCACAGTATTAGTTGGATGACAGAAGCTGTGGCTGAGTGCTAAAGGTAAATATACCACTGGGGACTTATGAACTATATACTTTTAGAAGTGTAGACTAACAAAATACTTTCAACCTGAGGTAGTTATCCTTTGGGACCCAACCTGTGATAGCAAATGGGGAAAGGATAGCCTAAAGGAAATAATACTTATAGCAAAATCACTTGCAAGTTAATACAAGCCTATTTACATTACTGAAAAATCACAGCAACTGCTTTCCCACAAATATGTAAATTTCTTGTTGTTCTTTACTCAAAACAAAAGATAATCTAAATCTGATTAATTCAAAATTCAGCCTTTGCTTCTGGATGTTTTAATTCATAAACTTTTTATGTTTTAGGTGTTTGACATCTGAAATTTCTAACCAAATTGACATGCTTCTCAGGAACTGAATCATGTTACCTTAAATTGATCAAATTTATAGAATGTTTTACAACAAAAGTATATTCATTGGCATTAGAGTGAAAATTGGTAATATAATTAACCATCTACTGCCACATGAAGTCAAACTGTTTCTGAGCTAGAATCAAGACTTCAGAAAGTGGTTTCCATTTACAGACTCTTTCATCTCATTCAAATTATATTGTTGGTAAAGCAAAATAACATCAAGAAGGAACATAAACAGCCTAAGAAACAATAGAAGTTTCCTGTAAGAAAGCCACAGTCACACTATAAACATTGTTGTACAGACCTGTCATTTAAAGAAATAGTTCTAAAATTTTTTTTCTGGTGCTCTTATAATTATAATTTCTGTGAACCAGAAAGGATTTGTAGAGAACTACTCAGTATACAACAAAATCAAAATTATTTTAAGCAGGACTGGAAGGAGAAGAGAAAATTAGACTACCTATTCTGTTTCAGAGCTGTGATTAATGAAAGTGAGCTATTAAATCTTAAAAAAATTGTCCTAATAACTTTTGGGGATTTCTTGGTTCATCCTTCAAAAGCCAGTCTTTCCACTGGATTGGCCAATGGGTATTAGGTAATTCCTAGTATAGAAAGTTCTAATGAAAACATTTCAGAATTATTTCATAAAATAAAAGGAGCTGGAATCAATCACACATAAATATTATTACCTGGGTCTTTGAATAAAATCAGATTACAGTAACTATTTCAAAATGGTCTTAAAGGTATTAATAAAAGCTAATGGCCTAATTTATAAAGGAGGATGCTAAATGATAAAAGAGATCAAGCCTCCTGAAACTCTCCATTTGCAAAATGCCAATGGGCACTTAGGTATATAATTAAGTATTTGAAACATACACACTTTGGTGCCTACCTTTGAAACTTGTCCCTGAGGCACTGAGATAGCAGTTAGTAGCAAAGTAGATTAAAAACCGGGGTGGGAGGAGGAGAAGAAAGGGAATTTCCTCTGGTGCATAGATTAATTACATCTTGTAGATATAAAAATTACCTATTTTATAGTTTCCACATCCTGTGAGACTCCCCAAAGTCTCACTTTATAATGTTCAGATGGTCAGATACTGTGACTAGTGTCTTGAATGAAGTAATGAGTTCCTATGTAGTGAAAAAGATCCCAAGATGTGCTGCAAATTAGGAAATTAGATTATATAATTTAGTAGGCTGAATTTTGCTTGGCCATCTAGGCTAGTAAATCCAATCAAGTCTGGATCCACCATTTTTGTGCCTTCTGACAAAAGTCTTCTGGTATAGTGCATACTATACCAGAAGTATCTCTGGGGAAAATAAGCCCAAACAACTCTGTGACTTGGCAGAATTTTCTACAAAGGTATGGAAGCATAGACTGTGACATCTTTATTGTTATCATTTGGATGATCTTTAGTCAAACTCCTTCAACCTTGCTGCTCTCTAAAGAGAATAAGATATCTTTTTTGATCCCTTATAGTGCAGCAACAATCCACCTTTTGACTTGTATTTCTTATTCTTACAAAATGCCTATAACTTACCATGAACTAAAACACTATTACTTATGAATATATAAGTATAATAGTGTACTTTATCCCCGCCAAAGGTAAAGAGCCTGTGTTCAATTAAGGCAATTGGCTATTATTGCTCAGTCATGATAAGAAAGAAAAAAAAACAATAGTATATTAATTATTTTACTTCTGAATCTGCAAGTCTCATCAAAACCATAAAACCATCATTGAAGTTCTTATTCTTACATATTTTTTAGTAAATCTATTAAATTGGATCTGTCTCCATTCTATTCCCATTCTTATCCTAGTTTGGGTTCTTTTTATTATATGATTGTAGATTTAGAAGTATAAAGGATCTTAGAACCCAGCCTCCTCAGTTTATGGATAAGAAACCCTTGGTTTTCAGAGGGTGGCCTAGGTAGGCAAGTTTATGGCAGTATAGTATAAAGTACAACACCCTCACATTGTTATCTGACACAGTGGAAGATAGGATTCAGGTTAATTTTTTTTCTTTTTAGAATTTTATCTACTGTACAGAATTCATAGTATTATAGATTTCATATGTTATGAAAAGTGAATATTGTCTGAAATCAATTTTTTTACTGAAATGTTAGAACAAAAACGTCACAGAATTCTAGGAAAATTACTAGACAGAAAAACTGTTTTGCATGTTTCCAGTTTTATTTTGTGTACTGCATTTTATGAGGTATTTCATGGTTACTGTATTAGGAAAAGAGCATGTTCTCAGAATTAGTGTTTTATTATAAAGAATTGTGTGCAGAAAATGTACTTTCAGCAATCTCTGCTAAAAGATTGCAGTTTTTGGTGTTTGGGGGAACCTAACCCCACCTTTCCAATTGGTTCAATGTATCAACATTCATGTTTTTTGCTTTCATGCCATTTTCTAGGAATATCATCTTCACAAAAGTTGATAATCGACTGTATAAAATTCCCATACTGCAATTTAAGGACTTCCATAATTTTACTCTGACTTCCTTTTCCCACTTCATCTCATCTTTCTCTCCTTCATATTTGGCAACATTCCAGCCAAACTGAACTATACCTTTATGTTCTTCCTCCTCCTCTTTCTCTCTTCATGACAGTGTTTTTGTTCACATTCTCCCTCATGCTTACAATAGACACTTTCTTCCTGGCTACCTTTTCTGTCTGTTGAAGTCCTTCCCTTCTGACAAAGCTCAACCAAGGTATTACTTCATACATGAAGATTTCCCCAACCACTTAGATGAAGATGATCTGTCTCTCTCCACTAAGTCTCTCCTCTGGCCTAAGCTGGGCTGGGGAGCGGGGTGTAGGGGGGAAGGAAGGAAAGGAAGAACAAGGCAGAAACCAAAGCTTCTGCTTCTCCCCAAATAGATCTTGGGAGTCAGGAGACTAAGTTTTATTTTGCTTCTGTTATAGTATGACCTTGGGCAAATCAAAGGGACATGATATAGCCAAAAGAGTGCTGTATTTGAAGTCACAAAAACCTAGGTTTAATTCTTGCCTCTGACATTTAGTAGCTGAACTAGCCAAGTCTCAGTTTCCTCACCTATTAAAAAAAAATTGGACTCAGTGTCCTCTGAGATCTTTGCTAGCTTTAAGTCAATTATCTTACAATCTCTCTTAAGTTTACAGGAGTTTATTTTTTTAGTGCACAGACACTGCTTTTCATTTGTTCACTGAGCAGGTTTTTATTAGGTACCTTAAATGTTTCAGATATTGTGCTGAGAATTGGAGACACAGAGACAAATAGACAGCGCCTTCCCCCAGTGGAATCCATAAGAAATTGTTATGAGGATCACATAAGATAACATGTCAAGAACTCTGAAAAACTAGATGTTATGTAACAGTTGCTTTGACCATTAGCTGCTTTCTAGGAATGACTGGGTAGAATGCATATTTACACAAGTAAATAAATAAATAAAAATATACACAAAGTAATTTTTTTGAAGGGGAGCTCTAATAACTATGGTATACAGAGAAGACTTTGGGGGAGGGGTAGAGATTGAACTGCACCTGGTAGGGAGATAGGGATTTGAAGCCTTTATCACTGAACATACATCCTGATTTTCCCAGCTTCAGTCATTAATGCTTCCCCTCAATCCATTAAGCTTGTTCACAATTTGCATAATTGTATTGTTCCAGGATATAACAGGGTTTTTTTTTTAATTTCCTTTTGAAATAAAACAGAGAATAAGTTATACATGTAAAAATGTGAGATGATAATGAGGTTGTTTTGTCTTTTGACTCTCCTCAGGCACTCCCTCCCCTTCCCCATGCTAACTGTTTGCCTCCAGACCACCAGTCTGTCAGCATGTCCTAGGAGATTTAGGAAGTCTGAAAAAATACCTCTTACCCTGAAATTACAGGGATAGTGGTATCTTGAAGAGGACATTGAGAACCCTAACAGGCAGAAGCAGATGCATGAGACTGCATCTGTAGTGACATGGAGACTAGGTTACAACAAACCCAAAGCTAGAGAATTGCAGATATGGAGATGCATGCCAAATTCGATCAAGAGCAGCTGCTGAGGGAGCTATGTGGGTGGTCGGAGGGTCTGCACTGATTCTGTGCTGCAGTTCAGAACTAGCAAGATGGGCAATGCCAAAGATCTGCAGCTCCAGAGCAGTGAGAACTGGAGGAGGAACAGGACTGATCTTGTAACCTTTTTTACACCTCCTCCTTTTTTTGTTTCTTTGGTTCTGACTGACCAGGTGTGCAAGTTAATTTGTTCCTTATCTATCAATAATAATAACTAGCATTTATATAGTACTTACTCTGGGCCAGGCACTGTGCTAAACACTTTAGAATTATAATCTTATGTTATTTCCAACTTTTTTATTTAACTATATCAAATTCTGTTGACCATCAGAATCGGTAAGTTGTGGGTATGTTTCATTTTATGCTAATCAATAGAAAGATGATTAAAGAGTGTTCTTTGATCAAGAGAAATGGGATGTTGGTTCAAACTGAAGTTGGAGGCTTGGAGTTAACTTTGAACAGTTGTACAAGTAAAGAGGCTAGTATTAAACTATACAAACTTGGCAATGAATTTGGAATTCAAATACCCCCATAAATAAAATCATGAACTGATAAAACAAAAACAAAATCAAACAAACAATAGCCACTAGGCTACAAATCAATAAAGACTGACATTTTCATTCCTTCTATGTTTTTCTTTCCATATCGCCCATGAGGACAGAAGGATTGAGTTGGCCATGAAACAGAATGACTTGCTAAGAAAACACCACCACAAAATCAAAAGGTCTACTTGATTAAGTATATGCTTAACAGTTCAGACTACCTACCTCCTCAGGAACACTTGATAATTACATGTTTTGTCTTTTATTTTTAATGTGTGTGTCCTGTTTATTCCAATAAATCATAAATCTCTGAATTTCAAACCTCTCATCTCTAGCATCTAGTAAAATGGATTTAGTGCAGGACTCCTTAAAGATTTTCCACTAGTGACCCCCTTCAGTGCTTCTTAAACTGTGACCCATTTGGGGTCATGACAGTGTAATACATGTTTAATGAATGTTAGCTGATTATACTTATGCTAACTTCTGCTTCTGTATAGGCAAATGATCACTTCTTGTTCAATGTAAGTATTTTATGGGACTTGGGAAAGAAGTAATGGGTTACTGTTTGCAACAATTTGTGACAATTTTTTATAGTAGTTGACCTTTCACAAATTAAAAAGGTCAGAATCTCTAAGATCTGTAATGTATCTTAGTATCATTCAACTTCACACTTCTTTGAGAATCTAGGATGATACTTTATGTCTTTTGATAAAATAACACAAGTTCTCTGGTGAGAATTATTTCATATGCTACATGGATATATAGATGTATATAGGTATACGAGTACTTGGAGTCTTATAAATAGAATGTTAAATAAAACTCCTAAAGACCATTGAGTTTTTAGGGGTGAGACCAGTGATGAATTATCAAAATTTAGGAATGTGATTAGGTCTGGTGATCTGAAGTAGAAAAGATTTGAGCATTCATTGAACTCAAGACTTACTATCAGTCACTATTATCAGCATACGGGTTAACTGGAATTTAGTGGATAACCCAAAGAATGCAGATTCTAAGCAGGAAGGTATATAAGTCTGTTTCTGACTGTCAAAAAAGCCTTGACAAAATGTCTAAGATCTTCAGAAAACAGTGGCCCTAGAAACAACATAAGCACTAAGGAGGTTAAACATCTTGGGTTTAGCATTTTAAACCAATCTTAGCAACTGGCTAGTGAATATAATTTAGACAAAACAAATATAGAGAGAAAATAGGGCCAGAAGAAAGAGTAGAATTTCCAGGTGCCTGAAACCATAGAGATTTCTAAAAGAGTCAAAGAAAGTAATAAGATTACTCCATAATGTCTTAAAACTTAGTCTTTGGAGACCAAGAAGTGCCCTTCTCACCTAAGATCCTAGAAATCTAGATACAGCTACTGGAAACCAACCTAGTCTAGAACTGGGGAAAAGATCTCGGGGCCTATACTCAAAGATAAGATTTGGAAGGCTGATTTTATAAGGAATTAAAGCTCCCATCAGATTTGAGATTTGAAACTGGTGCCAACCCAAAGTTGCTTCACAATAGAAGGTTGGGCATCTTTGTTTAGTTTTTACCCCAGACCAGCATACCAGTGAAATGTAATCTCTGGCCAGACTTTATGACTGCTTTAGTACAGACTTTAACAAACTACTCTGTAAACATGTCCATTTTTATGCTCCTGTTTTCCTGGGAGATTTGTGGGGTTACTCAACAGGTTGCTATTTCTTATTTCTTGATGAAAGTAGCAAATGAAACAAAACAAAAATCAAACTTCTAAAAATCTTGGGGAATTTTGACCTTGAGATTAGAATATTTTTAAAGTTACTTTGGGGGATAGAGCTTAAAGTGATAAAAATTTCCTACCCCAGTTATTGTTCTCATAACCCCACAAGGAAGGATTGGATTATTTTAAGGACACAATATAATCCTACTCCTAATTTCATTATGTCCCTAACATCATGCTCTTAATAAAATAAAATTCAGTCCTATGGTTCCCTTGCTTGAATTTCATAGGCCCCTGTTGCTATTGACTATATAAGGATGATCCCTAGTTCAAATTATTTATTTGCAATTGCCCTGGGATAGGTTCCACATCCACCACAATGGACCATCAGAGAGTGAAATTTCAGATAAAAAATTACTTTTACCAAAAACTTACTAGGTAACTCCTAACTAAAAACAAATTGAAAAATTATAGAAGATTCTGTAGGATCTCATAATCCTATAGTTTAATCTAACCTATAGAGAGATCTTTTCATATTCCCTGACTAAAAGACCCATAGCTGGGTTTCAACTTAATCCAGTTGGGGGCAGGGGCAGCTAGGTGGCGCAGTGAGTAGAGCGTCAGCCATGGAGTCAGAAGGATCTGAGTTTGGATGGGACCTCAGACAGAAGGCACACACAAGCAAAAACCTTGCCGTGTGACCTTGGGCAAGTTACTTAACCCCAATTGCCATCCAAAAAGGAAAAAAAAGAAATGACAAGTATGAGAAATTATGAGAAAAAAAGAGGACAGTACAACCAATCAATGCATTAAAAACATCTGAAAATGTGCAATGTGTAATGCCAACGGACCTCCTAACTGCCCATTTTGTGAGCGTCCTCATATTTCCTCATTCAAGTCATGTTCTTATCTGTGTAATTTTGCTAATTCACTTTTGCTTTGTGCATGTGTGTGTAGGGTGTGTGTGGGAAGGGGGGTTCTTTTATTTACATTGTTGTCTCTGTATTTTTTCTTGACTTTGCTTACTTCATTCTGCATCAGCTAATATATATCTTTCCATGTTTATCTGTATTCATCATCTTTATCATTACTTACAGCACAGTAATACACCATTACAATTCTGTACCACAATTTGTTTAGACACACCCCAATTGATAATCACAAAAAAACTCTTCTATAAATATTTTGGTATGTATAGGGACTTTCTACTTATCAAAAGCTTCCTTGGAGTATAAGCCTAGTAAAGGAATCTCTGGGTCAAAAGGTATGGATGTTTTGGTCATTTTATTTGAATAATTCCAAATTTCTTTCCAAAATTATTTTATAACACCAACAACAGTGTATTAGCATTCCCATTTCCCCACAACCCCTCCAACATTAAATACATCCATTTTTCTCATCATTGCCAATTTTCAGGGGGTGAGATGAAATCTCAAGGTTGTTTTGGTCAAAAGTTCTATTATTAGTTATTTGGATAACTTCTCATGGGATTGTACATATTTTGTAATTCTTTGGTGGGGGGGGACATTTATTTATTTTTATTTCTTTGTCTTTATTAATTTGTTTGCTTACTTTTAGTTTGCAAGATTCAGTTCCACAATCCCTTGAGATTCAAATTTTCTCCCCCTCACTTTCCCCACACCCCCCACATGGCAGCATGCAATCAAGTATAGTATCTGCAAATACTTCCACATTAGATGTTAGTGGTTAGTAGGTTATAAAGAAGGATTGTAACAGATGGAATGAACAATGGGAAAGAGGAAACAAAACCAAACAAGAAAAAGAAAGAGAGCAGGTAATTTGCTTCAATCTGCATTCAAACCCTGTTATTTCTAGGTCTTTCTCTGAATGTAGACAACTCTTTCAATTATGAATCTTTTGGAGTTGTCTTATAACCCTGCATTGCTGAGAAGAGTCCAGTCTATCAAAATTGGTCATGACACATATGTTGTGTCTATAATTGTGTACAGATTTCTCCTGGTTCTGCTCTTCTCACTCAGCATCAGTTTATTTAAGCCTCTCTAGGTAAATACAAAGTCTATCTGCTCCTCATTTCTTATAGCACAATAATATTCCATTACACTGATATACCACAACTTGTTCAGCCATTCCCCAATTGATGGGGACCCCCTTAATTTCCAATTCTTTATCACCACAAAAAGAGCTGCTATAAGTATTTTTGTACTTATGGGTCTGCCTCCCACTTCTGTGCTCTCTTTGGGATACAACCCTAGAAGTGGTATTGCTGGGTCAAAGGGTATGAAATTATTTATAACCCTATAGGCATAATTCCAGATTGCTCTCCAGAATGGTTGGATCAGTTCACAACTCCACCAAGAATGCATTAGTGTTCCAATTTTTCCACATCCTCTCCAGCATTTGTCATTTTCCTCTTTTGTCCTCTTAGCCAATCTGACTGTGAGATGTGGAACCCCAGAGTTGTTTTGATTTGTATTTCTCTAATCAATAGTGATTTAGAGCATTTTTTCATATGCTTATAGATATCTTTAATTTCCTCCTCTGAAAACTGCCTGTTCATATCCTTTGACCATTTATTAATTGGGGAATGACTTTATACTTTGTAATTCTTTTGAGAACTGTTTGTTTGTATCCTTTTACCAATTATCTACTTAGCTATTTTTCTATCTCTCCACTCAAATAAATTACATATACATACATATATACATGTAAATATACATATACACATATCTTTGATACCAAATCTTTATCAGATAATTTCCCCCCATAAAACCATTTTCCTTTCTTTATCCTAAATATGTTAATTTTGTCTATGCAGAAACTTTTCAACTTAGTGTAATGAAAGTTTTCTTTTCTCCAATTGGATCTATCTCATATTTGGTTAAGAATATTTCTCCTACCCATGGCTATGAGAGGTATGTGACCTGCTCTTGCTATTCAGTTGTTTTAGTCACATGACTCTTTGTAATCCCATTTTGGGTTTTCCTGGCAAAGATGTTGGAGTGGTTTCACATTTCCTTCTCTGGATTATTTTAAGATGAGGAAACTGAGGCAAATAGTGCTGAATGACTTCCCCAAGTAAACTCAGTAAGTATCTGAGGACAGATTGGAACTCAGGCCCTCTTCTATTTTATGGTATGATATTTAATTTTAAGTTGGTGTATCCATTTAAAGTGTGCTATGGAATAGTCTAAGGCCTTGGTCTAAGTCTAATTTCTGACAAATTGCATTCTAGTTTCCTAGCAGTCTTTTTCAAAAAGTTTTCTTTTTGCTTTTTTTCCTAGGTAATTTGTTATTTTCCATTTCATCAAAAACAAGCTTGTTTTTGAGTTCCATGTTTCTGATTCACCTTCATCAGCTCTGCTCAATTGTTCTTTCTTTTTTAACCAATACCAGATGGTTTTTATGACAGATGTTTTATAATGCAATTTGAGATCTAAGAGCTATTTCTTCTTCATTTCTATATCTTTTTTATAATTTCCTTTGATATTATAAATTGTTGTTCCAAATAAATTTTGATATTATTTTATCAAATTTTGTCATTGGAAATTTGAGTGGCATCAAGCTAAAATTTTAGACTAACTTTGAAAGTATTATCATTTTTTTTTTATATAAGCATAGCCCAGCTATGAGCACTAAATATTTCTCCAGTGTTTAAGCTGTTCTTTATTTCTTCAAGAAACACTTTTCAATTGAATCTGTACAAGGCTTTTTGTGCATTTTGGGAGGTTGATCCCCAGATAATTTTTGCATTTTCTAGCCATTTGGAATAGGATCTCTCTTCTTATTATCAGTTCTTGAGTTTGGTCATTATAATTTAAAATATTGTTGATTTTTCAGAATTTATTTTGTAGCCTAAAACATTGTTAAAGTTATTAACTATCTCAATTAATAAAAATCAGTATCTTCCCTATGATTTTCCAATTATACCATTATATATCAAGAAATGTTGGGGGGGGGGAAACAGAGACAAGATGGAGGAGTAAAAGCACAAACTTGGCATGGGCTCCAATACGTGTAAAAAAAAATCACTCTAAACAAACTTTAAAGCTACAAAACCCACAAAGAGACAGAGAGAAACAAATCTCCCACTGAAGGCAGCCTGAAAAGCTGGAAAGGTCTATCACAGAACACTGGGAATCAAACACAGTCCCCTGTGAGCTGTGGATCCAGCCCAAAGGTGGCCCAGACAAGCCAGAGCTGGCTTCAAGAGAGTGAATCACCAGCAGCTGTGGTGGTTTCCAGACTTCTCAACCCATAAACACCAAAGAGAAAATAAAAGGTCAGTGGGGAACTTGGTTGGAAGGGTTGAAGGAGGAGAACAGTCTGGACCCTGCCCCCAGAGTGAAAAGCAGTGGAGGCACAGTGGCTGCAGCTGCTACCAAATGGCTGCTTCCAGAGCTCCTAGCCTCTAAATCATAGGGGAACCAAGCATTCAGAGGATAATAGCTTTTGCTTTGACATGTTTGGATCTGGATTTTGGTCTTGGGTGGTGGTCCTGGGGTGTGTGGCCAGTGTGCCAGAGCTTGTGGGTGCTGTAGAAAGGGTGTCCTCCTAATACCTCTGGAAGCTGCAAAAAGCCCAGGGATTTGGGAGAAAGCTCCTTCCATTCTGGAAGCAAAGTTCTACCATAGCAAAGAGCTCAAAAGTCAAGTAATTGGCAAGATAAGCAAGCAGAGGAAGCACAATCAGACCGTACAATCCTTTTTGAGGGACAAAAGGATCAAAGCATGGTACTGGAGGAGGACAATGAAGTCAGAACTCTTCCATCAAAAGCTTCCAAGAAAATTATGAACTAAGCACAGGCCAGGGAGGAGCTCAAGAAGGATTTTGAAAATCAAGTAAGAGAAGTAGAGGAAAAATTGGGAAGAGAAATGAGAATGATGCAAGAAAATCATAAAAAATGATGCAAAAGCCTGCTAAGCAGAACCCAAAAAATCTTGAAGAAAATAACACCTTAAAAAGTAGACTAGGGGCGGAGCCAAGATGGCGGAGTAGAAACAGCTCATCCAAGCCACTATGCCCCCAGATTCCCCCCAAACTATGTAAAAGGGGACTCTGAACAATTTCTGGAGCCCCAGCACCCAAAGAACGACACAGAGAAGCTAACCTCCCGCTGAGGACAGCCCAGCAACCCTGCAGGAAGGACCAGCGCAGCGCTCTGGGAACCGGCAGGTTCAGTGCACAGAGCACAGGAAGCGAGTGGAGCCCAGCAGGGTCAGCAGCCGGCTGGAGAGACCCCAGAACACCAGCAGCTGTGTCAACTCGAGAATTATCAACATAGACATACCTAGGACAAAGTAAGAGGTTAGTGTCCTATGGACTTTGGGACAAGTATTTGGGTAATGCGTCGGCTTCCTCCCCTGGGGGCTAGAAGCCGCTGAGGACAAACGCCATTCTGTAGTTTTCAGAGGCAGCTCCAGCTCCTGGCTGGCGAACTATAGGGAGATCCAGCAATCAGTTTTGGGGGGTAATCGCTCTTGCTTTAACCTCCCTGGATCTGGATTGTGATCTGGGGTGGAAGTCGTGGGTGGGTTTCCAGCTTGCCAGAAACGGAAGTTGCCCTCCCACACGTTTGGGACGAAAATTCCCCTATTTGTCACAAAGCCACAGTGTGGCAAAAAGCCGAAAAGTCAAGTAATTAAGTGGCAACATACCAAGGTAAAGGAAACAGAAAAATGCAACCCTAGACTCCTATTTGGGGGGCATAGAGCGGGAAAAGGACTGTGAGGTCAGAAGTCCTGCTCCAAAAGCCCCAGGGGAAAACATGAGTGGGTTGCAGGTCACAGAGGACCTTAAGGAGGACTTTAAAAATCAAATAAGAGAAGTGGAGGAAAAATCGGAAAGAGAAATGAGGAGGATGCAGGAAAAGTATGAAATGAGGGTCAACAACCTGACTGAAGAAAACAACACTTTAAAAAACAGACTAACTCAAATGGCAAAGGAGGCCCAAAAGGGCAAAGAGGAGAAGAATGCCTTAAAAAGTCAAATTTGCCAGATAGAAAAAGAATCTCAAAAGTTCACTGAGGAGATTCATTCCTTCAAAGTTAGACTGGAGCAAATGGAAGCTAATGACTTCATGAGGAATCAAGATGCTGTTAAGCAGATACAAACAAATGAAAGAATAGAAGGCAATGTGAAATATCTCATGGGAAAAACCACTGACCTGGAAAATAGATCCAGGAGAGACAATTTAAAAAGTATTGGACTACCTGAAAGCCATGATCAAAGAAAGAACCAAGAAATCACCCTTCAAGAAATTCTCAAGGAAAACTGCCCTGATGTTTTAGATCCAGAGGGCAAAATAGAGGTTGAAAGAATCCACTGATCACCTCCTGAAAAAGACCCCAAAAAGAAAACTCCCAGGAATATTATAGCCAGGTTCCAGAATCCCCAGATCAAGGAGAAAATACTACAAGCAGCCAGAAAGAAACAATTTCAATATTGTGGAAACACAATCAGAATAGCCCAGGACCTGGCAGCTTCTACACTGAGGGATCAAAGGGCATGGAATATGATATTCCAGAGGGCAAAAGAACTGGGAATGAACCCAAGGGTCACCTACCCAGCAAAACTGAGTATTTTGTTTCAGGGGAAAATATGGTCATTCAGTGGAATAGAGGACTTTCAAGCATTCTTGAGGAAAAAACCAGAATTGAATAGAAAATTTGACATCCAGACACAAGAAGCAAGAGATGCCTGAGAAGGTAATCAGGGAAAAGAAATCAAAAGGAACTTATCAAAGTTGAACTATTTACATTCCTATATGGAAAAGCAATAACTATGACTGATGATATCTTTCTCACTATGAAAATAATGGAAGAAGGGTGTGTGGTCATATGAATACATATGTGAATGTGTGTGTATATGGTTACAGTTATATATGGATAGAGGGCATAGGTTGAATTTGTTGGGAAGGGAGAATACTCAAGGGATGAAATTATGAGGTGAGAGAAGAAAGTGGCAAGAGGAGATGGGGAGAGACAGGGTAGGGTAAACTATCTCATGTAGAAGAAGCAAGGGGAAGTGGTTGCAAGGCAGGGGAGAATAGGAAGGCAAAAAAGGCAAAACCACATTCTCATTGAATTTGGTTCAGGGAGAGAATGACATACATACTAAATGGGATATCTCACCTGCAGCAAAATAGGGGGAAGGGGGATGAGAGGAGGGATGATGGATGGGAGGGCATCCTTGGGGATAGGGGAGGTTGGAAGTACCCACTATAGAAGAGGGACAGGATCATGTAGGGAATGGACCAGGTGGGGGGTGGGATGAGTGGGAGGGAATTATAAGCAGCCTTGTACAATATATCTACTATGATAATGTTTTGCATAGCTAGACATGTGCAACATATACTGAATTACTTATCTCCCAAGAAGGAATGGGTGACAAGGGAGGAAGGAAATGGATCTGAAATTCAAGGTCTTAACATTAAATTTTTCAAATATATATAAATACTATTATTAATACTCTTTTGCTTGTAATAGGGAGATAAGATGTGCAGGCATTGGGACACAAAGATTCACCTTCCTCTAATGGAAAAGTCGATGGGGTATGGGAGAAGGTATGGGAGAGAGCAGATTGGAGGAAGCGATATCTTGTGGGACTGCTATTCTGGGAGGTTGGGTAGGGGAATAATGGGGGGAAAATGATGGTAACTCAAAATCTGGCGGAAATGAATGATGTAAAACAGAAGTTAATAAAGCATTTGTTACAAAAAAAAAAGTAGATTAACTCAAATGGCAAAAGAGGTCCAAAAAAGCCAATGAAAGCTTCATAAAGCTGAATTGCCCAGATGAGAAAGGAATTTCAAAAACTGAAGAGAATAATTCCTTCAAAATTATATTGGAGCAATTAGAAGCTTTATGAGAAATCAAAATACTATAAAACAGATCCAGACAAATGAAAGAATAGAAGGCAATGTGAAATATCTCATTGGAAAAACCACTGACCTGAAAAATAGATCCAGGAGAGATGATCTAAAAATTATTGGACTACCTGAAATCCATGATCAAAAAAAGAGCCTAGACACCACCTTTCAAGAAATTCTCCAGGAAAATTGACCTGATATTCTAGAACCAGAGGGCAAAATAGAAATTGAAAGAATTCACTGATCACCTCTTGAAAAAGATCCCAAAAAGAAAGCTCCTAGGAATGTTATAGCCAAATTCCAGAGTTCCCAGAGCAAGGAAAAAATACTACAAGCAGTCAGGAAGAAATAAATTGAGTATTGTGGAAATACAATCAGAATAACACAAGACTGAGAAGCTTCTACATTAAGGGATTAAAGGTCTTGGAATATGATATTCCAGAGGTCAGAGTAGCTAGGATTAAAACCAAGAATCACCTACCCAGCAAAACTGAGTATAATGCTTCAGGGGGGGAAATATTCATTCAGTGAAATAGAGGATTTTCAAGCATTCTTGATGAAAAAACCAGAGCTGAACAGAAAATTTGACTTTCAAATATAAGAAGCAAGAGAAGCATGAGAAAGCAAACAGGAAAAAGAAATCATAAGGAACTTATTAAAGTTGAACTATTTGCATTCCTACATGGAAAAAATGAGGTTCCCAACCCCTGCCTAAGGGGCTGGATCTCAAAGTCTCTCATCTGCTTCAGATACTGGGTAATTTATGTATCTGCACAGCTGCTAATGTCAAGTATACCCCAAGACTCTGTCCTAGGCCATCATCTCTTCTCTGTCTAGCCTAATTCCCTTGTGTTCTTCAGCTAGATCAATTGATTCAATTATTTCTATGACAGTGATTCTCAGATGTCTTTATCCTTAATCCCTCTCCAAATCGCATTTCCACCTGCATATTGGTGAATTTGAACTGGACTTCTGATAGACATCTTAAAACTCAACACAAACAAAACTAAACTCATTTTCTTTTCTTCCAAGCCTTTATAAATGTCTCATTACTATGAAAGACAACATATCCTTTATAATCATCCAAGGTAACAACCTGGGCATTATCCTCAACTCTTCTATCTCTCTCACCTTGCATATCCTATCTGTAGTCAAATTTGACTCTACATTTATAATAGTTCTCATATCTTTCCCCTTCTCCCTCCTTCCTTGTCTCTTCCATTATTAGGGAATTCACTTTTTTGACCAGTCTTAGTTGCTATCCTTAATAATTTCTGATGGGTTTGAATTGGGCTCCAAGTAGATGCCAGTTCCCTTTCTTTCAGCGCAACTGAAATGCTGGTGCCTGTCCCAGTCCTTTCTGTTTTTTAGTTCTCTAAGTGAGCATTGCTGCAGTGTCACATGCTGCCACCCCAGGCAGAGCATACCTTTCCAACACTTCCACAAGTTCCCACAGTGGGTAGAAGTGAGGTAGGCAAAGCTGATTTCTGCTGCTAATTCCTACAGAATGGTGGAGTGAGGGCAGTAACAGAAATCAAATTGCTGAGTGGATCCCAGGGCACTTTCCTATGGTTTCCTTTGTGCCCTTACTAGAGAATGGAAGATAGTGGGGAAAGGGAGACCGATTGAATGTGTAGGAGGTTGGGAGTTAGTGATTAATCTTCTTAGCTGTTCATTCATATGGTTATTTGTTCCTATCTCATTAGGCTTCTCAGTGTGTTGGCATATAGTGACAATTGAAATTACTTCTTACATGTAATTCTTATTTTGGAGAGTTCTGAAAAATTGTAAGGATTAGAGAAAAATATCTAGCCTTACATCCTGTTGGTCACATGACCCTGAACTTGTCTCATCTGATATTAATGATTGGATTAAGTTTTAATTCTGTTATATGTTTCAAAGATATACATGCAATATTCTTTGAATATTGCATAATTTTGACATATGCATAGAAAACTACTGTAGAAGTCAATCTTTAAGGAATCATTTTGCTCTGCCTGATCAAAGATACTTCAAATATTCTCTTCAATTTTCAACTAATTATGTCATTTAATAAAGATACAATGCATTCTGCTATATTGATTGTGTGACACAGACTGCTATGGCCCCCACCACCTGAAGGCAAGGTAGATTACATTTCACTCTTCTCCTATTCCCTTAAGAGGGTTTTGGGGTGTCTTGTTATTGTTTAGTCATTTCAGTCATGTCTGACTCTTTGTGCTTCCATTTGGGGTCTTCTGAGCAAATATTCTTGAGTGATTCACCATTTCCTGTTCCAGTTCATTTTATAAATGAGAAAACTGAGGGAAACAGGGTAAAGTGACTTTCCCAGGATCACACAGCTAGTAAGTGTCTGTGCCCATATTTGAACTCAAGAAGATGGGTCTCCCTGACTCCAGGTCCAGCAATCTATCCACTACACCACCTAGCTGCCCCTTGGGATGTCTAGGCTCTAGAAATGACTCCAGCCTCACTGACGGTTCTCTGTCAAATATAAGAGTATGTCCCCTGCACCTCCATTTCACTTAACCACTGTTAGTCAGATTAGCTTTGAAATTAAAATATTCTCTTCAAAAGATATAATCACAAATATACAAATTCATTCCTCCATCTTGTGGGAGGCATATTCCTCTTCCTGCCCCACTCCCTTACAACTTCAGTCTCTGGGGATTAAGTTCATAATTTAGCTTAGTTCTGATAGAGCACAGTCCAAGTTCCAAATCCAAGTCAGGGTGCTGGTGACTCCTCTCAGACTTGAGTCCCAGGCATATTGGCTTCTCAAGACTTCCATGCCAGGCTGGCCAGCTACACCACCCTGCCTGCAAACCTCGATCCATGGTCATCAAAGGCTTGAACTAATGGGTCCCATGAATATCTGAAACTAAGACAAAAAAATGCAGAACAAAACCAAACCCCCATAGGTCTATTTCTCAGAGCCAAGGTGTAAAAGGCAGAACAGGGAGGCAAGTCCCTGCCTTCTTATTGGTTCAGTTCATGGCTTTCTAGATGTAGATAAACTAACATCTTCAACCTCCAAAGGCAACAGAAAAGAGAATTGAAGAAAGAGTGTTTTGGAAAAGGGATTGAATGGCTCAGTCTTAACAGTTTTAAAGACACAAATAACCAAGGATAACCCATACCACGTGGTAGGGGATTCAGTGGGTTACATCTTAGGTAAACCAGGCAGGGTTAAAAGGCCCCTGAGGGCATTTCCATTTTAGGAGAACCTAAAGAAGATTGTTGAATTGCCCAGAGAAGCCCAGTTACAATTGAAAAAAAATCACTCATTCCCTTTTAGAACCTTCAACAAACTTCAGATGTGCATATAGATCATTTTTGCAAATTTTCAAATGGGAAAGAACAGATTGATAGTTCCTCTGGTTGATCTTTTGGGGTTATTACTGAGAAAGAGATTTTTTTCCCTATACATTTGATAACGTTTCCCTTTACTGATACCTTGAGAACTGATCTCTCACTGCTCTCACAATTATTGTCATCTCCAATGTGGACCTTCTTTTGGTACATTTGGTCTAATCCAGATGCTTTTCACAGCAAAATCTTCATTTTCTTCAAGTGCTATTTTCATTCCCCTGGAGTTCAGAACTAGTTCATTGGGAGTTGCTCAGTTCTTTTCAGTTGTGCCCAATTAACTATGGTCCTATTTGGGTTTTCTTGGCAAAGACACTGAAGTGGCTTATCATTTCCTTCTCCAGTTAAGTTTACAGATGAGGAAACTGGCACAAATGGGGTTAAGTGACGTGCCTTGGATTACACAGCTAGTAAATGTCTGAGGCTAGATTTGAACTCAGGAACACTGTACCACCTAGCTATAGCTAGTTGATAGCAGAAGGCACAATAATTATACACTAGAATCTTTTTAAACGTAACATACCATTACAAATAATTTAAGTGTAATTCAGGTACAGCCTAGACTTTCTGAAAAAAAAATCCTCATTACCATATTTGTCCTGTAAGCTCGCTAATTTTGCATTCCTAAATTTCAATGTGGGTAGGCCTAGAGTCAGGAAAACCTGACTTCAAATTCAACCTCTGACACTTACTAGCTGTGTGACCCTAGGCAAGTCATGTAACACTGTTTGCTTCAGTTTCCTTATATGTAAACTGAACTGGAGAAGGAAATGGCAAGTCACTCCAATATCTTTGCCAAGAAAACCTCCAACAATAATAAAACTTCAGTGTAAATTCAATGATCTGGGATTTCCAGCGTAAATAATTGTAAGAGCTCTCTATCTTCTACCTGAAGCCTTTCTTGATAACTTCAGCCAACATTAATCTGTTCATTTGTAAACCAACTGTGATAGGTACAGTGTTTTCCTGATGCAACTTCCTGGACTTCCTCCCCTGAAGTCACCTAATTGACCCCAGCTTCCCTGATGCAGCTTCTTGGCTCAAAGGCATGGAGGGTGATAAAAAGATCTCAGGCACATGTAATCAGAGACTTTCAGACTTATGGGAGAGACACAAAACCCTGATGTTGTTTCCAAATGAGGACACAGGAGGACAAAGTCTTGAGAAGCTAGGTACCATGGTATCTTTGCAGTATATTTTTGCTATCTTTGAGCAAAGTAAACTCCCTTTGTTCAATGACTCACAAGTCCCTTATTTTATTCTAACTTCAAACCTGAACTAAAAGAGCTGTGTCTAAAATACCAACCTATACTTACTATCTGTGTATACATTAAGATATACATTTAGAACTCTCTCATATAATATTTTTATTGTTTTCCAGATGGTTTGTGTATATAAGTCTTGGCTTCCCACAAAACCTAGAAGCCCTTCTAAACTAGGAAACATAGTACATAGCATATGAATATATTATACTCAGTAAGTACATAGGGGCAGCTAGGCAGTGCAGTGTCAAGAGTACCAGGCCTGAAATCTGAAAGATTCATCTTTCTGAGTCCAAATGTGGCCTCAGAGGCGTCTAACTTTGGGCAAGTCACTTAACCCTGTTTGCCTCATCATATAACCTATAAAATAAGCTAAAGAAGAAAATGGCAACCCTCTCCACTATCTTTGCCAAGAAAACTCCAAGAGTCATGAAGAGTCAGATACAACTGAAAACAACTGGACAAAAAAAAAACCTTAATAAGTACTATTTACCACTGTTGAACAAAACTTGAGAAAATTATGAGGCCATGATCACTGTGTCCACTACAAATTTTTGTTGTATTATCTTAACTAGGCCCTAGCTTCAATAAGGAAATCCTTTTGCACCACTCTTAGCAATTCACTATTAT